>OZ038503.1:3831944-3854444 GCA_964036315.1 Acanthosepion esculentum
GAAGAACTGCCATTTTTTTTCTGCATCTTATTTTCTTTACCGTTCTTGTTTTTGATGAAAGGTTTCGATCGATATATTCTTCTGCCTGCATAATGTTCATAAATTATAAATAATTAAGAGTATTTCTATTTTATAAATTCTGTGGATTTAATTTTATTTTTAACACAAGTTTTCAGCCGAAATTTGTCTTTCATGGGTACGTTATGTTCAACAAAAAATACTGCCAATATAAACATGATGGAAGCTGGGCAATAGATCAACTATTTATTCTAACACCTAGCTTCCACAGTCACATTCGAAGTAGCCTAACCGAGCATCTATTCAGCAACTTCAGCCCTTTTTTTCCAAAATTCCATGCAAAATTCCATAATCGTTGTCATTCCAGTTATTGTAGTTGTTTCTCCGCGGCTCTTCTCATTCACTTTAAAACAACGGCCTTTCAAATATAATTTCGTCTGGGGAAATAGGAAAAGAAATCGTAAGGCAGAGCAAGAGACTGGGGAATGACTATCAGCTTTCTGAGAAACAAAAACTCTTTTGTAATAATTCCTATGTATTCAGGGATGTTGTCATGGTGAGTGGATATGTAAGGTTTCTTCTGCTTGCATGGATACTTGCGCTGTACGCCCTCTTTGTGTATGTGTGTATATATTTATGCTTGTATGCATGTGTGTCTCTCTATATGCATGCTTATGTATAAGTTCGACTGGTGCACTGCTAACGACAGTGAACGGAAAACCAAAGAACCGAGTTCGAATTTCAATTTAAGTTATATTTACTTTCGTACAAATACCCTTGGAAAAGGTATGAATCCATCTCTTCTCCCCACTCCAGCTATTGGGTGAATAGTAAGACAGACTGTACTCTATAGTCTTGGTTGGCAACCGATCTAGGAGAATGAAAGTTCTGAATTCTCAAAGCCGGGTAGATGTAAAACAATGGTTATACTCGTTTAACAAGTCAACATCTATCATTTTTTTTGAGGAGGGATTCCCAATGTGTTCCTAACTGGGTGCTAAGACTCGGACGAGGTAGCTAGAACTCATCACTGTAGCCGAGCCGCCTCTCTTAGTCCAAGTCCATACTATCTCCCGAGGGTGTTCATTACAGTACTTATCGACAAGATCAAACTTATCGATAAAGTCCCGAAATAGTTTTATGTCCTGATTGTTAGTACCCGAATTTGACCTTATCCGATCTATGTCAGGATTAAGGACGGTATTCCAATGCCCCGCTAAAACTAACCGACGAGATGTTGTCAAAAACGGCTCGATAACTGGCCCTCTACATCTAGGCAGATGGAATCGAAGCCCTTACGGTCGATCATCAACTCGAAGCTCAATCCCTCGGTCAGATCGTCAGAGGAGGCACTGAGTATCTGAACGAAATGACACAGATAAGCAGCCAAGTTCTCTCCGGTGATCTGCGGAGGAACCTCAAATACTGATATTGGTCTGACGTCTGCCCTCAAGTTCTGTTCTTAAAATGAGGTCCTTCGTGATTGTCCCGACTGCAAGCGGTTCACAGTCGGCAGGCGTGGGAAACAGTACGTCCAACATGAAGTGTCCCTTTCTTTTTATGGCTCGCTGAGGTTTGATCCCCAGGGATGTCAGTGTTCTTATTACGGTGTCTTTTGTGGAGAGGCAAATTTTGCGCGAACCCTTGTCCACCACAAAGACTGACAAAATTCTTTTTTTTCAACTTTCTGCAGTTCAACGAGCCCATCTTCTGTGACAAGATGTGCGTAGCTCTTAGCCTTATCGAGGAATTCCGGATTGCTGATTTTGCACTTCGATGAGGAAGTCGTCTCCCCGACCGCTACATTGACATCTTTGTTCTTTTCTCCATTGTCGTTGGACAGGGTCTCAAATTTTCCTTTAAATTATGCTCTTTTTCGGCCACCATTCTTCTTTCTTTCTGGTCGCTGTTATCCACAAAATTTTGGCTTTTTCCATCTACCATACTTTTTTTCAAAAACAGTAATACGGACGCTCCAAAAGCAAATGTGGGTTTTTCTTTTAAATAGAAAGGAACAAAAAATTAAAAATACAAATTAAACAAAGACGAAAAGATAAATAGAAGCAAATAAATCACAACAACTCCTTCAACAGAAAAAGGAAACAGGAATACAAATTTAAGAACATAAAATGAAAACAAAAACGGTTAGACAAGCAAAAGTTTACTTAAAAAAGGAAATTTATACAAAGCAAGACAGACGAGAAAAACGAAAAATTAAACGAGTAACAACGTCTTTTTTAAAAAAAAAAAAGGAATAAAAAGCAAAAAATTCAAACAACTGGGACAAATACCAGATACAAAAAATTCAAAAAACGAGATACGTAAAAATTGTCAAGTCTTACGACTAAAATAAAAAAAATGGCCGACGTTACACAAAAAACAAGTCTTACCAATAAAAATGTCCGGACAAAAACAAGTGTAATATGAAAAACAAGAAAAATGACAGATTTTAGAAAATGAATCAGGAAAAGTTAAATTATAAAATAAAAAAACAGAGCAGATTTAACAAATATTTAATGGGACAAATAAAAAAAAGAAGCGACACGTAGAAATAATAGATAAACAAATAAAGGATAACAGAAAATTAAAATGGAAAAAATATATTCAAAAAATAACTTTTAAAATAAAAGAAAATCAAAAACCTGATAATAAAAGAATAGGTGGAAAAGATGAAATAAAAACTGGGGGACATTGGAAAAAAATCAAACTTTTGACAAAAAAAGTAGTCAATAAAGAAAGTAAGAAAAAAGATAAAATAAATGAACTTAGCTTAAGTGTGGTACAATCAAGACACTTCACAGAGAATGGCGAAAAATACGTTCGGCGCTAGGCACTAGTCATCTACCAAAAACGAACTCCCACAATGACTAGACCTCCAAGAGCGGATAATTATGTTAGGATGAAATTTACAGTTGCATCTACATCTAGCACTTTAATTTATTAAGTACTCGAAATACCATTGAAGATTTCACGGTTTCCCTATTTTCATTTTCTCATGAATCTTAATTCTTCAGTTAATGATTGAATAAGCTCATGGCGAATTCTACAGCAATAAAATATCTGTAGACATTGCCCTGTCGCCTCGTTAAATATTTTAACTTAACAACTTTAACAAAAAATATTACAATAACAAACTTAAATATGAATGCTGGTAATTATTTTAAGAAATAAGAGGGTACAAATGAAGACATTTGAATTGACGACTTTTTCCGTTTCACTGAAACAGACGTTAAACACTTCTAGATTCTCTTTTCTTTTCTCTTTTTTCTTTCTTTCTTTCACTTTCTCAGTGAAACCAAGTAGTGCCTCTTATATATTTTTTCCGTCTTTCCACGCGATGGAAACGGAATAGTCCATTATTTATGTGGTATTGGCAGGGCGTAGCGATCGTGCTAACTATGGAAGGGTCAAGCAGAATTATAGTAAGGTATTCTTAATATTATTCGAAGTTAGCCGAATTACTGAGGTTCATTCTGTATCGTCCATCTTTTCTAAAAATCACTTTTACAATTCATCACAATATTCAGATTTTTTAAATCTACACAACAGAAAAAGCCAAGCCTCTCTTCCTACACCTTTGATAAATCTATCATTTCTGATTGTTTCATCTGAATTTAATGAATCAATTTTGGTTTAATCTGTTGGAATATATTGAGTGTAGGCATATATTTCCAGTATAAAATGTTCTTTAAGCTGTGTAGTTTTCATCTACATCGCCAATATCTACTTTTCAAAGTATTTTGGTCACTTTTGCACACAGATATCAGACCTTGTTTTAAATCTCTTGGGTACTGGTACCCTTGGATGGTAATCGGGTATAAGAGAGAAAAATGCAGAGAGAATGAGATAAAAATGAAGATGGACGAAAGAGAAAGTCACAGAACTTTTTCGTCCTAATTATTGCATTTAATATTCATGAGAGATTAGTTGTTTTTTTTTTCTTCCATTAATTACAATGGATTATTTTAGGGGAAATTAATTTTGCTTGTTTGACATTTAATTAACAGCTGACCATCATTAGCATAATTTTTTCTGGGCCCCAATTCCTAAACTCTTTGAGTTTGTATAACATTATTTCGAATATGAATTCCCCTGTATGTATTTTTTCGCCATAATTTAAAGATTAATTCTTGTTTGACAATCAGGTGAGATGAATGTATCGAAAGACTCAAAGGACATTGATCTTCGGTAATAAAAGAACAAGATGAAAAGAGAATCGTTAATCATTGGCCGATGATAAATTACTCACAAAACCCGAAATGACATGCTCACAACATAATTCTATTCAGAGCTAAAACCTCATAAAATTAAAGGTAAAATGGGTCATCATCATATAGATTTGCAGGCAATTATTTACCCGTGACATCCAAGCTTTGTTGACATCGGAAATTATATTGCCCCCGAGTCGTAAATCTAAGCGTACTTTATTCTGGCTGTTTTAGAATTAGCCGATCTGTGTGTACAAGTGAATATTATTAATGACTAAAGTGATCTCCCTTCCCACTCGGAGTTACGCACAAAATCCGACAAAGTTGTCCTTTTCCGAAATGCTAACAAACATAAATTTAAATCTAAAGTGCTAGCAAGGTTTCTCTCGTTGTTACTGCTATGGTATTCAAATAGGGGTTGCAGTTGTAGGCAGTCAGCAATGGTTTTACAGTCCCAGTACTGTCGCCTTCTAGCAGTCGTAGTTGAATAAATTCCACTTTAATAGACATTTCTTCTTGTCCTAAGCGTTGAAATTCACAGTATCTGCTGTCGTCTCGTGGCTAGTGAAGAAACTTCATAATGGGTTACACGCATTCTTCTTCCGCAAAAAAAGGTATGAATCCATCACTTTTCCCCACTCCAGCTATTGGGTGAAGAGTAGGACAGACTGTACTCTATCAGCCTTGGTTGGCAACCAATTTAGGAGAATGAAAGTTTCTGAATTCTCAAAGCCGGGTAGATGGAAAACAGTGGTTATATTCGTTAAACGTAGCCATATTCGAGCGAGTTACTTTTCTGTGCCGAGATAGCAATGAGAAACAGGCTGTCACTCATCGCTTTTTGGCTTCCAACAATGTGTCGGGTACCCACTTGCTCATCTTGTACGCCATCCCTATGCAGTGCAGATGACGCCTTACTGTTTCACTAGAAATCTGGAAGCGTTCGTCAAACTCACCGGGGGTTTGGCTGTTGTCCTTCTCAATGGCCGCCTTCAGGACATCATCATCCAAGACCTGTTGCCGGCCACTGCGAGGTTCATCACAAAGAGACAGATCTCCCGACCTGAACATATGGAACCAATTCCAGCCGCTTTCCCGGCACGTGGTGCACTCATTTACGTGTCAGTGATCACTTCTTCTGACACGATGTAAAAACTGGCAATATCTTTTTTTGATTACCTTATAATTAAAGCTTCGCATTTAATTTCAATGGGGGTGAGAGATGTCATCTCTGAAAATCTTTTGTAACCCTCTACTTCTCTCAATGTATCCCTTATTCCTCAACTTGTCTCAGTAGCTTGGCGCCCCGCTTAGGCACGATGATTCTGATTCAAAACCTGTCACTGGTTTCTAGGTTGACGACTAGGGTTAACTTCATGTGGTATGCTTGTTTTTCTTCTGGATTGGTCGTCTTTTCATTAAGGGGGTGCTGAATGTGAACGTTTTTCTGGACCATCCACTCAACCCTCTATTAATCATGTGAGAAAGACCCTTGCCTGCCTGCCTGCCTGCCATCAACATGGCAATTACTAATCTCCATGAGGGTGACTCGTTGCGCCATCTCAGGCTAACATTCTCAGCTGACATAAAATGGAAAGATTATATTGAATCCATTGCTAGGTCTGTTGCTAAGAAAGTTGGTTCACTGTGTCGTGCTAGACAATTTTTTCTCTCCAGAATCTACCTTACATATTTATAAATCAAACATTCGTCCATGCATTGAATATTGCTGACACATATGACCCGGGGCTCCCGCTACATATTTAGAGATTCTTGATAAAATCCAAAGAAGAATCAGCAATATTATCGGTTCTGATCTGACTGACTGTAAATGGTTACATTTCCATCACCGTAATATAGCTTCCCCGAGCCTTTTCTATAAATACTTTCATGGTAATTGTCCGGGTGAACTCTTAACTATTTTTCACATTGTAAATACATATTGGGGATAGTTTTTAATTTTGTTGTTTTATTCCTCTCCCGCTAAAGACATGGATTGTACATATGGGGAATAGTGAGGTTTTCAATAGAGACAAGGAGGTATTACGGTGGATGGGGTAAGAATTCGTTGTTTTGGTGTACGGAATACGGTGGTATGTTTGGGTCAGTGATTGTGGCTAGCTAAGTTTAAATTTAAGTCAGAAGACAGTCCGTTTTCCACATTCCTCATTTTGGCCTCGTGCCACGTTTTGTATTTTCACAAATAAATATCACTCTTCACTATGGAACCTAGACTCAATCAATTTAAGCGCAGTACTAAATTGGCGGCAAGGTCTCATCAATTCACCAGTGAACTGGCTAGATGCTAACAGTTTCTTTTCTTACAATTCTCTCCCTTGTGGAACTCTGGTTCCATCCTTTCCAATCAATTGTGTTCTTTAAAAATTTAAATGCAATGGTAATCCTTATCTCCCGTCTTCTTGATTACTCTTTTTATTGTCCTTTCTCCTTAATCATTTTTTTCTATTTTTTCCTATTCTCACTAAACCTTTCTGTCTTAGTGACTTTATTGCCTTGTATGGATGTGATATAGTTTTTTTAAAAAGCAATTTTATAATATCGAGTGGAGAGTATTGCCAATTTCGTGATAGGAACTAGATCAGGGAGTAGTCTTTGGTGGAGTATCCAGTTAGGGCCCTACAATCTGACAATTAATCGAGATAATTTATACACGCTACTTGTTGTTGCTACTATTTTGCGGCCTTTTCATCTTTCATCTACTTCCATTTAAAACGTGTCAAGATGAAGTGAGATGTTTAACAGTTCGGAACGGCAAATCGTCGATCTAAGTTCGAATTCTAACCGAATTCTTTACATTCACTTTTCGCACAAATATCCCTGCGAAAGGTATTCATCTATCTTTTCTCCCCGTCAACACCTATGGGTTAAATAGTATGACACTGCTCTCGTCAGCCGCGCTTTGCAACAAGTCTAAAAGAAGGATTCCCAAACGCAAGATTGGTTGGGCGTGAGATTGTCAACCCCATCTCGTGATAAAAAAACTACTTTTGAAGAATGGAAACCAGCACAGTAATGTCTACTGTGTTGAAGCTGCCCCCCCACACCACCACCACCAATACTTGACAATCGGGGTGACTTGAGAATAACATAAACCGAACAGACGAATCAAACCAAAGTTCTTCCAAAGCAAAAGTAGATTCTTCTTTATCTATGTCGCATCTCAAAAATATATCATGACAAATCTTTGGTTTATTACCTGCCACATGGTTGGATCATCAGCGACTAAACTGGCTCCCCCACCTGGCTTCTCTTGTGAGAAGAATGGCTAGACAACAAGAAGGATTAAAAACAAGCCCTTCTTGTATGGTCAACAATAGACCAACACAATGGAGTAGATCGGCTTCCATCACTATATACGCCGGCAGGGCAGTGACGACAGCATTGCTGGGCGGAGTAATTTCTAGACAGCCAGATCAGAAGGTTACTCCAATGTGTCCGTGACAAAGGTAAGACTTCAAGTTAGAAGACACCGACTGCGGTTTGACCTGGATAGGGATGGGCTCCGTCAGGTCGACTTACCCAAGACGAGCTATGCATGAATGGATATCTTTCTGGAATTAACTGGTTCAGTGCTCAGCTGCACAGTAGCCCTATGCCCACACCCAGTCATGAGAGTGATATTGGTGATGCTAATGACAACAACGACAGTTTGTTCTGATTTATGAGACAATTTCTCCTCACCTGTACTGATAATGACTTTGCCCAGGTGCGCATGCTATGCTTAGGAGAACTGGAACATATAGACAAACATCGTTTTTGGTTATCATTTGTCCATGAATACAGTACCTATTAAGTTTACTGACTTTATCTATTCCATTTAATAAGATTTAAATTTCTTCGCCATTTCTCACATGGTCAATGTTCGACCTGAAGTTTATCCAATGTCAAATTTTGGCCGTTGCAACCATTCAATGAAGCAATTCGATTGAACTTTTTTAATCATTTCACTTCAAACAAGGTGATAAAGCCCCTAAGGCGCAAGGGCAGTTACTGAGTGTGATAGGAATTAATAAAATGTTACTGATGAGAACAGGCAATAAGAAAATAGGATTCAAACGTGCCAAAGACGAAGATTGATTGACGGTGTATTTAAATTTTTGAAGATTATAGTTGACAGGAAAGCAAGAAGTTAGAAGAGAGATACACAAGCCAGAATTGTGAGAAGAAATTATCAGCATAGAACTTACGGTTTCAAAAGCCAAATTATGAGACCTATCTGCCAATCCAGTATTGCGCTTAAACTTGTGGAGTCTAGGTACGAAAGAGAAAAGCTCATCAGAACAATCACTATGAAAATGTTTATAGAAAAGGTAGAAGGAATCTACATTACGACGATGGGAAAGGGACTGAAGTCGAGATGCCAGGTCATGACTAATAACATTTCAGATTATTCTTTGAATGTTGTCAAGAATTTCTAGAGACACATAAGACGAGATGCAGCTACAATATTCAATCCCTTGATGAATTGTAGACTTCTAGAGGTGTAAGATATCTTCTGGCAAGAAGAGCTGTTTAGCACGATACAATGAACCAAATGTCCTAGCAACTTAAGCCATCCATGTAACCAGACAGCAGACACGTTGTTGATTACTACCAAGAAATAAGTAATGGTGAAAGCTAAGAGTAGTCCTTCATATACATTAAGTTAGAAACGTTTGCAATTATTTTACGCTTGGAAATTCTAGACGCTTCTTTAATTGCCAGGAACATTCTAAGCATTTCCCTCATCAGTATCATTTTCAACATGGCTTTTTTGTTTATTCATCAAACATGAAAATATATTTAATCATATGGAAGAAAGTCACGCCAATGAGGCGACAGGAGACAAACTAAATGCCTAGTCGGAGTAATCTGTAGAACAACCGTCATATATAGTTTCAATGGGATATCAATGGGCACCGACATCGTCAGGCATTAGTAGATACATATATAGTAGATATCAAATGCTTATGAAAAATCAATTATTGTAAACGCTGAAGGTATAGTTTTTTGCACACTTAATTAGAGACGGTTGCAAACATTTTATTTAATACTATTTTAATAAAATATTTATAAGCCTATCATTCGTTCTTGCCTTGAATATTGCTACCACATCTTGTCTGGTGCTCCTGTTACATACTTAGATATGCTTAATAAAATTCAAAGAAGAATCTAGAATGTTATTGGTCCTCATCTGGCATCTCGGCTTCATTCAAATTCTTAACGTAGCTTCCTTGTGTCTTTTCTATAAATACGTTCACGGTAATTGTTCTGATGAACTTTCTTGTAAATATTTTGTATTCATATTGTAAATACTCATTGGGGTTAGTTTTTTAGAATTATTATTTTATTCCCCTCCCCCCACAGACACTGAATTGTAAATATGGGAACTAGTTAGTATTTTCATAGAGACAGTGAGGTATTATGGTGGTTGTAGTAAGAAAGGTACGTATGAATGTGTTGTTTTGGTGTAAGGAATATTGTTCGTACGATTGGGTCAGGGTTTACGGCTAGCTAAGTTATAGTTAAGACAGAAGAAGACCGTCATTTCCCCCAATCCCCCCTTCGGCCTTGTGCCACATTTCTGTAATTTAAACAGAATAAATATCACTTTCCTCTATGGTGACTAGACTTTATGAATTTAAGAATGGCGGCAATGTCTAATCAATTTACAGTTGGGCTGGCTAAATGTAACCGTAGGTTCTATGCTATCGCACTTCTCGCTGGTGGAACTCTCTTTCGGCTTCTTGTTTTACAGTCAATTTTGATCCTCAAATAATTAAATGTAATGTCAATCGTTATCTTAATTGTTTTCTTAATTCTTGTTCTTTTGTTGTCTTCTCTCCTTAACAGAGTTTTTCTCATATTCTTTAACACTTTATTGCCTTACTTAGAGTGAAATTACTAATATATATATATATATATATGTGTGTGTGTGTGTGTGTGTGTGTGTGTGTTTCCCGTGTTGGCTTTTGTATCGTCAGTCAAAAATGTTAAATACCAAGGTAGTTATCATTTCGTCTGAAAAGACGAAATTCAACCATTCCCTTCATGCTGGATGGTCTCACAAGTGACCGGTTAGATCAACACGCGAACACGGCATCCGAAAGACTTTGGGCGGCTATGGAGGAAGGTTTCTGCACGCTTACTTCTTCCGTCTTAGTGAGTTTATTGCCTTCCTTGTGGTGAAATTGTTATGGTCCAAGGTTAGAACCAAGGAAGAACAACACGAACACAAGAGTAGAAATAACGAAGATATATTACACGGAATAATAATACAAGATATGGAAGGTGTTAGTATGACTGTCAGTCTGGTTTGGAGTAAACTACTATCGGCTCGACTCGATTCGTCCCTCTCTCTTGAGAGGCGTAGTATACATAGTGTTAGGAAGAGTTCATTCTTTCGTTATAGGTAAGGTCCGATAACACTCTCCTCCCAAAGCTTTTACCGCGCAGGAGTCTTTAATATTTTTCCTCTTCGGATTAATCATCAAAGGCTCTGTAAATTTTCTTTTTCTGCTTGATTTCCGCGGTTCTGAAATTGCTTGAGGTATTTGCATATTAAGTGTGTCAAATATTTTGTCCATTACTTCCTCCTCTTCCTGAGTTAGACCGTTAGAATCCTCTAACAGCCTCTTTCTGATCTGATTTAAGTGCCTTTTATGCGAGAAGTTCGGACCCTGTATTATGTAAATGACGTTCTCGATTCGTTTCTCTATTGTACCTGGCTCCCAATAGGATGTGTTGTTTTTGATCATTTAAAAAAAAAACTGGGTTAAATTTTCTTTTTGGTACAAACGACGTTGGTAATTGCTTTGTCTGTTTTGGCAGTAATTTGTCGAATACCGATCTAATTTTTCGGGCGAACATTACTTCCGCCGGTGATAATGCCGATGACGTAGTACGGTTCGGTGTAATTCTATACACTTGCAAGAATTGTTGTAAAGCTTTTTCTGTTGGTATGTCATAAGCTTTCCTTAGTGCTCTTTTTAATGTATCTACAAACCTCTCCGCTTGCCCGTTTGATCTTGGGTGATAAGGAGGGGATTTGATGTGTTTCACCTGAAAAGTTTCACAAAATTCTTGAAAATTCGCAGATGTAAATTGTGTCTCATTATCGGTGACTAGACAATCAGCCACTCCGAAACGAGCAAACAGCTCGTGAAGGCAATTTATTGTAGTCTCAGAAGTAGGTTTTCTACAACGAAATAATGACCATTTGCTGTAACTGTCTACTACAATAAGTAGTAAAAACCATCTGATGGACCTGCGAAATCTACATGGATTCTCGACCACGGTCGATCTATCTTAGGCCATGGCTTATGGATGATCGGAGGTGACTTGGCTGCTAAGGAACAGCCCTTGCATTTGTCCACCATATGTATAATATCTTGATCCATGTTTGGCCAGTACTCGTAACTTCGTATTAAGGATTTCATCCTGTTCTTTCTTGGGTGGCCCATGTGAAAATCCTTGAGGATTCGCCTTTGTAGCGTTTTCTGGGTTACTACTATTTCATTATATAGCAGAACATTATCACATAACGAAAAACTGTCTGATATATGCTTCTCTTTTCCTGCAATTTTTGTTTTCGTTTCCTTTATAAATTAGTCATTCACTGCTTCGTTTCTTATTTCCTGTAATGTGACGGGGAGGTCTCGAATTGTACTACATAATGATGTTCTAATATCTTCCTCATATCGTAGAGCTGCAATTACGGAATCTTCTAATGGCTCCGTTTTCTTTGGTATTAGTCTCGAAAGACCATCTGCATGCCCGATTTTGTTTGATGGAAGATACTCCAATTTAAAGTTATAGTTTAATAAAATAATCACCCATCTTATCAATCTATTAGCAGTGTAGACAGGTAGACCTTTCTTTGATCCAAATATTGTCAATAACGTCTTGTGGTCCGTCTGTAAGGTGAAAAATCTACCGTAAATATATTTGTGGAATCTCGTAACCGCAAAAATATTCCCCGACGTTTTTGTTTTTTTTTTAGGATTGCGAGTAATTTTGTTCGGCTGGTAGTAGAAACGTTGCGAGCCCCTCGCTGCTCTATCCTTATTTCCATGGTTATGTGTTAAGATGTTACATGCCTTATCCTATCAACCCTAAACATTACCACTTAGACCTGCTATGCCCTCTGCTATACTTTACATTTACATATCGTTTCCTACAGACGAAACATCGCTAGCCTGCCGCTGCTCTATCGATATTTCCATGTATTTTGTTAAGACGACTTTCATTCGTTAATCCCACGAGCTCTGAGCTTTACATATTAGACTTGCAATGCTTTCTGCTATACTCTACCATTACAAATCTTTCACTACAGACTAAACGTCGTGAGCCTCTCGCTGTTCTATCGCTACTTATGTGGCTTGTGCTATGACGAGTTACATTCCTTAAACCCGTCAGCCCTAGACATTATAACTTAGTCATGCCATGCCTTCTGCTACACTATATCTTTACAAATACTTTCTTCCAGAAAGATTTGTAAAGATAGAATATGTCCTGGTAGGACATCTAATCCTCCCGGCGCTCAATCGCTATCTGTATTGCTTTGTGCTAAGACGACTCCTATTCATTAGACACACCAGCCCTGAACTTTACATCTTAGAACTACCATGCCCTCGACTATACTTTGCCTTTACGCTTTCCTGCAGAAGAAACGACACGAGCCTCTCGATGTTCTATCGTTATTTTCATGGCTTGTGTTAAGACGAGTTACATTCGTTAACGTCCCCTAACAGCCCGGATCTTAACAACTTAGACCTGTCATGCCCTCTACTATGCACTATCTCTACAAAAATACTCCTAAAGACGAAACATCTGCCAATCATATTACTGTGAGGAGTAACCCAGGTGTATGCATATTCAGTAGGCATTGATGGGTTAAATTGTGAGTACGCAAAATAAATACTCGGAACAAGGAATTGAGAATTTTCGATAGAAAACCTTTTTTTCGTCTTTCGTTAGTGTTGTGGTAGGATCCACCTAATTTGCATAGTTGAGTACCCACGATACCCACGATATAAATATGGTTGGTACCGGGAAGACAGGGAGGCGAATCAAGAGATTCAACTAGAGACTCTGCCCGACTGCGACTTAGTCAACACATTCTCCAGGAACGGTCTTCCCAGGAATATACAAAAGACTATATGTAAATATTGTGTACACTTTCTTGTTTCAATACATTTTGTTCTAAGTACATTATGTGTTGCATTATTATTCCATGCATTAGTCAAGTTTCAACAGTTAGAAACGTTCAGTAAGATCCTTGTGCCAAAACTAATATCTAGTTTTATCTAAACCTATTAATCTAAACCTATTAATCATCTGAAAATTAGATTAAAAGCATGTGCTGGAAAGCAATGCTCACCGTGTTAATTTTGCATCATTGTAAGAGGGGGAAGCGAGTTCAAGCCTCATGCATATATTCCTTGTGTCATGTTACTAATGAACTACAATGAGTTGTCCTTATTTTCAAGGCGTCGTGATTTGCTTCTAGGTCGAATCTTAAGAAATTTTCGTTTTGCGGAACCAATTCTAATGACGCATGTTATATTCTAGCTAAGCCTTCCTTAAATATGCTATAACAGGTGGTGAAAAGTGGGTTGCATACAACAATGTTATGCACAAAAGGCTGACAAGGACAAAACCTCACTGTTCTATCGCTATTTCCATGTCACATGCCGTAGACACACCCGCCCTGATCGTTACAACTCAGACTTGCAATGACCTCTGCTATACATTATCTTTACAAAACCTTTGCTTCAGACGAAACGTTGCGAGTTCTAAGCCTCTCGCTGCACTAACGCTATTTCCATAGCTTGTGTTACGACGAGTTACCTTCCTTAGACACACCCTCCCTGAAATTTATTTATAAATTAGACCTGCTAAGCCCTCTGCTATACTTTATTTTTATCAAATCATTTGCAATAGACGAAACGAAAGTAGATTCTCGCTGCTCTATCACTATTTCCATAGCTTGTGTTAAAACGCGTTTTATTCCTTAGACACACCAGCCCTGATCTTTACCACTTAGACCAGCAATGCTTTTTGTTATACGTTATATTTACATATCCTTCCCTAGAAACGAAATGTCCCGAGCCTCTCGCTGTTATATCGATAGTCCCATGTCTTGTGTTAAGACGAGTTCCATTCCTTAGACCTCCCAGCCCTGAATTTTACAACTTAGACCTGCCATGCCCTCTGTTATACATTATCTTTACAAACCCTTTCCTGCGGTCGAAACGTCAGCAGACTCTCGCTGCTCTCTCGCTATTTTCATGGATTGCGTTAAGACGAGTTACATTCCTTAGACCGCACTCAGCCCTGACCTTAACATCTTACCCCTGCCGTTTCTTCTACTATACTCTATCTTTTCAAACCCTTTGCTGCAGTTGAAACGTCGCAAACTTCTCACTTCTATATCGCTATTTCCATGGCTTCTGTTAAGACATGTTACATTCCTTAGTCCCACCAGCCCTGATCTTTACCACTTAGACCTGCCATCCTACGCACTCAAGGATGAATCATCCCCCACCACCATTCCCACTTCTTCCTAAGAACAAATTCCCAGCAGGATGTTTTCCAAATCACTATAATCTTGACCTCTTCAAGTCTAGGTTAACCGTTATAATTCCACCATAGCTTCATGAACTGCACTATTCTTATATTCATACAACATCACACAGTAACGATCTACCTTGAGTGGCTCTTGGAACTTGTATTAGATGAATATAAGTATAAAAATAATAATAATAATATAATTTTATTAATGTATTTAACTAGTTTCTATTTTAATAATATTTTCGTTAAATGTTGTGGTGTCCTCCGTCTAAAGAGTCTATGTTGGACTCTTCTGCCTACTATAAGATTAGTAGGAGAGAAGGCCTTGGGAGATCAGTCGACCAGACTGTTGGTAACTGTCGAACTCTCTCCCTTGAGCAGAGAGGAACCCGGACGAGGCTTTGCCGAAGAGCAAAGTTTCGTCCGGGGAGGTAGACAGGCCCTGAACCCGTTTATACGGGTTCTAAGGGAATATTTTTGAGCGAGCTTACGTGCTCGGAGAACCCACGGTAAACTCGGCCTTGTGCCACATACATCCCTCGTGGAGGGGGTGGCTGTTAAATATTAACAGTCGAATAGATTGTTCTTTACTGTCGGACTCTCTGTCATGAGCAGAGAGGAACCCGGACGAAGCTTTGCCGTAGGGCAAAGTTTAGTCCGGGGAGGTAGACAGGCCCGGACCTACTAATGCGGATTCTAAGGGAATATTTTTGACCGAGCCTACGAGCTCGGAGAAATCACGGTAAACTCGGCCTTGTGCCACATACATCTTTCCTGGGGGGGGGGGATAAATTAATAGTCGAATAGATTGAACGCTGGGTCATCCGACACACACTCACTAGTCGTGTAATACTGTTCTGTTGTACTTACTGTTTAATATATGATATATCTGTAACACGTGTTTTGTTATTTCTTTAAGCATTTACATGGGTCACAATATTAAGTATTAACTTAACCAGAAAAGGTGATGTGCGATAAATATCGCCTTCTTTATGAATCGAAAGTAATCGTGACGTCATAGTCTATTTGATAAACCTTCTACCTTCCTGATGAATAAATTTATCAATTTTGACCTTTTTAAAATCGAAAGGATTGTTTGTATTTTTCGTGTGAGAGAATAAAGCATTTGATATATGATCGATTTTTTTATAGGATCGATTTTTTAGCTCTTTTTTATTTTATTCCAACCTAAAAACTTTGTTTCGGAAATTTTTACATCAGTCTTTTTTATCATCTGTGAATAAAGAAGCCATGAAGCGTGTGCGTTTCTGTACACATGTCTACATCTGTGCGTGCGTGCGTTTGCCTGCGTAAATAATTCATAATTTCATGGATGTGAATGAATCCTGCATGCATGTGTGGCACACGCCATGCAAATGCACACGCAAACGGACTCACGCGTATACACACACACACACATTATATACATATATATATATATATATAATTAAGTAATTCATCGAGTCTCGAAACCTCAACAAAGTTACGTTGCCAGGCAAACGCCATGCCAACTGTCCCAACGGGCCTCGGTGACGAAAAGATAGCGAATCAGACTTGGTATGGCATTTGCCTGGCAACGTACCTGACCGGGTTTCAATTCTCGGTAGTGGATGCACACTGCTGATGAGTCCCAAATATAGGACGAAACGGCCGTCCAGTGCTTTCTGTATTCTGTTGAGGTTTCTAGACTCAATGAATTACTTAATTATAATTCTCAAATCCTCTTAATTACTTGTACATATATATATATATATATATATATATATATATATATATATATATATATATATATATACATATATATATATATATATATACATATATATATATATATATATATATATATATATATATATATATATATATATATATATATTCAATGTATAAGTACGCTTAATACGAATCTGCTCAAATGATAATCACTCTCGTACCGTCACGGCTAATCGTCCCACCGCTGCGTGCTTTACTCTGCCTAACCGACGCGATGTAATTAGCCATATTAGTCCAGCCGGAAATTCATCCTCCTGGTCCCAATCATCCTGCAAATTATTCATTGATTCCGTGTAGTTGGAATTTGAATAATTTATCCCCAATTAATTTGTCGATCGTAATTTAAATTAATATTAATTATTTACCATCACTGTTGACATGTGCAACCGAGTCCGACTTAATTAGCCCATTTATGGAATGGAAAATCAAGGGGGAAAAATAACTGCCGTTTGGAACTTGATGAAATCACACAGAACCAGCTTTATCGGCTTTTTATGCTCATATCTTTTGGCTATCGCGACTTTTACAAACTGTCAGCGAAGACGATTGGCTAAAGTTACAGTAATGCATTCGCAAAGCTACATAATTACCGAATGCAAGAGATTGTAACGCCAAATAATACGCACCATTACTATCGCTCTCATGTCTTCATCCAAAGAAAGCAATATGGTGAGACCGAAAGTATTCCTTTAATATTACACACTCACAGACAAGCAAATACTTAATTCGATTTAAGTTTCAACAGAAGCAAATACGTTTGCCTATCGTCCGGTTCACACTCCTCTCGGTCTTTTGAAACAAGAGTAGAGATTTATTTCTTGTTTCCTGTTTAGGTTTCTGGTTCCTTCTAAATTCTACTTCAACTCTATACTTTTTATATCACCGCCTAAACTTTGAAAATATTATCTACTTTTTATTTTTCCTAAATAGAAGGAGATAGGTTCGCTTATCGCACGGTTCATATTCATCTCCGGTCTTTTGAACAGGAGTAGAGGTTTATCCACTGTTTCATTTTTAGGATTGGGATTCCGGTTCCTTCTATTCTAAGTCTTCTCATTCTCCTTCACTTCTAGTATCCCCCCACTGCGTCTTAGTGGTGTTATCGCCTTGCATGAGGTGAACTGATAAATCAAAAATGCCAGGAAATCTTGATTTATTTGGAAACATACCAGAAGAGACCAGGATATTTATTAAGAACAAACCGCCTGCATTCGAATAGAAAATGAATTGTGAAACTACACGAAAGTAGAAGCGGGCCACCGACCTTCATCGCAGGCTTGTTGATCCGGGAAACCTTCAGAGAATTTCAAACTGAATATTTTATTTAATCAACAGGGGTAAATTATTCAGAATCCACTGACCATGTCTAGTGGGGGGATGTTGTCTTATTGTTCGCCTCGTTTTCACTGAGTCCAAGTAAACACTACCTGGCTCAGGTATTGAACTTACAACGCCACGAAATCCACGAACCAATATCCTGACGGATTAAAGCGATGACTTGCCGAATTAGTGACACAGCAAATTTGAGTTCAATCTCTATGACAAGCAGTGTGTACTTGATCCCAGTAAAAACAGGGCCAACAATAACCGAGTAGTAATAAAAGAACAAGATCAGTGGAATGAGAACAATCTACACCGTATATTGAATAAAGGGTTTAGTTTGAAATTCTGATGAAGGCCAGGAGGCAAACAGCTGAAACGTTTTGTTTGTTTTTTTGTTTTTGTTTTTGTTTTTTTGTTTTTTTGGAGGGGTGTCTTTTTTTATAATTGCAACACAGATCAGGACAATAGTCCGAGTAAAAAGAATGTAACTAAATCATTTCCTTGCAAGACTAAAAGTTTCTGCAAACGTTTTCTGTTCAGAAAGATCATATAAAGATGGGGAAGGATAGAACAATGAAGTTGGCTGGAAAATGGCTGAAAATACTGGAACCAAACTTTAAACATGATCTTCAATAAACTTTATATCGGAAAACATAAATAAAATGTTCTTCTGTTTAATCGAAAAAGGAAAAAAGATTTTATGTTACCATGCCATTTATGAATTTTTTAACTAATCATATCAAAAATAAAACTTTTACACAAGTGATTATATCAAAGAAACATTGCCTTTTAATATTTCTTATTATTGTGGAGAGTCATGATCGCCCACATCCTGAAGGGACACGGCACATAGATGGAAAAAGAAGATTAAATCTCAAATATATCGCTATAAATAACTTCTGGATAAAAAATATCAAAGTATATCGACAGTTTAAAATGAGAACTTTTTTTTTAATTTATCGGAATTATAATTTGAAATTATAATTTTGGAAAGTGAAAATTCAATTAGAATATGTTGATAATTTGCAATTTTCCATCAGAAATAAAAAAAATACGAACTGATCACAATATATGGAAAACAGAAGGAGTCATTTAACCCATATCCTCCTGGCGTCAGTTTAAACTAACGCCTTTTTTTTCTCATATATCTAAGCTATATTTATAAAGTATAATTTGAGAAAGTGAAATTTTCACTGAAATATGTTGGAAAAATATCCATTTTTCGCCAGAAATCAAGAGAATACCATGTTTAAGCGAAATGATGACAATATATGAGAAATATAAAAAAAGCGTCAGTCTTCATCCTTACGTCAGATTAAAATAACGCCATTTTTCCATACATCTAAACAAAGGCTTCCCAACATTTTCTGCGTTATCACTCACTTTCAGATGGAATAATTTACCACCACCCACCTCCATAGAAAATATTCAAAAGCATACCAAAATTGTTTAGCAAAATTTTGTTCTTCAAAACAAAGGAAATCATGACTTTCAACAATTTCCTTTTCTTTGTATCTCTTTCTTATTGGTTCATAAGCTGAATTTACGATGTACAGTGTAACCCGGATATAAGAGACCCGAATATAAGAGAAACCCGGATATAAGAGAAACCCGGATATAAGATACTTCTTCTCAGGTGCCGACAACTCTCTTATATCCGGGTTACACTGTAGTAAAATAATGCAAAAGGGAGGTAACTTATGCGGCAGCTTCTGCTGCTACCGTATTCAAAAACAAGCGGAAGCAAACTTAACCATTGAAAACTATATATATAATTTAGTTTATGGTCAAGATTAAATTTAGATTTAGGGTTAGCGGTGCAAGTATAGACAAAAAATTAAAGAATTTTTGTTCATAATTACAAAAGTCGAAAGAATATACAATGATAGCAACTAATAAAAATTCAGTAAATATTTTTTGTTATTCTTCGTCCTCCGATATCTGATTTATATTCGAAAAAAATGTTATTTAGTTTTAAGAAATATTTGAATGTTAATAACAGTTCTCAAAACTATAGAAAATACTAAAATATTTGTTGTGTGCGGGGAGATGTATATTCTATCGAGGGATATGTTCCACTTAGTTCCATTTCGCCCCGGTTATTTTTTTCTTTTTTGTTTTACATATATATATATATATATATATATATATATATATATATATATATATATATATGTAATTAGTAATTATATCAATAGTTTCAATGACGGGGACTTTAGTAAATAGACTTTCCACGTCAAGGGAAGCTAGTATTCCATTATTCAGTTTATGAAAACGTAAGGTTTTTATTAACTATATGGTACGGTTAAAATTCATAAATCTAACTACCCTCTTCGTCCCATTATTTCTCAAGTAACCACTCCTATTTACCAATTGACAAAAATTATTAATAAATTAATAACACCATATCTACCTAATAAATATAATATTAACTCTACTCATGAGTTAATAAAAACCTTACGTTCTCATAAACTGAATAATGGAATATATATATATATATATATATATATATATATATATATATATATATATAGGTTCTTTGCATATCTCTGTTAAATATTTTGTTTCGCGTAGCACATGTTGAATTACTCCAATCCTAACCACCAAAATTTACAATTGCCGACAATTTCCTGTTCAGTTTCCCATCGCCAACCCAAAAGATGAAATCCTGCACCGGTGGGTGATATCGCCCAAGTTGCTAAATCATGATATAAAATTTAATTATAAACTAAACAAAAGCAAAACTGTCACAGGACATTGAAAAATAAAAGTGTCAGTTTAAACTGACGCCAGGAGGATATGGCCTTAGCAAGTTTACCTTTTTGTTTTCTTTTTTTTTTCTTTTTTTTCTAAAAGTTCCTGTCAACAAATTTCTGAAGGGAAAAAATACTGATCATATTTCCTCCCAGAGTTCATTATGTAAAATTATCTGAATTGACTGTAACCCCCTTGAGGACTTTCACATAATTATTTATAAATTATAACTGACACACGACCACAATAACTAGATAACGACAAAAACGTGGAAAAAAACATATAAATAAGGCTTCTATAATGTGAATCAAACAGACACACATGTCGGCGAGACATATCACATCAAACCGAATATTTCTGCCACATCTGTGGGTCGAAGAAGGCAAATCCAGTTACCAAAATCAAAAGAGCTCAGAAGAAGAGTGACCTAGTCAGAGAAGAATACTTTTCCAAACTTCGACACTGTTCTCACAGACGAAAAGTTGTTACCTCATCGCTAAACTACGGGCATGTGTTCAGATGAACTACATTCCATTCATCCACCAGTGCAGATATTCGCAGCTATGACACGCCATACCACGTGACCTGATTCGAATCATTCAAATTCCCTTCATATACCACTAATAAGGAATAAGTTTCACCTACAGAGCTTCTTGCCCAGAACATTTTTCAAGGCACATGTTCGGATGAACTACATTTTTTGGTTCCATGAATCTAGACATCCACAGCTATGAGGTGCCATACCACGTACACTGAGTCGACTCATTCTCATTTCCTTCATATTCCATTGGTAAGGAGTAAGTTTTACCTAGACAGCTTATTACCCAGAACCTTTTTCATAGCTCATGAACTATATTCCTTGGTTCAATCAGTCTAGACTTCCCCAACTATGAGGTGACATGTCACGTACTCTGAGTCGACTCATGCTCATTTCCTCGATATTTTATTGATAAGAAGTAAGTTTCACTTAGATTACTTCTTACATAGTACTTTATTCATGGCTCATGAACTACATTCATTGGTTTCATCAGTCTAGACTTCCCCAACTACGAGGTAACATGTCACGTACACAGAGTCGACTCATCCTCACCCCCTTCATATTCCATTGGTAAGTAGTAAGATTTACCTAGACAGCTTCTTACCCAGAACTTTTTTCATAGCTCATGAACTATATTCCTTGGTTCAATCAGTCTAGACTTCCCCAACTATGAGGTGACATGTCACGTACTCTGAGTCGACTCATGCTCATTTCCTCGATATTTTATTGATAAGAAGTAAGTTTCACTTAGATTACTTCTTACATAGTACTTTATTCATGGCTCATGAACTACATTCATTGGTTTCATCAGTCTAGACTTCCCCAACTATGAGGTAACATGTCACGTACACAGAGTCGACTCATCCTCACCCCCTTCATATTCCATTGGTAAGTAGTAAGATTTACCTAGACAGCTTCTTACCCAGAACTTTCTTCATAGCTCATGTCCGGGTGAACTACATTCATTGGTTTCATCAGTCTAGACTTCCCCAACTACGAGGTAACATGTCACGTACACAGAGTCGACTCATCCTCACCCCCTTCATATTCCATTGGTAAGTAGTAAGATTTACCTAGACAGCTTCTTACCCAGAACTTTCTTCATAGCTCATGTCCGGGTGAACTACATTCATTGGTTTCATCAGTCTAGACTTCCCCAACTACGAGGTAACATGTCACGTACACAGAGTCGACTCATCCTCACCCCCTTCATATTCCATTGGTAAGTAGTAAGATTTACCTAGACAGCTTCTTACCCAGAACTTTCTTCATAGCTCATGTCCGGGTGAACTACATTCATTGGTTTCATCAGTC
>OZ038503.1:3856944-3906944 GCA_964036315.1 Acanthosepion esculentum
CCAAGGCGGGAAGAAACAAAAAAGTATAACGAATAAACTGATGCACTTACGGCGCGCATTCACACGACAGAAAAGTGCAGATCGTGATGCGCTGGCATTAACCGTTGCACGTGACGTCCGTAGAAGAACGCGTTCTTGAACAAATAATAAACCCTGTCCTTCAGTAAAAAGAACTGAGAAAAGAAGAAGAGAAGAGCGAATTTTGCAGAAAGGAAGTTGAAACAAAAGGAAAGACTCATTTAGTACTCAGGTTAACTCTATCCTCGAGGAAATACAAAACTTTAATAATAAAAACCATGACCCTTTCATTTTTCCATTTAAAAAAAAGCAGACGACCTTCAGGATTTCGCTTAGTATGTCATTTAAAATGATTCCGGACAAAAAAATGCCAACAAAGTTCATATGAACGAAATCCTCTTTTGGACGCAAAAAATGTCCATCTCATGGAGATAAGTTCATATCTGCAAAAAGTACAAATAATTCAAACACCAACTAGGTCCAGACTTCAAGATCCGAAGGCGGACATTGTTCATATGCGCGAAAAGACTTAATGACTGACATACCAATAAGACAAGAACTCATGCTCCTAAGATCTCGTGCATGCAATTACAAGTAATCCATAATATTTTAAATTTTGAAATCATATTTATTTTTTGGAAACTGTTACTAAATTTTTGTCTTTCAATCATTCTGCTTCAACTGCTATCGTCTTCCGCCTCACCTGCTATCCTCTTCCGCCTCACCTGCTATCCTAATCCGGCTCACCTGTTATCCTCTTCCGCCTCAAAAGCTATCCTCTTCCGCCTCACCTACTATTCTGTTCCGTCTCACCTGCTATCCTCTCCTGCCTCACCTGCTATCCTCATCCGCCTCACCTGTTATCCTCTTCCGCCTCAACTGCTATCCTCTTCTGCCTGACATGCTATCCTCTTCCTCCTCACCTGCTATCCTATTGTGCCTCAACTGCTATCCTCTTCCGCCGCACCTGCTATCCTCTTCTGCCTCACATGCTATCCTCTTCCGCCTCATAAGCTATCCTCTTCGGCCTCACCTGCCCACCTCTACCGCCTCACCTGCTATCGTCATTCGCCTCACCTGCTATCCTCTTCCGCCTCACCTGCTATCCTCATACGCCTCACCTGCTATCCACTTCCGCCTCACATGCTATCCTCTTCCTCCTCACCTGCTATCCTCATCCGCCTCATCTGCTATCCACTTCCGCCTCACATGCTATTCTCTTCCGCCTCACATGCTATCCTCTTCCGCCGCACCTGCTATCCTCTTCCTCCTCACCTGCTATCCTCTTCTATTTCACCTGCTATCCTCTTCCGCCTCACATGCTGGCCTCATCCGCCTCACCTGCTATCCTCTTCCGCCTCACATGCTGGCCTCATCCGCCTCACATACTATCCTCTTCCGCCGCACATGCTTCCCTCATCCGCCTCACCTGCTATCCTCTTTCGCCGCACCTGCTATCCTCTTCTGCCTCAACTGCTATCCTCATCCGCCTCATCTGCTATCCTCTTCCGCCTCACCTGTTATTCTCTTCCGCCTCACATACTATCCTCTTCCGCCTCACCTGCAACTCAAGGAAAACTCCTCATAATTCAAGTACAAAAACAACACAGTTCCACAATATGGAAGTCAGAAATCTTCATAAAAATATTCCAGATTTATATGATAGCAAGAGTGAGATGCCAATAAGGTCCATTTTAATGTTTCTATGCCAACAAAACCCAATGTCAATGAAAGGATATGTCAATTCCGAAGATAACAATGCCCATCTCAATTAAAATATTCCATGCTTCATTTGTGGGCAGGAACCAAATCAAATATAAGACATCATGATTCACATGCCAACAAAACCCGCCTCAACAAGCGGGTCTTAGGTTATAGATGCCAACGGAGTACATTTCAATGAAAAGACGTCATCGCTCTGATGCCGAGAAGGTTCATTTAATCCAAAAGAGTTCACGCTTTAAATGCCAACATCGTTCATCAAATCAAAAATATCTCAGAATCAGGAAGAGTTCCAAAGATACAGATGCCAACACAATTCATCTCAGTGATAAGTTCTTTTAATTGAAATTCCAACAAGATCGATCTCGATTCGGATAAGACCTCTTCATCCAGGTGCCAAAATGGATGATCCCATCGGAAGAATTTAAAGACTTCAGTTGTAATATTACACCGAATGGATCTCATAATCCCCGCGTCAACACCCGTTCAACTCAATGAAAAACTCTCAAGATTAAGATAAGAAAGTCTATGTAAATAAAACGATCTCATGAGACAAGTCCAGCTCAAGTGAACAAGTATTTAGATGCCATGAATGTCTACATCAACACATTTAAATACTGGCACATTCGAAGAAGAAAATATATCATGGTTTAGATAATAACGCCAACCGAAAAGATCTCACGATTCAGTGATTAAAAACGTCCATCTTAATGAAAGGTTCTCGAGATACAGATGACCATACGGTCTATTACATAGAAAAGCTATCATTATTAACATATACACAAGGTTCAAATCAACACAAGAAAATTGTATGTCATCATCACTATAGAAATGATCTGAGAATTTATTTGTCAACATGGTAATTTCAACGAAAAGATCTCATGATTCAGATGCCCACAAAATTCGTTTCGGCAAAAAGATTTCAGTGTTTAGATGCAAAGTATATTCGTCTAAGCGACAAGATCTCAGGATTTATTAGAGTGAGTCATAAATAATTGCCGTTTAGGTTTATTTATTTTATTCTTCAAAAGATAATATACGATGACATTTTATTCCAATCTATATTCACTATTATTTGCAATGACTTGTTACCACTTGTCAGGTAGTTTTAAATGTGAAAACGTTTACAACTCTCGAATCTGGTTTTCATGCGACAAGTATTTACTCATCAAAGCGTTTTAAACGAGTGAAAAGACAATAATTGGTTATGAAAAATATTATATAAAAAATATAAATTGCTTATAAAAAAAAATTGCCTTATGCAAGGCCATGTGAATATGGAGTGTCGAAAGTAGAACAGACCAACCGTGTTCCGATATTTTACCTGCTCTTCTTGCTGGATGCGACCTTCCGTTGACGTGGCTTCAATCCACTGTGTACGCTGCCATAGTTGTGCAAAAACCTAAGCTATGTTGGTTTCTTCAAATGCAGGTCCGGTGAGTACTACCCTCGAACCACCCGATCGGAAGAGTCCATCCTGAGTAGAAGCCCCGAGCAGTGTTTTGTGAGTCTCGCTATCTTATCAACAATTGCTATTTTTTTACCTTCATTTATATACGTTACAAATAAAAACGAAAAACAACTGACTATTAAAGGGTGAAAATTTTCACAGATGTTCACGTCATTCTGTTTTTTTGTGGGGGAGGGGTGGTAATTTCTTTTTTTCACACAAATCCGTGAATTTCTTTTGCTATGTAAAAAAAAATCACTATTTTTTTATTCATAATGTTTTATTTGTTAAAACTATTAACATTTTTAAAAGAAAAAACCTCAAGATGATGTTAGAAATCGCCACAAATCATTGTTGATTTATTTAAGATGAAATGATCTATTATGACATGTCTCTAATTTGTATTTAGATACATTGTATTTATTTTCAATTTTTCTAGTTGAATTGTTCACCTATACTGCATATGATACATTGTATATAATTAGGTTACAATAAAATTTGTATCTGTCTATATTTCTGAGATGAGGTATTATGTACACTATTTAGATTATTCGGTCTATTGTCCTCATCTTTGTCGCCATATTTATTACAACGTTTCGGCCTTTCAGTATCTGTCTATATTTCTGAGATGAGGTATTATGTACACTATTTACATTATTCGGACTATTGTCCTCATCTTTGTCGCCATATTTATTACAACGTTTCGGCCTTTCAGTATTTGTCTATATTTCTGAGATGAGGTATTATGTACATTATTTGCATTATTCGGACTATTGTCCTCATCTTTGTCGCCATATTTATTACAACGTTTCGGCCTTTCAGTATCTGTCTATATTTCTGAGATGAGGTATTATGTGCATTATTTGCATTACTCGGACTATTGTCGTCATCTTTGTCGCCATATTTATTACAACGTTTCGGCCGTTGTACGCTCCGGCCTTCTTCAGGTGGTTGGAATGTCGAACTGAACCCTTTATTTCGCTCACTGCGTTAGAATTTTCTAGTTTCACGTGCCATGTTTCAGTTATCTCCTGTTAATTCCCCTCTCCGAGTTCTCCACTGCCTTAACCAGGTATTGAACTCACTCTCTGGGTCCTGTCATTGGATCTAACTAACGCCTTTATCCACTGTGCTATGTGTCCTCAAGGACACGTGTCACAGTGGAACTAGAACAGTCTACACCAGTGAGCGAAATAAAGGGTTCAGTTCGAGATTCCAACCACCTGAAAAAGGCCGGAGCGTACAACGGCCGAAACGTTGCAATAAATATAGCGACAAAGATGAGGACAATAGTCCGAATAATGTAAATAGTGTAAATAAAATTTGTATTTTACATGAATGATACCTTATAAAAATTGAATTAGTAAAGTGGGGGGGGGCATATAATAGGTTTCAGTGAGCACAAGTCTCTTACACAGGCCCTGCAGGCACTCATTGTTAATAGTCAGGTTGACAAATTCGTAATAACATTTGGCTCTTAAAAACGGAATTTACTTATGACTCAACCTAATAGCGGACAAAAATGTCATCCATCACGTCGAATTTATCTAAGTATTAAGATGTCATGCCAGTTTAGTCCATCTCAAAGTTAAGGTGCCTACAAGGTCAATCAAAACGAAAGGAATCCAGTATTTAGATAACATTTCAATGAAAAGACCTCAGGTCAACATTGTCCGTCTTAGAAAAAAACATCCAGACTCATATTGCAATAACCACTATCTCATGAAATAATCTCATTATTCAGACATCAACACAACGGTATATCACAACGAATTTATTTCAATAGACATTTGCCGACATGGTTTAACTCAACGGAAATATATTCACGACTCAGAGGCCATCAGCGCATCCATCACAAAGAAAACATCTCAAGATTCAGAGACAAAAAAATATCGATTTCATAAAGATTTATCAGAATTCAAAATGCCAAGAATCTTCATTTCAACCAGAGAAGCTCTCAGGTTTCAAAGGCCAAAATGATAGAAATCTTCCAAAATAGATCTGCGGAAACGTGTTTCACTGATAATCAGTCATTTAAGAAATACACAGATTTCATTTCAATCATAATGGCTAGATAAAGACTGCTTTGATAAGGAAAACTTTCTCGAATGGAAACCAGATTAAAGACTTTATCGAAAAACTTTTCCCATTAAAACTTGCAGAATTTCCCTCACGGTGGCTTGATAAGTGGTAACAAATTATTGCAAATTTCAGTGAATATATAATTAAATTAAACGTAATAGTAGGTTTTTTTTTAAGATTAAAATTGATATAAGGAAATGGAAATTATTTATGACTCAACCTAATAGTTATTGCTTCACCGTGAGACTCCTTCTGATTGGCACAAGGCCAGTAGTATTGGACACTGAAGATCAAACTCACTGAAGTAGTAACGATTTACGAGATGAATTTTACTAATCACTACCTCCACGACGAAACACAACGGCTCAAAGTGGATTGTCTGATTAACCATTACTACAGAGTACTTGGCTTTATCACAGCGTGACCCGTACGAAATTTGGACTTAAATAAGCCAATAAGGGCTGTGATGTGTCGTAAAATCAACTAGCTAACAAATCAACGGTGAAGTAACATTTTCTCAAATTTATCTCAGAACTGCTGTTTTGCGAAACAGACTGGCGGAGGAATGCTTCCCCGAATTGTACAGTTTGAAACTCTTCAAGTCAAGAACTGTCTTTATCTACCCTCCATATTCTCATTAACTTCGCTTACTACTTCCTACTCTCGCATACCTCATTTAATACCACTCTACCTTAAGTGGCCCTTAGGCCTTACATTGAGAAAACATTAGAAAAAAGATTTCAAATAGAGAATATGCCGCTTATTATAATCACATACAATGTAATCAAACGGTTATTGTCATCAAAATCAGCCAATCCTACGACTGTTATTTAAAACGTATAACAAATGTTCCGCTTATTATAATCAGAGCTCTTGTTATTATTATCATAATCTTCAGATATGAACACTTTACTAAATGCAAAATGTCCTTCTTCTTCTATGTGTTGTCTCCCATTACGACGTTGACGATCATGTCTCTCCACAATTTCCTGTGCCTTGTAGCTCTTTTTTATCTTTTGTTGTCTTTCCTAAACCCTGATCCGTCATCCATTTACACAAGCTTGCTAGGTAAGTTATTCGTTGCTTTCCTCTATCCCTCTTGCCCTCAATCTGTCCTGTGAGTATCAAATTTTCCGAGCCCACTTTCCTTATTTGTGCACCAGAAATTTCAACTAATGTTAAGTATAAGTGTTTTTTTTTTTTGTTTTGATTTTCACTAAAATATTTATTAATAGCTCACTGATGTTATGATGACTTCATGTTTTTGAGAAAAAACTTTGTCGGTGCTTACATGTTCGGTCCATGTTGTCCTCAGTATCCTTCTGTAGAACCACATTTCTGTTGCTTCAAGTCTCTTCTTCGTCTGTGAGGAGATTGTCCAACATTCGTTGCCATATAAGAGGATTGATATTACGTAGCAGTTCTGTACTGTTTTCTTTGTTTCTAATGAAATCTTCCTGTTTCTTAATACTTTGCTTAGCTTTTGTAAATCATCTTTAGCAATGCGCCTTCGGATTTCCATGCTGCAACTTTCCGTCCTCTTAAAGTGTTGTACATGTTTTTTTAATTTGCATGTTGAGCTCTTCCTTTTAGCAACAAGCGTAGATCCTCTCTTCTTACAATCGATGCTTATTCCTTTCTTCTTGCTTTCCTTAATAACCTTCAGGAGGCCGAAACGTTGTGATGATAGCAACAAAGATGAGAGCATTAGTCCGAATTTAAATAATGTAATTAATGATAATTCCTTCAAAAGAACCTCCAGCCAGTTGTTAACTGGGGCAAGAAATGGCTTGCAAATTGTAACACCTCCAAAACAAAACTGCTTTCATTTAACCACAATAAAGAACGATTTCTTTCTGCATTGCTGACGCTAGATTCTAGAAGAGCAACACACTACTTGGCCTCCACTGACTTGAATTGGAGCAACTATATCTACCTCAAGGTTGGTTCACTGTGTTATAGCAGAACATTTTTCTCGTCAGAATCCATCATGCACATTTACAAATCTAGCATTCGTCCATCCATTGAATACTGTTGCCATATCTGGTCTGGTGCTCCTGTTGTATATCTCGAGATTCTTGATAAAAATTCAAAGAAGCATCTGCAATGTAATAGATCCTGATCTGGCATCTCGACTTTCTCACTGACTTGATGTGGCTTCCCTCTGTTTTGTCTACAAATATTTTCATGGTAACTTCTTTGACGAGCGTTTTTCCATATATTAATATAAGCGTGCTACTAGATTGGTATCTAGGTCCCACCCTTTACTGTTAAAATAGCAACAGTATCTTCTACTCCATCAGGTTCTTTTCTCACACTTTCCGACTGTTTCACTCTCTTCCGTTTAATTGCTTCCCTGATAACTACATGCTTTAAAAATTTAAAAACAGTTTCAATCGCCATCTACTTTCTTCTTCAATCCCGTTTATCTTTTGTCCTTTCCTCAATCCTCCCTATTCTCAGTCTTCTCTTTCACTTTCACTCCCTGTAACCCCCTGCTTGCTAGTGGCAACCCCGCCTTCCTTGGGATGAAATGATTTTTTAAATCCTTGAAATTCAAACGGATGATAATTTTTAACAAGTTCTGATAAGTCAAATTGTGTATAAATTGATTTATTTATTTCTGCATTTCTTAAAACCAGCAAATATCCGGGAACATTTCACGGTTTTCGTATTTTAATTTTTTATGAATCGTAATATTTAGTAATTGAATAAACACTTTGCAAATTCTACAACTATAAAATACTCACAGTATTTACATTATTCGGACTATTGTCCTCATCTTTGTCGCCATATTTGTCACAACGTTTCGGCCGTTGTACGCTCCGGCCTTCTTCAGGTGGTTGGAATTTCGAACCGAACCCTTTATTTCGATCGCTGGGGTAGACTGTTCTAGTTCCACGAGCCATGTTTGATGGATGTCAGTTATCAGTTATCTCCTGGTAATTTTCCCTCTGAAAGTTCTCCACTGCCTGAACCGGGTATTGAACTCACACTCTTTGGGTCTGTTACTGGATCTAACCAACGCCTTTATCCACCGTACCATGTGTCCTTGAGGACATCTGGGTATGAATTTCTGAGTATTATAAACCTAATTTTTCAGCAACAATTTTTTACCAGTACTCATATTGCAATTTTGCTCTTCTCATTGCATGTTTTACCAGATCTCGTATTGCAACTTTTTGTTATCATTGCTGTTTTCTGGCACTCCTTATTACTGGTTCCCATATTGTATTTATTTCTATGCTTGGCCGACTCAGGAGATTTTTGTGGCCTAGCATATGTGCTGATTCCTTAAGTTTACGAATTTTCCAATGGTGTTCCCTGTCTATGATCTCAACCTGATCCCACAGGGGACGGTGATCTCCCTTCTCTCTCCACATGTGGTCAGCCACGCCTGATTTTTCTACTTCCCCTCGCATTACAGCTTTCTGGTGTTCTTGAAGCCTTACCTTGAGGGGGTGACCTGTTTCTCCTTTATATTCCTTTCCGCAGCTGCACGGGATAGCGTACACAGTCTTTAGTCCCGTTCTCCTCTATGGGGGGTCTCACTCGAGAGAGATATCTGCGAAGTGTTGTCACGCTTTTGAAGGTTGTCCTGATGTTATATGGACCGCAGATCCTTTGTATTTTCTCTGATAACCCCTTCACATAAGGCAGGCAGACTGTTTTCTGAGTGTTGTTGTCCTCCTCCTTCTCCTCCTCTTGTACCCGCCTATCCCAGTTTTTTGGGGGGGCTGCTGCCATGTACCCAGGGTAGTTGTTACGTTGTAGGGTACTACTTATACTGACCAATTCCTTATCTAATGTCTCTGGGTCGCCACTTATGACTTTTGCTCGGTGTTGTAAGCAACGGACGATCCCTTTCTTTACGCTGTATGGCGACAAAGATGAGGAGAATAGTCCGAATAATGTAAATACTGTACATAATACCTCATCTCAGAAATATAGACAGACTATAAAATACTCGTGAAATTTCCCTATTGAATATTCAAATATTTGCGCTTAATAACTTTAACAAAATATTGCAATAACAATTATAAGTATTAAAGGCGAATGCGGGTACAAATGAAAAGCCTTGACAATGTTTTCGATTTAACTGAAGCAAACGTGAAACACATAACAGTGTCATCACCTCATCGATCTTCGCTTTCTTGCTATTTTTCTTTCTTTCTATCTTTCTTTCTTTCTATCTTTCTTTCTTTCTATCTTTCTTTCTTGGTTTCTTTCTTTCTTGCTTGCTTTCGTGCTTTATTTCTTTCTTTCTTTCTTCTCACTGAAAGCAAACAGCGCTTATGAAATGTCTGTTCCGTGTCTCCTCGAAATCAAAACGGAAGAGTCCATTATTCATGAGATTCTGACAAGGCGTAGAGTGCGTTCAAACTAAGAACAAAGCAACACAACTATAATACGATCAGTATAAATAAATGTATTACAATACATGTATTAGTAAATGCATTGCTTAATGCTATCATACGGTTATTGTCATCTGAAGAAATGATGCCAATTAAATGCTGTATCTGCTGCCAGTGTTGATTGCAAGCCTTTTAGACCGAAAACAATAATCAGTAACAGAAATGATTGATTAGTTTATTTTGAATTGACGTCTTCAGGTGCCACGCTCTCAGACTTTGGCGCTAAATTTTCATAAGGTGTGGGCAGAAAAGGTATATATCTGATTATATTTCGTTGCTTTCGTAGAATGTTTCGCAGAAGTGGAAATTCAAATATTTCATTGGACTTTTCATCCTGGTGATCTGGAGTGACATATTTGGCGCCATGATCCAAGTGTTCCATCCCCCGTTCTTTGTGCGTACCTATAAAAGAATCGAGAACAAAATGAGGAAATGAAATGTATTTTATATTCACTCTCAAGTAGAACGGGAATGTCACTAGTACGCAGGTGATTAAAGGGAGTGAAAGTAAGAGAAAAGAATGAGTATAGGAAGGAATTAAGAAAGGACAAATTATGAACGGGCTTCAAGAAGATAGAAGATGGCGAATGACTGTACATTTAAAGTTTTGGAGATTGTAGTTATCAAGGAAGAAAGAAATCCTAAGGGATTTCCACAGTCAGGAAGTGCGAGAAAAGTAGCTCTTAGAGTAGAAGGGCGGTTACATTTATCTATTTCGATAGTAAATGGGTGGGACCTAGATGCCAATCTAGTAGCTCGCTTAATGATTCTTAAAACGTGCCTGACACTCTGGTTGTTTGGCTGGCTGTTTTTGTTTAACGGCATATCAACCTTTGATTCCGAAATCTTAATATTTTGAACGCCATTGTTTACCTTCATCTACCGATAAACTGTATTGTTGGTCATTTTGTTCATATATATATATATATATATATATATATATATATATATATATATATAAATGAACATTGAAGTCAACACTTAGAGGCGACAGGCTGTTTCATGCTAGATGCAATCGTCAGGCCTGACGATTGCGTTTAGCATGAAACAGCCTGTCACCTCTAAGTGTTGACTTCAATGTTCACTTTTATATTTACACACGCACACTCTCTGATATTAAGCACTTTATCCCATAAATATAGCACACCTTAAGTGTATATTTCTTCATATATATATATATATATATATATATATATATATATATATATATATATATATATATATATATATATATATTGCTGGTATATTTACTATAATATTGTATTTTTATGATTTCATAGTGTTTTATTATGTTTGAGGGTTCACTATTTGCCCATATCTGGACACTAACAGGTGCTACTACCCCGAGCCAACAGCAATGAAGAGGTGTTTCTACGCTCCACAAAACATCCAATTTCCCGATCAGAGGCCTTGCTGCCGGTGCCGGATGTAGTTTGACCCTGTGGTTACCAAAGTCTTAAGAATTTATTGAGAATTTGAAGACTGCTTTAGCCATTCATAAACCAGCAGTAACATAGAACTGCAAGACTCGACCAACAAATTCGTTGAAAGACGCGGTGCATATGGAATGGAACTTAACAAAGCGAGATCTAAAGTAATGTTGAATAGCACAAACAACACCAGTGCCAACGTCACCATTGACTCCGAACCCCTGGAGGAAGTGTCCAGCTTCAAATACTCTTGAGCAACCCTGTCAAAACATTGACATCTGCAACGCAGAAATCTGTACATTGATCGGCACGGCCTCAGCAGCCATGGTCGTCTCCATCCTCGTCTACTGGTGTAAGACTTGAACACCCCTGCTTGAGATCGGAAAAAAGGATCCCAGAGTTCGAGAATACATGTTTGAGAAAGCTCTTCCGCATCTCCTGCTGGGAGCACAAAACCACGACTATGTTCAGAGCATGGTCGAGAGTCTCATGGACCAACAGAAATCTCTCCTCGCCAGTATTAAGCATCGGAAGATGTTATGCTTTAGCCGGGCCACACGGCGTGACAGCCTCTGCAAGACCATCTTGCAAGGAACTGTTGAAAGGCGACGCAAGCGGGGATGGCAACACAAAAGCTGGTCAGACGACATTAAAGAGTGGACGGATATGAAAATGCCGGATTCCTGACAGCCACAGCCAACGGATCAGTTTGGAGAAGGTTGTCCGCCTGTTCTGTCCTCGGAACCCCCCGCCCTGACAACTGAAGCAGTGGAGATGATGATGATGATGATGATGATGATGATGATGATGATGATGATGATGATGATGAAACCGCCCGAAATCACTGATACCTGAAAAAAGTTTATTCTTCTTTTATGTACCGCGTCCCTTCATTACATAGGTGATCATGACTCTCCACAGCTTCCTGTTCCTTAGAGCCCTTAAAAAATTTTTGTCTTTTCATTATTTCTCCCAAACCCTCTTCTACCATCCATTTACTGAAGCTCATTAAGTATGCTACGCAGTGCTTTCCTCTGTCTCTCTTTCCCTCAATATGTCCTGTGAGTATCTCATTTTCCAAGCCCTTCTTCCTCATTACGTGCCCCAGAACTTTCAACTGCCACTTCCTAATGTTAAGTATAAGTTTCATATTTGTTTCTCTAAAATCTCGTCGTTGCCCACATTTTCGGTCCATGGTAACATCAGTATCCTTCTGTTGAACCACATATCTGTTGTTTCAAGTCTCTTCTTCATCTTTGAGAAGATTGTCCAGCATTCACTGCCATACTTGAGAACGGATATCACGTAACTCTTTTCTTTGTTTCTAACAAAAATTTTCTATCTCCTAATACTCTGGAATTCATCATTGACCAGAATACTTCACAGATGTTTGATTTTAGTATCCCCGATTTGTAATTTGCATTTTGGGTTCATCCTTTTGCTGATAATCGTGCATTCTGTCTTCTTGTAGATTATACAGGGTGACCAAAAAAACGGGAACTTTTCAACAATCTAATAAAACCAAGAGTGATGGAAGAAAAATATTTAATTCATAGTAATTGAAACCTTAAAACATGCCATTTAAGAAACAATGATGGAATTTTCACGTTTTAAAAATTACGTCCTGTAGATGGCGTCCTCCTGTACGAATGCATTCTTGAAATCTGCTGTTGAGATTCCTCATTGACTGCTGCAACATCTCAGCTGGGATACTGTGAATTTCATTCTCGTTACTAAAATGGCGAAATGTTTACTTGCTCAAGGTCACTCTCTCGCAGTGTTGCCACTTGCTAATGTCTGGCAATAGGCACTTCAAAAATTCACGTTTTTGGGGTCACTCTATACTTAGTTCTTTCTTCTCGCTTCCTTTCGCTACCTTCTGTAGGAGCTTTTGTAGTTACCTTTCCCGTGTCTGCTATCAACTGTGTGTCATCAGCATACCTTATTTTGTTAAGATTATGGCTGCCAATAATGAATCTTGGTAGGACTTTTAATTCTCTCAGAATTACCTCGCTGTATAGGTTGAATAAATCTACAAATACTAAAATGACAATATTAAGCGGTTAGAGTGACAAATTGTGAGCTACAATTAAGATATCCTTCAAAGCTAAAACTTTCCTTTTGCTGGAAGGATCCTGTAGTTTATTGGGCTAAAGTTGCGTTGATTTTATTGTCGTAATATGATTGACGATGAGAATTGTTAAAATAACCTACAAATTATCATTATTTTATTTTTCACTTGGATAAAGCATTATCAACTGATTTTTTTTTACTTTCAATTCTTTCACGTATGGTCCTATTTACCTTGAGTTTCTTGATAAAATCCAAAGAAGAATCAGCAATATTATTGGTCCTGATCTGGTGGCTCGGCTTCAGTCACTTGTCCACTGCTGCAAGGTTGCCTCTCTGTGTCTTTTCTATAAATACTTTCATGGTAATTGTTCGGATGAACTACCTATAGTTTGGTTTTCCTATTGTAAATACACATTGGGGTTAGTTTTAACATTGTTGTTTTATCCCCCCCCCCCTCCCGAAAGACAATGAATTGACATATGGGGACTAGTTAGGATTTTCAGAGAGACAATGAGGTATTATGGCGGATGTAGTAAGAAAGGTAAGTAAGAATGCGTTGTTTTGGTGTAAAGAATATTGTTGCAGGTTTGGGTTAGTGTTTGTGGCTAGCTAAGTTTAACGTTAAGACAGAAAAAGACTGTCCTTTTACCCATTCCCCGTTTTTGGCTTTGTGCCACATTTTCTGTATTGAAGCAGAAATAAATATCGCTCTTCACTATTTACACTTTTTTAATTTAAGGAGGTCAATTTACAGCTAAGCTGTCTAACTGTAACCGTAAGTTCTATGCTAACAGTTTCTTTTCTCGCACTTCTCGCTTGAGGAACTACCTTCCGGCTACATGCTTTCCAGACAACTTTAATCTGAAAAAATTTAAGTGCAATGTCAATCGCTATCTACTGTCTTCCTGATTACTCTTTTTCTTCCCACTCATTATTATTGTTTCTGTTCGTAATTCTTCCCCACCCAGTAACCCCTTGTGCCTTAGTGGCTTTACTGCCTTGCTTGGGGTGAAAACGATTAAAAGATTTCACTTGCATTTCATCTAGTAGTAGTAATAATATTATCTTGAATTTTTCTTAGCTGAAGCATTATCAACCATTATTAATTGTTTAATAGTATTTCTTTCATTTTAACGGTTAGTTGATTTTCATTACAACTAATCAGTGTAAACATTGCGAATGGTAAATAAAGAATACGTCCCTGGCGAGATTTGAACTCGCATCTTGTAATGTTAACGGAGAATTGGACATGTAGAATTATCAATGTTCACGTCTTTTGAAGCATGTTAGTCGTAGAACTGATGCATGTTATGAAGTAAGCTTACGTCAAAATAGGCAAATAGTTCTACGACTTTAGATCCCAAAATGCACTACACACGCCTTCATCATATATCTCCAACTGATTATTTTTTTAAAATAGCGCTGTTACATCATTTCAAAATTGTTTCTACCTAACCTGATAATGACTTAAGAAAGTCAAAAGCTTGGACCACATTTCCTGTACACTTTTTCTGAAATAAACTTTGGACAATTTCTGACGGAATTGGTAACTTGAAAAAGTCGATCATTAAAACTAATCGACATAAAACGTCTGTCGATTTTAATAGTATTGGCCTTAAAGAACATTTTCTGCCAAAATACACAGACCACCTTTCAATGCCTTTTTTCACAGACGAAATGTTACTATTCTCTCGCTTGTCTATCGCTATTTCCATGCCATATGTTCGAGCGAACTACATTCCTTGTGCCCCCCCAATCCAAACCTTCACAACAAGGTCTTGATCCTGATGAGTTTCTAGCCAGTGGGTCAACTAATCCTCATTCCCTTCATATCCGATTTTTCAGAAGTTCCACTCAAATAGATTCTTCCCAAGAAGTGTTTCAATGTGAAACGGACTCTCTAAAATCTCTATTCTCTAAAAGTTGAGAATCAATTATTATCTATCCTACATATCCTCATCATCTGCACTTACTTTCTCCTCTTACCTCCATGTAACAACCTCATTCAGTAACCCTCTACCTTAAGTGTCTCTTTGGCCTTGTATTGGGTAAAAATTTAATACAAAAAAGTCCTTTCATCTGCAGCGAATCATTTTAGTTATATGGTGGTTTTGAAATTGTGATACATTTCTCACACAGGATTATGTCAAAATAGATTTGGCAACCCGATACGCCCTGGCAATATCCCCATTCAATAACTTTCTATCTCGAGTGCACTTATACCTTTTATGTCAAGATCCAATAAATATAACTGCTGTCTAAATGTTTGTGACCTTGCGTTTTCGGCCATACGACTGGCTCTTGACAAGAAAAAAAAACATTTTAGAGGTTAAATGCTTGATTATACAATTATGGTGTTTTGAATTTTGTCCGTTATGATGACATCATCATCATAACGTTGATAACATCATCATCATCTGTGCCATGACCAAAAGTGCTTCACGGATCGCTTCACATCTGATCACCTGACCAATGCACACGCCATGCACACGCCATGCACACGCCATGCACACGCCATGCACACGCCTAAATTGAAAGCAAAACAGGTATTCAAGGAGCATTTTTTGACTAATTAGACTTGGACATTGATTTCATCATAGGAAACACACCATATGGTCATTGATTTCAGGCTAAGGAGCCTTATGCCCACGATGCATTGTCATCACGAACTGGCTACATCCATAGCTATGGATCCCAGTCTACCTCCCATTGTGCTAGATGCCCTTTGAGTCTACGAGAATGTTCATCTGCCATTTGAGAAGTTTTGTTTTTAATTCTGCTGGGTTTTTAGCCACCTTCAGCACCAAAATACCTGATGGAGGAAACGGTTTAGTTGTCTACGCTACGACAATGTGAGTGGGGGCCACTTGGGTTACACTGTTATATAACATCACGCACGAGACGACAAACAAGCGAAGTTTATCTCTAGGGCAATATCAGTTATCTATATATACAGGGTATGATGGATAAACTTAAATAAAATGAAAATAATACATCTCATTTTAACAGATATATTTACTAAAATTACACAAAAATATCTTGAAATACTAAAGAGTAAAATCGCCATTGGCTTCAGCCACGGCCTCCAGACGACTTCGGAGTCTCCTGAAACTCTTCTGGACTGTCTCCTTACATTCGTGAATGTTGCCAGATGCAAGGAGTGATGCTGTCACAGAAATTGTCTGACAGTCATGATTGGGCTCTCCTACTTGTGTGGCATGGTGCAGAGTCCTGTTGCCAAACATAGGACCTTCCAGTAGCCACACACATAACCCATGATAGCACTACCTTCTCAAGGCACTTGATGTAGGCCTCCGTGTTGACCCTGAGGCCCTGTGGGAAGATGAATAGGGACATAACGTCGACATCTCTAGTGATCACTCCAAACACCTTCGTAATCACCATTAGACTCATCTGACTCTTTACGAATCCTCTGCATCGTCCTCAGATCGACACCAAAACACTATGAAATGTTCGTATTGGAGCTTCCGGCTGCCAAGCAGTACTGCATGCCGTTTCCAAATTTCTGGCAGAGTAAATTGAATCATGGTGCTCTTTTTCTTACAGACAGTGCCCAACTGACCCTACTATACTGTGGAGTCGACAAAATCAAAAACAAAAAACGCGCATGCGCGAAATTAAATATATAAATGGCGTCAATTTACCCATCGCACCCTGCACAGTAATATATTGAATTAAATGGTCACTTATTTTGTTCCTAGTTTGAGTTTAACGAAGATTACATGCATTCTTCGGAAGTCTTGATTGTGAAACTGAATCCAAATTTAACATCCATTCTTTCTTAGAGTGGGCTTAATATCTGCGAAACTCAAATAAGAGATAAGATAAGTGATCATTTTATTATATTTATTACTAGTAATGTCATTATAATTTTATATCGAACACTGTAAATGCAAAAACTAAAAAAACATAAATGTTTTTCTTTCTGAAGGCGATTATGTTTTTTGTTTTTATATTCGGACCATTATCCTCACCCTTGTCTTTGCTATCGCAACGTCTTGGCCGTCGTGCCATCCTCGGGTGTATATCGATCTGGCTACCCAACAGAGAATTCTGTACTGCATTCTCATGGTACCTTTGGCAAACCTTAACGGTGCAAGTAAATTTCTTTGCAATAGCTTAGATTCTTTCTTTGTGGTGTTGTGTGGTCAGCCACTTAAAATACATTACATAAAGGAAGATTTAACAATGTTTTTTTTTCTTTCTCCAATTTGCGTTCATTTTCGTTCACACGTGTCTACATCTCTGAGGTGTTCTTCATTTATATAAGGTAAGTGGCGTACATAGTGGATGAGGTTTTGCTCTTCATATAGCGACAGAAGGGAAGAAACTTAGGCTGCGCAGGAACAGGGTAAAAGAAGCTACCATAGTCAAACATGAACGAAAATAAAAGTACGGTATCGAAATCATTATATGTGATTTTTTGCGATATACTGAATTTGCCCGCCATTTTGCGGAAGCTTTACACAAAAAAGAATAAAGACCATTTATTTGTGATAAAATATGTCCAGGGTGATGTCTAGTACCGCAATTTTTGACTACGAAAATAGCTCAAAAGTTGGGGTCGCCTGATACATGAGCTATATGAAAGAAAACCAGGTTTTCACAAAAGAAATTCAGAAATGGTCACACTATACATGAAGCAGCCTTATACAGGAGTATATATATATATATATATATATATATATATATATATATATATATATATATATATATAGTGAATTTATTATAAACAAATTTATTTTCTAATTATTAACATCGCACTTGCGTTTAAAGCAGCTTTCAAATTTATTTATTTACCTTCTTCAGGTCAATATTGCATCCGAAATAGTTTTAGAAATCATATTATTTCCTCGCCGTTCTTCCTTAATTTCTTCAACTTCTCCGTAAAGAAATATAAAAAAAAACTTCTAAATCCCATCTAAATACACGACTGAAGAAGAGGAAAATGGGTTAACCAAATCGCTGTCGTAATAAGTTGAAAAAATAATTTTAAAAAGTTTGAAATTTTTAAAATTATTCAACTTCGATGTTCGGATAGTCCAAGAGGACTGAAGGCTACATTACTCATCGTGTCAAGTTAATATAAAAACAGGAAAATATTTCACTTAAGAACTTAAGAAAAAAATGGATTTTATTTGTTACTGGCACTTACCAGGAATGGTGTTATCCAAGAGTGCAGCCACAAGCGCTGCCACAAATATTTCAGTTCCCAAAATAACTTTAAGACATTGATCGACATCATAGTTCCCTGAAAAAGAAATTGAAAGAAAATTAATTTCAAACAAATATTTCAGTTCGTCACACTATTTCTTCTTTTTCTTGAAAACCTTTAATATTACATTAGGTAAGGTTCATTTTGTTTGTGTACTCTTTGAGAGATCAGTTTGGATTGACTCTACATAAGTGTGTGTCTAATCATCTTATCAAACGGAAGTGCTCAGTTTGTTCTTCCGGTTCTGTGAACTATCCACACACATGTCCACACAAGAAACAATGCTCATGCCTTCGACTTTGAAAATTTCAAATCAGTTTCATTAATTTTTTTTTTTTTTTGTGGACGTAGAGAACGGACTACAATACTGAAAGGGAACACTATAAATCAATCAAATTGTTTTATTATGGCGTTGAAAATGCCTATGCCTTGAGCCTCTTAAAGGCAATATAAACACGAAGAAAACTAGATGAAGATGCCCAGACTTTTAAACCGATTTCGTTTTCAGCTACCAGTACCTTCAAAGAACAGTCTTCAAGCGTCTATCTCATTTCCACGGTGAATTTCAACGAACTCCTCTCTCACACTGTGCATATAATTTTTTTTACTCAAACTCCTCCTCCCTCTGTGCGTGTGTGCGTGTGCGAGTGTGTAACGTCTCTCTATTCACATACTTACATACTGACTTTTATTTGATCTCAGAAATCTGAAGATAACATTCATTCCAGACAAACCTTCTTTTATCACCCAACTTTAAGTTACACCAACTTAATTTCCTTTCTTGCATCTCAATTGTTTTTGTTTTTTGAATCCTGCATATAAATTATTATTATTATTATGATTATTATTATTATTATTATTATTATTATGATTATTATTATTATTATTATTATTATTTTTTTATTTCCTTTGATATCTGGCGTTTACGCATTTCTTTCCGGGTCCCGCCCAGGGACCTAAGGTTAGAAATGGCATCATGACACTTTCCACTGCAAAAAAAAATAAAATAAAATAAAATAAAAAAATAATTACATAGATAAAGCCCTTCGTAAAGTGTGGGCTGTACTTGTCAGAATAATTTTTTGTATCTCTTTGAGGCATGGACTTCCAGGGATCCTTTCAATCAGCCTACTGGAATCTTTTCCAACCAGTCCAAGGGCACCAACTACAACAGGAATTGCTGATGTCCCCATGTGCCACATTTTTGAGATTTCTATTTCAAGGTCCTTGTATTTTGACAGTTTTTCGAATATCTTCAAAGATACATTGCAGTCTGCAGGGACTGCCATATCAATAAGGAGGCACTTATTTTGTTTGTGGTCTTTAATAACAATGCCTGGGCGGTTGGCTTTGATTGTTCTTTGATTATTATTATTATTATTATTGTTATATTCGGTTTATACATGTGTACATTGTATTGATCTATTTCGAAACAGTAAAAAAGTCGACTGAAATTTAACTGCGTATTCACTGTTAATCAGGCTTCCAAATAATTACTTCCCCTACAAATCTTGCTCATGCCTGGAACAAATGGCATAAATTGTTTAGCTGAATTGTAACTATAAAATTAAGGTGAACAAATCTTCGGTAAAAAAAACAGGGATCGTTTTTATAGTGTATCGATATTTTGACCTCAATCACTTTCTCACCAACGTGACGTGGCTACCCTCCAGCTTTTCTACAAATATTTTCATGGCTACGTCTCTGATGAGCTTTTTTCTTTTGCTGGTGCCACGACGACTTGAATTTAAGCTCGCTACAAGATTGACATCTAGATTCACTGCCGGATTTACCTTAACAGGCTGAAGTCAGATTACCTTAACTGGTTGAAACCTAGGGCATCAAACTGTAGGGGGTCTCCAGCCAAGTTGTATAATATTTTTGACAACGTCATAAGCCTTTCTTACACTTGCTGTCATAAAGCATTGTAGACTCTAAACAAACCCTCATTAATTTTCCTTACATTCCGTTTCGGTCTTAAGCCGATAAATCAATGTTTGCATTGATTTCTTTATACATTTTTTTTTCATTTTAAAATCCATGCATTTTTCATTCTCATACTCTATTTAACAAAAACATGTCCTTTAGAGGAGAAATTGCCAACTGTATTATTATCTCCACACCACCCACAAAAAATTATTGCAATCTAAAAATATTTTCTGGTTTTAAATAACCTGCAAAGGGTTGATAAGCCGTGGCAAACAAATCAATCAATCAGTGAAATACTGATTAGCTAAACAGGTAGGTCTTTTAGATTTATTTACATTCTCTAGAATATAAATGTATCGAAACTACCGTGACCACAAAGTGAGGGATCTGTTTATCTATTGCTTGTAACACAGAATTGATCCCCCACTTTATATCAACATTATAATTTCTTATTTAGCACATTCTGATTAAGTATGAATACACTTCTTCCCTCCCCAGCTATGGGTTAATTAGTAAGAATTGTATCACTAAACCATTATTATTACCAACCAAAAAAAAAAATTCTTATAATCTAAAAATATTTTTTGATTTTAAATAACATTCAAAGGTTTCATAACCCGTAAAAAACGAATCAATTCGTCAATCAGAGGGACAAAACCGAAACAATAGAAAACGACTTACCTGTGTTGATGGCATTTGGTGACTGTGCAATCCATCGGGGCAATAACTGGCCTAATCCTATTGCCGTGCCGAAAATCAGCGTGTTCCGGGTATTTAGCCGGACCTTCTGCATGGTGGTCAATCCAAGAGAGATCATGATAGCAACGCCAACAAAGAAACTTCCACCGATGACGGGGTCTGGAATTGCCGCAAGAACGGCAGCTACTTTGCCCAACATGGCCAGAACAATGGTGATGACCCCTGCAGCGGTCAGGACAATCCGACTGGCCACCTAATATGGACAAAAGCGGTGAATATTTATTAGGAATCCGGAAAATACAATATTTATTTGTTTTCAGGACAACAATGTCAAGGGATGTAACGCATACTTCAGTCAACATTAACGATTTTATAAGCGTAGCTTAGATGTGGCACAAGGCCCAAAATAAAGTGGCGCCCAGTGAGGATCGAACTCACTACTCAGTCGCAAATGTTCTAGTGAGACAAGATAGTTAACCCTTGCACCACGTCGAGGTGACTAAATTCACTCTGTAATGCTTGTATGATTATGTCTCCTTCGATTCATGACTGTCAACCCATAGCTGAGAGAAGAATTGGATTCATGCCTTTTGCCATGGGCTTTTTGCGCGTAAGTGAATGTAACAAACCCGACTGAAATTCGAACACGGCTCTCCGATTTCTCTTTAAGAGCCGATATCCAGTACAGCACAAACTATTTTTTTCAAAAGAGTAACTGTTTTTTTTATGTCCGATTTAACATTGAGACATTTAAGTGCAAATTTCTGAGATAAGTTATTCATGTCAATGTGCCAATTTTTTCATATGAATATCCTCATCGTTATTGTTTTGATTGTGTCCGCTCGATTTTGAAATCAAATCTGAGCACAAGTTTTTTTAAAAAGCTAGCAGAGAGTGGCGCAAATCGAGTATGGAAACTAGCAGAGACCGAACCTACGACAGTTGGAATGGCCTGTACGCTTAACTTGATAACTACGATGTCATGGCTAATCGAGTCTCTTACGTTGTCATATTTGATATTTCATCACACGCATTTTTCTCCTTCATATGCGTGCCATGTCCTTTCAGGGCGTTCGTATATTTTTAGAACTTCAGAAATTCTATAAATTTCTTCATGAAACAGTTTGTTTTTATATTTATTTCTTTATAAATATGAAAATATATAAATATATTTATATGACAATGAAGATGAGGATAACAGTCCGAATAATGTAAATAATGAATTATGTCATGTTCTAAAACATTTAATAGCCCTACAAAACTTCCTATCTGATTTAATGATATTAAATTTAGTATCATACAATTAAAATAATTCCGGACCAAGTATCTCGCTTAAAATTAGGAAGAAACGAAAAATAGATAATTTTAGTCAATTTGAAAAGAAATCCATTGTAATGACGAAAATACGCAGATGTAGGCTTTAACAAAACAAGGGGAGACCACTCTTGATTATTCATGACATTCATCTCCATTAACAATTGACGTTTTTCAGGCAAATTCAAAACAGCAAATTCTTTAATTCAAAGCGATTTTCTAAGCGTAGCTTAGATGTGGCACACGGCCAAAAGTAGAAAGCACCCAGTGAGAATCGAACTCACCGTTCAGTTTTAATTAATCTAGCAAAACAAGCTTCCTAACACCACTTTGAAGTGTCCCATTTGCCAATGTAAATCAGCAGGGCCGGTGCGTACTACCCACTAACCCTCCGACCGGATGGGGCAAGCAATGATTGAGGGCCCCGATGCAGTGATTTGTGACCCTCGCTCTCTTATCTACATTTAATTTCTTCTACCTATATTTATAAAGGTTACAAATGAAATTAATCTCAACTGACTCTTAAAGGATTGAAGAACTTGGTGGATTTTGACGTCATCCCGGGATCTTTTTTGCTTTCGTCCAAATCCATGAATTTTTTTTTTTTTTTTGCTCATTCTTCGTTTCGAAAAAAAACGCTCACTATGAAATGCACTATTTTTCATCTATAATGTTGAATGTGTTAAATTATTCAACTTTTTAACAAGAAAAATCCGAAGTTGATTTTTTAAATTACCGTTGATTTATTTAAGATGGAATAATCTATTATAGTATGTATTTAATTATATTGTATTTATTTCCAATTTTTCTAGTTGAATTGTTCTCCTATATTGCTTATGATCGATGATAATTAGGTTACAATAAAATTTGTATTTTATATGAATAAAATCTTATGAAAATTAAGATGTAGAGTGGGTGGGGCTGTATTAATGATTCAGGAGGGTCCCATATTATAGAGATTCTTGCACCAGGCCTGAAAATCAGAACAATAGACATTTTTTTATGAATTTTTATATTCTTCTTTCGAACCATTGTTTAAAACTTAATGAATTTGTTGGTAAGAATTAATCCATAAATAGGACAGTCCGCCGAATTTAGTTCAAGGAGACGGTGTATTTGCAGACTACATTTGTAGTTCACTATTTGTGAGTTCGATCTCTAGTGAGGTCATCCTTAGGATCGACATGGGCACATCTAAGTATGACTTAGATATTATGATATTAACTTAAATTTCAGGAAAAATGGCATCGCAACGAGAATTAACTAATATGAATTATCTCCCCTGGATACTGAAACGAGAACAAACAACATCGATAGGTTTCTCATTTTTATGATTGAGGCTATACAATCTTCCTATTCCCAAAATATGGCCTGATATCCTGTTCAAGCAAAGCTTGGTAAATGTTTTGTTTGTTTTTTTTAATTAGAGAGAGAGATGGAAAAAGAGAACATAGATTTTTCAAATTTAAAAAAAAAGTGATGATGTAAGGGAGGCAACTTTAATCTAAGGGAAGTAATTCACTAAATATTATTTACAAACCTTAAATGAAGTATAAATTTGTTTAGCAGGCTCCTTGCCTTGTGGCTGAGATAGTTGCAAATTTTAAATATGCACCAGTGGTCAGTGTTCGAAACTAACTAAAATACAGGACCTTACATGCTGATTTTCAAAACAGCCAAGCCATTCCATTTGCAAGCTAGACGCAACACAATCTTACGACTCTGCTAATACTGACCCGTGTATATCAATTATTCTTAGAAATCTCATTGAGTAGGCTATTTGTACGATTCTCACTGGGTGCCTCACTGTTTTCATCTGGGCCAGACTAAAATCAATAAATATATAGCCTACCTCATAACTGAAATGATTGCGTTTTCCAGTTACGATTTTAATAGCTAACTTTCAAGAGAATCAGGAATTCCGTACCTGGAAGATTGGCGTAATATAATCTTCCCATTTACCCAGTTATTAAGATATGATTTTATTATGCAATTCAATATTTTCACAGTAAATTTGGTATTAACCCACTGATGTTAGATAAATTTTCAAGACATTTATATTTCTATGGGTACCTTCAGAAAATCGCGAAGAGGAGACATGAAGCTAAACATGCCCAAAACATAAAAAACATTTATTGGTAAAGTTTTCATGTTATTATTAAGAGAAGAGATCAAAGGAGTTTTATGCAAAAATTGATTTTTTTATCCTTTTTAGAAACTTTGGTCAGATTTTTTTTAAATTTTGTGTTTGTTATTTTTGTTTTGTTTTTTCGCGTCAACGCCGAATCTTAAATTTGTCAAGTAAGTTTGATCGGATTTTGCGGTGAAAGACACGTTTATTTAGTAAGTCTTGCAAAATTCGGATAATTTTTGCATTTTAGTTTATCATCCTGGACTTATTCAGTCCTGGGAGTTTCACTAAAATCACTTAAGAAATTAATTAAATTATTTTTAAAATATCTCATTTTTAGTTTTAAATCTTTTTAAAAGTATTTTTTACATCTATTACTCCTCACAAACATACACACTTCATTTTATGAAATTGCGTGAAATTTCTTTTAATAATTCTCAATGTTTATATTATTTATAAAGACAAGTCCTTGAAGAATTTAAATCATTAAATTATTTCATCAAACAAGACTCCAGTTACAGAAAATCTGTCTTGAATCGTAAAATAAAATAAGTAACTGAAGCTAAGACATTATTTAATTAGAAAAGCTTTTAATTGCTTTCATGAATAAAATGTATTATGGGCACTAATGTCTTAAGAAAACAAAATGGTGAATAAGGAATTTTTACAAGAATTTTCATTTTTTAAATTTTAATTAGAATAATTTATAAACTTTTAAAATTCTGTATTAATTTGTATCGGTCAAGTGATGTTATTAAATTAAAATTGTATTTAATAATAATAAATGAAAAATCGACCCCTAATATTTTAAAACGTATTGCGATTTTTTTCGCCATATATAAACGGTTCCTGTTCTCTCTAGACTTTACAATAAGCGCCTTCTTGCTTCTTGCTTTCCTCGTTGTTGGAAATTCTCTTCTGTTGTTCCTGTCTTTAAGAACTCTCGTGAACCTTCTGATACATTAAATTGCCTTCCTTTTAGTCTTTTTCCTTTTTTTGGCAAAGTCCCAAATGCTCTAATCAAATCTGAATTGGTTAAGCATCTCATTTTGCACAGCTTTTTCTCAGACAATATGGCTTTCGGTTATCTAGGTAAACCGCCGACATTTTAAAAGTTATTACTGAAAGAATCTATTAATGCTTGATCTGTGGCTTTATATATCTCGACGACGTTTGACAGGGCATGTTGGTGTTCTTCACAAACTGAAGGTCTATGGTGTCTCCTGCCGAATTTTTTATTTGATCAAGTCGCTCTTAAGTATTGCGTAATGAACGTCGCGGTAAGCGGTTACTCTTCTAGATCTATTTATATTACTGCAGGTGTCTCCCCAGGGTTCTATCCTTGGACTTACTTTCTTTTTAATCTTTATCAACGACCCTCTCGATGTCATCAGTTCCCGACCCAGTATATATGTTAATAACACAACTCCTAATAGTAAGTCCCTTAAGTTCGATAAAGTAAAACTGGCAACTGATTTAGAAACTAGACTGAAATGGCTTGTAAATTTTAACCCGAAAATGTTGTCTTATAATCATCGTAGATAAATACCCCCCCACCCCAACACACACACACAATCAACATTTCTGATGCCAACCACCATGACAGCAACTTATTACTTCCTCTCTTTTTCCACTGACATGAAGGGAAATGATTATATTGAGTCAATAGCTGGGATCTGCTACTGGAAAAGTCGGTTTACTATGTCAGGCTAGACATTTTTCTCACCAGAATCTATTTTGGGCAATTACAAGTCTACCCTTCATCCGTGCATTGAACACTGTTTCAAAATCTGGTCTGGTGCTTCTGCTATATGCCTACAGATTCGTGACAAAATCCAAACAAGGACCTGCAACATTATCGGTCCTGGTCTGGTATCTCGGCTTTCAGTCACTTCCCTACGACCGTAACAAAGCATTCCCTGTTCTACTCGATCAACCACACTCACCTGACTTTACAACAGATCATTTTGGGATTAGCTGAAAAACGTTTCGATGGAAAAAACTTTCTAGAACGAAAGTCAGATTCAAGAGTTCGTCGAAAACTTTTTCACATCAAAATTTACAGAATTTGAATCAAAGTGTATCGAAGAGGTACTTGGTGTATGGCAACGAGTCATTGCAAATAATGGTGAATATAGAAGTGAATAAAATATACTTGTACTTGATCTTTTGAAGAATGAATTTGATAAACAAAAACATGAATTATTTATGACTCAATATGTTTGCCGAGAATGTATAAGAGCAAGTTGAAAGTTTAATAAAAGAAATGCTGCCCTATCCTATGTGGAAGGTTATGGAGAATATTGCATCAAGGCAGAGAAATAACATATCACTCAGTTATGTGTGATACACGCTTAGACGATCATGTATCTTTCGATACATGACTGACACAGTAGGTTGCCATTTCTTTCAAGGCTATAGAACCCGGTTTGTCTCTGCTATTTACCCATAGGTGGGAGGAGAAGAAGAGGAATCATACCTTTCGCAAGGGTATTAGCACGTAAGTAAATGTAATGGATTTGACTGGAATTCGAACTCGGCTCGAATTTGATAGCGGCTATCCAATTCCTCAGTCCGAATCGCTATCCATTACGCCACCGTGTAACATATGTCAAGCTAGAAATATACTAGATATCAAGCCGGAAATATAATAAATACATAAACATAATAGATAAACCTAGATAAATAATATATCAAGTTAAAAATATACTAGATACCTTTGTGACACCAATGAGAGCGATATGATTGCTGTAGGAAGTGGTGGCGTTTCCTGCGCCCATGAAACCGGACACTATCCCTGTGAAACCCTCAGACATAATACCTCGATTGACGGCGTGTTGTGGAGGCCGACCCGTGCCACAGATACTGGCTGCCGCGAAATAATCACCAACGGATTCAATAATTGAACTGATAACACCAACTGTGAAGCCGAAAAATGTCGGGGCATGGAATTTTGGATAACCATATTGACCTGAAAGAAATAATAAAGAATCAGTTTCATGTAAACCTTGATAAAAATATTTTAATTTAAGTTTATGCTTGACGTAGTTTTTACTTTTAATGAACATTAATATTTGTCTGTATTTCTGCGATAATGGTTTGGTTTGGTTTGGTTTGGATTGGTTTGGTTTGGTTTGGTTTGGTTTGATTCGGTTTGTTGTTTTACGGCATATCAACCTCAATGGGTTATTTAACGCCGACAACATTTTTAGGATAGATTCGTATGAATAGAATATGTATTCTTTGATTTAGATTGGTTTCGTTTATTTTGTTTTACGGCGTATCAACCTCAATGGGTTATTTAATGCTGACAACATTTTTAGGATAGATTCGTATGAATCGAATATGTATTCTTTGGTTTAGATTGGTTTCGTTTATTTTGTTTTACGGCGTATCAACCTCAATGGGTTATTTAATGCTGACAACATTTTTAGGATAGATTCGTATGAATAGAATATGTATTCTTTGGTTTAGATTGGTTTCGTTTATTTTGTTTTACGGCGTATCAACCTCAATGGGTTATTTAATGCCGACAACTTTTTTTTCCTGATAATATTTTGTTTTGTCAAAAATCTATTTCTGGTAATATTTTTCCTCAAAAATGTATAGCTGGTAATATTATTTTAAAACATTTATTCCTGGTAATATTCTACAAAAACGTATTGTTGGTAATATTCTTTTCCAAAATATATTGCTGGTATTTTTTTTTTCTTCAAAAATTTATTTCTGGTAATGATTTTTACGAAGTATTTCTGGTATTACAATCTACTTTTACACATTTATAATGCTTTTTACCTCAATTTCGGGGTTAACTATTTGCCCATAGCTGGGACCCTAACAGGTGCTACCACCCCGGGTCAAAGTAGACCTAGAAACACCAGCAATTAAGAGGTGGTTTCACGCTTCTCAAAACCTCCTGATCAGAGGCCTTGCTGCTGGACGGAGTTTACCGTCTTACCCAGGACGGAATTTCTGCGATGAGGCTTTTTTATTATTTGCATTCCATTTCAAACCCTAGGTGAGGCATTGTGTTCGTATAGTCAGTGGAAACGGGCGTACAATACCTAAACAGTACTAAATAAAATAAGAACAAGATAATATCCTTAGATATGAGGAGTGTGACGAGAACTGTCTGTCCCCAATAACGTGTTCATCTCGGAATTCAATGTAGGTTACCAAGATCGAAAAAGGCCGGAGGGCACAACGGCCGAAACGTTGGGATAGCAACAATAATAAACATGAGGACAATAATCCTAATATAAATATCGTAAATAACATTATTAATATTCTATTATTTCTTTTTAGATAGATAGATAGATAGATAAATAGATAGAGAGAGAGAGAGATGTAGAGAGAGAGAGATGTAGAGAGAGAGAGATGGCCTGGCGATTGGGTTTAAGTATGACACAGGCAGTCGCCGACCCAAATGAGAGAAAGAACAGATGGAGTAAAATTCCACTGTTCGTAGGGGTTTACTTTTATGGAAGTGGGAGGAAAAATTGTCGTCGGAAAGCCACTCATACTTATGCAAACATACACACGCACACACACGTGCACTCATTGGCATACGCAGACACACAGACACGCACGCTCACTCACTGGAGCTCACACAAACATAATGTACGGGCGTGTATGTATGTTTGCGTATGGGTGAGTGGCGTTCCGGCGACAATTTTTCCTCCCACAACCATAAAAACACCGATATATGCAACCATATATAAATCCAAAATTTTAAAAATTAATCAGTTTGCCTGACGATCGCAAATAGCGTGTAACCCAGGGTCACAAACTCACATCATTCCAACTATATATATATATATATATATATATATAATATATATATATATTGGGTCCCCCCTTGCATATATATATATATATATATCTATATATATATATATATATATATATATATATATATATATATATGAGGGGGACCCAAAAGTAACCGGAATTGTCTTATATAATTTTATTCATTTATTGTTTCATGTTTATATTCTTATCACCTTCAAGGTATTCTCCATTTGAAGCAATGCACCGGTCCAGACGTGTTCTCCATTGTTCAAAGCAGTCCTGGAACTCTTGTGAAGTTATGTTTTTTTAATGACTCCGTCGTTTTCTTCTTAACCTCTTCCGCATCTGTAAAACGTTTTCCTTTGAGGACTTTCTTCATTCAGGGGAACAAAAAAAGTCGCAGGGAGCGAGATCGGGTGAATATGGAGGGTGAGGAATTCGGGTCATGCCATTCTGGGTCAGAAACTGTCTCACACTCAAGACGGTGTGCACTGGCGCATTGTCGTGATGCAACCACCACCCTCCACTTTGCCACAGGTCAGCGCGTTTTCGTCTCACCTTGTCTCGCAAACGCTTCAGGACTTCAAAGTAAAAAGCCTAGTTAACTGTTTTGACCAGGAGGAACAAATTCTTTGTAGAGAATTCTTTTCACATCAAAGAAACAAATCAGCATCCTCTTTACATTGGACTTGACGCGCTTTTTTGAGTCGTAGTGATGACTTGATTGTTGCTTCGTTTCCGGGTCGTAGCCATAGCACCAGCTTTCGTCACCAGTGATGACCTTTGAAAAAAGATCTGGATCAACTTCCTCCTGTTCTTTCAGTTTACGACAAGCTTCCTTTCAGCCAAGGTAAAAATAGACGAAAAGGCTTGAAGCACTTCAAAACAAATGTGAACCACGGAGCTGTACGTCTTTTCACGATGACACCACTTAGTACACTGATGCCTGAGGGTTGCCTCAAGTGGCATCTAGCGGTGGAAACCTGAACTACAACGGGCTTGTCACACAGAAAACGATTCCGGTTACTTTTGGGTCCCCCCACGCATTCATATTGATTGTTGTCGATTTAAAGCTGAAACATATTTTAGATTGTAAGATTTTTTTTGACAAGTGAATTTATTATAATTAATTTTTTATATTAACATTTTTCTTTGAGAATAACAATTATTTTTTCTGATAGAAGTGTTAATATTTAACCCATACTTTTCCAAAATGTATTTCTGCGTCAGTGAATGTAACGAACCGTCTTCTCTGCCTCACCCTGGAATTTGAAACCGGCTCTAGAATTTCTCAATCGCAGCCGCTATTCATTATCCCCATCCTCTCACCCGCCTATAGATGGAAGAATATAAGATCTAAATTCTTCTTTACCAGAAAATGTTGCGTAATTCATTGACAAAATGGAAAACATCGGTGTAACATGATTCGTCCTCTAAAACGACTTCATCAGGCTAAAGTAATATTCTTATTGCAGGAATTCTATATATAGAGGGTGACCCAAAAAAACGGGAATTTTTGAAGTGCGTATTGCCAGACATGAGCAAGTGGCAACACTGCGAGACAGTGACCTTGAGCAAGTAAACATTTCGCCATTTTAGTAACGAGAATGAAATTCACAGTATCCCAGCTGAGATGTTGCAGCAGTCAATGAGGAATCTCAACAGCAGATTTCAAGAATGCATTCGTACAGGAGGACGCCATCTACAGGACATAATTTTAAAAAAAATGAAAATTCCATCATTGTTTCTTAAATGGCATGTTTTAAGGTTTCAATTACTATGAATTAAATATTTTTCTTCTATCACTCTTGGTTTTATTGGATTGTTAAAAAGTTCCCGATTTTTGGGGTCACCCTGTATATATATATATATATATATATATATATATATGGTAAGAGGGACAATATAAACGTAAACGTTGTAATTATGCAAAGAAAGGAACGGCTGAATTGTAGGAAGTTAAAGTTTGAATTTTTAAATTTTTTGCGTCGGACGTTGCTAGACGCACAGCTCAGCCGATCTCATTCGATTTGCAAACGCTTTTACTTTTCTTTTTATCGAGAACAAAAACCGAATGAGATCGCCTGCACTTACAACGCCTCACTCCATAATTATAGAGCGATGTTTACGTTTATATACGAGGTGATTGAAAATTAACTCCCTTTTTTATGTATGATCGACTCTCCCGTCTAACTATAATTTTTGCAAGAAGGGAGAGTCCATCATACATTAAATAGGGAGTTAATTTTTAATCACCCTGTATATCTCCCTCACCACCACCACTCCAACACATTCCATACTTATATACTTCCATCATTAAGAATCCTCACTGGGTGCCCCATACTTTCGGCCTTGTGCCACATCCAAGCTACGCTTGGAAAATCGCTACTTCCATCATTAAGAACATTTCTTTAACATTTCAGGGGACGAAAATGGGGAAAGGGTGGAATATCAAAAATAAAATGTGTCCAAGAACAAATTCCAGGTATGAATACAAAAGTCTGGATTTCAAAATGACAATATCATTCCGATTGTGGTCTATGTGCGATAGATCGTAAAAGTTCACGTGTTGTAGGTTCACCACATGTACTGCAGCCGCGGTAGAAGTTGTGTGTCTTGGGACAAGATAACCTGACGGAACCCAACCCTTTCTAAGTTGGTTTTTAATTCCTTCTCCTAGATAGGTTGCAACCCAACAGTCTCTCCTGCTATTTCCCCCATAGATGGAGTGTAGAAGAGATGTACTCATACCTTTCTCAAGAGTATTAGCACGAAAGTGAATGTAATGAACTCTAGGGGAATTCGTGTAAATAACAGCAGATATGAATTCATCATCACTGCGATACTGATTCCCAGCCAAGTGATTTTTCATGTTGGGGAACAGATGATAGTCAGATGAGGAGAAGAGGGATTGCGGTCAATCAGTTCAACGACACAATGCACAACAGACATTGAAACCAAGGACTTTAGTGCTGGAGCATTTTCCTGATAAAACAAGACCCCTTTCGTCAGGTTTCCTGTGGGGGTCTTGATAGACTTTTGTACCTGCCTCATCAAGTTGGCATATAACTCTCCATTGATGGCGTGGCCCTTCATGAAACACAATGTCTTTTGCAGCCCAAAAAACTGACGCCATCACCATCCTTATAGATGAAATGACCTTGGCCTTCTTTGGGGAGGAGGGTGTTTCCACAGCATGGATTGTCTCTTTGTCTCTGGCTCAAAGTGATGAACCCAACACCTAAGAAAACGTTCAAGGAAACCAGCTAGATGTACCTCAAACAATGTCAGATTTCTCCGTGATCTGATCAGTCTGGTATGCTTTTGATCAGGTGGCAGAAGATGTGGCATCCAGTCAGCAGAAACCTTCGTCATGTCAAGTTCATTGTGCAGAATATTCTCAACTCTTTCACGAGATATGCTAATAGCATTGGCTACTTGATTCATAGTCAATCGCTTGTCATCCATCACCATGCATTAAACATGGTCACGTTTTCCTCGGTGGTAGCAGTTGCAGAATATCCAGACCTTGGGTCATCTTGAAGACACTTCTTTCCCCCTCCTTCAGCTGCCCACCTTTGCACTGTTGACAAAACTGGAGTGTCATCTCTTAATGTAGTAACCATGTTACAAAGAATGTCTTTGGAGGTTAAACCCTTTTTTGTATGTACTTGTTAATACGACGATACCAAACTTTGTCCATTTTCAAGAGAAATCGCTACTAGTTACATTTCAAGTCTTCTTTGAACAGTCAGATGTCAGTTTACCTAGAAAGAAATAATGGAATTATTAATAATAATAAAAAAAGAGTTGTAATAAATGCATGCAAGATTTCACAGCTCTAGCACTTGATCAGAGGCCTTGCTGCCAGATGTAGTTTATCATCATGCCCAGAACTATCCTCAATAGGAGTAGATATATTCGGCCAATTGTCCTGTTCACACTCTTCCCTCCTTCATAGTTCGCCTACCTTTGTAAGAGCTGACATGACTAGTCTCTTACACTGCTAGGGTAAGGCTACTATTATCTAAAGTAAGCAACTACAACAAGAATTTAACCCGTTAATGCCACCCTAAAATCCAATATTTATTTGAGGTTTCTAAAAAAAGATTCAGTAATAATTATATATATATATATATATATATATATATATATATATATATATATATATATATATATATATATATATATATATAAAGCCTCTAAGTCAACCCATTAATACCCACCATCCCAAAAATGTGACCCAAGAGTATTGAGTTGACATCATTATTTGATTTATGACTAATTACAACCAAATATTTCTAGTCTTCCAATGGTTCCATTTTGTTGCTTATGTCTCTTATCAACCAGAGGATAACCACAATGAATGGCAAATGAATTAAACTTGGAAAAAGGTTAAGAAAAAAAAACAACAAAACTACATAGAAAAACATGAAGTCTTCTTTGAACAGTCAGATGTCAGTTTACCTAGAAAGAAATAATGCAATTATTAATAAATAAAAAAAAAAGAGTTGTAATGAATGCATGCAAGATTTCACAGTTCTAGCATCAATCCTTCATAGTGGTCCTATGAAGTCTTCAGCTCTCACCCTCGTAATTGCATTAGAAGAAGGAAACAGTGACATAAAATTAACTGACTCTAATGCACATGGCTAAAACATTTATTTTCTTCCAAACTAATAAACAGAGGGAAAAAATCTTTAGAAACCTGGATAGGGAATTGTAATCCAAGGTGTTGAATCGATCATTTCATTTTTGGCATCTGTTCTAGCAAGGAATTGCTTTGCTTGTGAATCCTCTGTGAAGTAACCACTGACCGTCAGAATGTAAGAAACGACCCAGCCAATACACAACGCTAGTAATATCTGTGGAAGAGTCAGAAAAAGACACGTGAAAATGTTTTGCTCTTTTTAATTGAATATGATTATATTTTGAACTTTCTTGATTAGTTTTATGACAATCAATATGTTAGTCTCAGAGCTAAACTATTACTGTTCCACCATCGCCAGAGCAAACAATGAATCTTACCCTATCATGATGAACATTTCTACTTTCCGTGATACACCTGGACTTGAACGTCTACTGGACCCTAGGGCAGATCGATTTTGGAACTGCGGTATTGTACTCAACTTGAAAGTTGGGGTTTGACATGATAAATAATGATATAAAGTATTTTTCCAAATCTTTACTTTGTTTTTGTTTTTTTAAAAAAGCTTAAAGCTTAAATTTAGGCTCAAAATAATAGCGTTGAAATTTCATTCTGGTGATCAGTGAAAGCTTTAGAGCACAGCTTTATAAAAATTATAATTTACCAAAGCTTTACTTATTGTATATGGACAAGATTCATGGTACAAGCACATTATCACTAAATTATGATATCAAATAAAATCTTCATTTACTTCAAAGGGATATTATACTGAACAATTTAGCTATATTATGATGTAATATGTTATATAGTGCTGTAGCTTTAGTGTGATTTTCAATAAACAATGGAAATTTAAAACATTCTGTATTATAGTTTGTGCCTAGCAGTATTATGATGTTATATACAATTTTATCTATTTTTGTTTTTATTAATTATAATCTAACAAATGATCTAACAAATCTTATTCATTTTGCTTTGTGGTGATTCATAATTAAAATTCTGGTTTGAATATATTTTCCATTCAATATATCTGATAAAAAAATATCAGCTTTATTTGAATTTATTCCTGAAATCGTAAAATTTTGAAGTCAGTTTGTAAGCAAAAACCTACGAAAAATTAGGCATTTCCATGCATTTTTTCCAGACGATCTTTAAAACTAAATGCCCAAATATTGATAAAAGCAATGAATCTAATTTTTGGTGTCAATACTTAGCACATCAAACCGCAGCTTTTACACGGAGTGCAACGTTGATTTTCTAAAAGAAGCGAAAAATCAACCTGCTCTATTTGAACACAAGTTCACCGCAGATTCCAAATGAAACACATCTATCCGAACCATTGCTAAAGATGCTGGGAAGATGGTCGGTTAACTTGTGCTGCTCCAGAAAGACTAAAAATATCAAATTGCTGCCACATCTGGGCTGGAGCTACCCAATCTTTATTTTCCAGAGTTTATAAGTGTTTGTGCAGACTTGTGGGCGATGAATTATTTTCAATTCTACATCCCCTTTTCTCGTAGTCGCAATGTGGCAAGTCCCTCTCTACTCTATAGCTATTCCCATAGAAAATGTTCTGATGATCTAAATTCTCTAGTTCTACCAGTTTCGACATTTACACCAAGGACCCGACATGCCACATCCACATGGTCGAATCATCCTCCTTCTCTCCGTATTCCACGAAACATGTTCCACGGGAAGCTTCTGTGCAAGAACTGTTACTTTCTGAAACAGACTCCTGAGATCCTTGCTGATGAACACTATCACTTGATAAGATACCAGTAGAGTCGAAACAAAATTGCAATTTTTGTAGTGATGTTATAATATGCATATGTTGTAATTTTGAATAAATATTATTTGCTCTACTCGGTATTGAGCTCCCTTTTAAGAATAGTGTTTTTGGTTATCAGAATTTTATTCCATCTGTACCAACCTTGTACTTGGTTACAATCAATATATAAATATATTCATCACTTTGTGGCCACAGTAGTTTCTATACGCTTATATTCGAGAGAATGTAAATAAATCTAAAAGACATGCCAGTATTTCTACGACTTATCAGTATTTCATTGATTAATTGATTCGTTTTCTACGGCTTGCCAACAACCAAGAAATTATAAGAGGATATAATGTGGGGGAACAATTCTACATTACAATCAATATATAAACTGATCCCTCACTTTGTAGCCACGGAAGTTTCTATACCTTTATATTCGAGAGAATGTAAAATCTAAAAGACATGCATGTATAGTTAATCAGTATTTCATTGATTGATTCGTTTCCTACGGCTTATCAACAACCAAGAAATTATAAGTGGATATAATGTGGGGGAACAATTCTACATTACAATCAATATATAAACTGATCCCTCACTTTGTAGCCACGGAAGTTTCTATACGCTTTTATTCGAGAGAATGTAAACAAATCTAAAAGACATGCATGCGTAGTTAATCAGTATTTCCTTGATTAATTGATTCGTTTTCTACGACTTATCAACCCCTTGCAGGTTATTTAAAGCCAGAAAATATTTTTTAGATGATAATTTTTTTCTATAATAATGTTTTAATGACACAAGTCTTACTAATTAATCCATAGCAGGGGGAAGACGAGGTGGATTCATAACCTCCCCAAGGGATTTGCGCGTAAGTAAATATAACGGACGCAGTGGGAATTGAAACTCGGCTCCCCGATTAACAATTCCGAGCTATTATCCATTACACCAACCACACATCCAACCTTACAGCGCCTAGTTTTCCCAAGCGGTTGCCCATCTAGGTACTGATCAGGCTCGACGTTGCTTAACTTCGGTAACTGTACAGAACCGATGTTTCCATATGATGCGACTGTAAGCCGAAAGTAGGAAGAGACGTCCTGTCAGCTCTGAAATATGTTGAACAATGATCTGTCATTGATATGAAATACGCAACTATCTCACTCACCAAGTAGGCCTTTAAAAATTTTAATTTCTTTATTTCAAAGATGGGTCTGTAAAATAATCGAGCCTGACCAGACATCTTGACTTCACTCACTTTCTCAGCGACATGGCGTGGCTTCCTTCTGCCGTTTTTTGCAAATAGTTTCATGCCAATTGTTGTGATGAGCTTATTTCCTTAGTGCCTCGACGACATGAATTTAAATCTGTTACTACATTGGCATTTAGGTCTCACTGTTTTACTGTTGAGCTTGCTAGATATAACTGCCACTTCTACTCTAAATTTTCTCGCACTTCCCGCCTGTGCAACTCCCTTCTGTTTACTTGCTTCCCTGATAATTACAATCTTCAAAAATATAAAATGTAACGTCAATCGCCATCTTCTATCTTCTTAAACCCTGTCCCCTTTTTGTCCTTTCGTCAATCATCCCCACTGAAATGTTCTCATTCTCCCTGCGTCCTTTCTTTTTGCAATAAGGTTCACCCTGCACAAGGCCCGAGAGTCACTCGAGGTAGAAAACGGTTAACTTAGACTTGAGCAGGTTAAGATTGTAGTGATCGGGGAAGCATCCTCTTGGGAGTTGGTTCCACAGGGCAGTAGTTCGCGCGAAGAAGCTGTTCGATTGGAACTTACTTCTCGCCAATGGAACATGGAGGGAATGAGGGTGGTTTGCTACAATGTAAGTGTCCTGTCGGGTCCTAGCCGTGAAGGTTAGAACTGGCGGGACCAAGGAATGTATTTGGTCCGTGGCGATAGATCAATGAGAGGCTTGCTACATTCTGCCTGTGACAGAGAGGTTGGAGGGAGGAAAATAATTCATTGGACTCTATCGAGCCTGGAGAGTGACAACTGTGCAGTCTCCACCCAAATATGACAACAGTACGTCATTTTACGCCTGATCTGGCTCTTGTAAAGGTAGAGGATAGCATGAGGAGTCAGGTACTTACTGGAGCGGTACAGGGAGCCGACCATTTTACCTCAATCTTTAGCGATGGGTCGTATGTACGAGTTCCACTTGCGGTCAGGTGTGAGTTTTTGGTCCAATAGTCTCTCGAGGCACGGAACATCCCCAAGGGTACAACCGTTCATCGTCACTGGCGGTCGTTCGGTGTCCGATCGGCGATGATATAATGTAAGTGGTTTGTTTTTCGAGATTATGGCATTATCTTGCTTAGGGTGTCAAGATTTTTTAAAAATTCATGTCTTAAACTGACATAAAACCAATTTAGAGGAAAAAGTTTTGTAAAGTCAGTCATGCTTCTTGCATCTTTCCTTTACTTAAGCACGAACACCGACCGGTGCCATCGTTAGGAAACATCCAGTTATTTCAACCAGAGAAGAAATAAAGTTGCAATTCGACGCCATGTCATTGTTTTTCTGGACTGTTGACGCGAAAAGCAACACGATGACAAATTTCGAAATTTTGACTTACCGGATAATTCTGAAAAATTTTGCTTCTTTTCGCGTTTTTAGTGAAAGGAGGTAAACGGACTTGCATGTTGTTTAAATAGAAAATAAAAAGGAAACTCAAACCGGCCGTCCTAAAAGTATAACAAAAAATATTGTTGAAATGTTTCATACAAATCACAAGCTGGTTGTATATTAGTAAGTTGACAAAAATAAAAACATGCAAATGTTACTGGTGTTATATTAAAATCACTTATTTACATTTCATTCAACTTAATTTCACTACATCAATAGCAATATTGAACCTCTTTTTAGATGAAGCATTGTCAAGCATTAGCGAGTTTAAGACGAAGACTTTTATTAAAGCTTCATCAGTGCAAGATGAATATTTATTAAAATTAAAACATGTTAAATTCAGAATCATTTACTCTTTGTTCTTTATCTTATCATTCTGTCGGATTCCAACCTATGTTTGATCCCAACTCATTACAAAGTTGTTGTAACCCAGAGAAGGTAACTGAATAGAATAATCAAACGAAGGTTGGTAATGACCGATAATACTTAGGACAAGAACAACACGTATAAGATTTGCCAGCGGAAGTGAGTTCCAAGTGAATTCCACAATGAATCAATAACTGCAGGATATCTACCAACCGCCTCACGCGGTCAGATATGGCAAAAGGACAAATTTAATGTGGGGTATCCGAGCCCGTAGGATCGGTTAAAAATTCCCTGTAGACCCCGTATAAATAGGGGTTAGGTAGCTGTTTCCCGAGACGAGACTCTGCCCTTCGATATAACCTCGTCTGGGGATCCTCTCTGGTCAGAGGCAGAGAGTTTGACCAGCACAGACAAATCTCCAACTGCAGACCAACATGCAGTATTTACTACTGTCTTTATGTGAATGGGGACATACCCATTATAGTGCGTAGGCATGCTACAACATAAGTATCCACGAGGATTTCTATCGACTATAATACTACTCGCTTTTCATTTAATAAGGTTAGAAGTAATATTATTTTGGAATTATTTCATCAGATGAAGAATTCTCAACAATTATTAATTTCCTTATTTATTTCATCTCAATTCCACTTGCTTTTCATCAAGTAGTAGTAGTAGTAGTAGTGAATTTCGATTAAATGAAGGATTTTCAGCCATTATTATTTTTTTTTACTTTTATTTCTTACATCTTAATTTCACTCGCTTTTCCTCTCTTACTGTTAGTAGTAATATTTACCAATGTGCGAATGCGTTTGCTGTTAAATATTGAGATTCAATAGTGCTTAGTATTCTAAAATTACTGGTAGAATTACATCTACTCAAGGCGATCCTTATACTAAGCCTGGCAACCATGCAACTGGGGTCCACAACTGGGGGCCTAAATTACTACTAAATGACAATTACTGAGAACATTTCTAGCAAGGAACTTGTTAGTAATGTCCAGTAATTTGAGCAACTATATATAATATTAGGAAGCATTTTCTTATAATTATTGATTTATTTCCATAATATTCTGATACAATATTTCAAAAGTGAGGATTTTGTCTTTTTCTAGAAACTGTGCCAACTCATCATTTTGCACACAAGCAGAAGTTTTGTTTATCAGTTTTAATTGATGATGAGATAACAATACACTTTATACTAAATGATTAAATACTGATGGTGGATTTTAGGTCGTAATTTTCATCTAATAACTACTGTTTCATAATCAAATGGAAAATGCCTTTCCCAAACAACAGTGTTTGGTTTCTCTGGGGTGTTGTCTCAGGATAGTATAGTATTTTAGTCGTCATAGTTACCACGACAACTTGTTATTCAGCTCTTTTTGACCATTTTAAGAAATATCAGGTGACTTCCAAACTTCAAAAAATAACGTCTCATGCATTCCGAAATCAAACAAAACTAAATCTATACTCACAACATTGATGTGCCCCAAAATCTTTGAGAATATTCGATGGTAAAATCAATCACGCTAAATCCGATTGTAGCGATTGTAACAGCAATGGTCACCGGACTGATGAAACGCACAAATTGGCCCGTGAAACCAGTCACTCCTGCCAGGAACTCGATAAAAGATGACAAAACTAAGCTTCCAGACAACTGAAAAGGAAAATGCAAGTATGATGTTTTGGTTGTAAGAAGTGTTTAATACAATAATATATTTACATTATTTACATTGTTTGGACTGTTGTTCTCATCTTTGTTGCCATATTCACGACGTTTCGGCCGTTTTACACTCCGACCTTCTTCGGGTGATTGGAAGATGAGGACAACAGCCCGAACAATGTAAATAATGTAAATAATTACAATACCTCATCTCAAAAATAGGGACAAATACAATATATATATATAGATAGATAGATAGATAGATAGATAGATAGATAGATAGATAGATAGATTGAGAGAGAAAGAGCCGACCTAATTCTCAAAATTCAATCAAATAACTAAATATCATTTTTTTTTTTAATAAATACTTCTTAGTCACATTGGGAACATTTTAACTCCACCTGGTATATATATATATACATATATATATATATATACATATATATATATAGAGAGAGAGAGAGAGAGAGACAGACAGACAGACAGACAGAGACAGACAGACAGACAGACAGACAGAGAGACAGAGACAGAGAGAGAGACAGACAGAGAGACAGAGAGAATATATCTTCATTCAGCCATGTTTGGTTGAATAATCGAGACATATTATGCCTATTTTATTTTAATAATCTCTAATTCACGGATCAATTTCTTAGTGCTGTTACAAAACTGAGTAAGAAATACGCCGTAGTTTTCCTATTACTTTGATTTTCCAAAGTACTTTTAGTCTTATCCACGATCATCTTCAGAGGTGAATTACTGAGACAAAAATCACTGTAATTGATAGTTGTGAATTTATTATAAGTGCGCATGATTCTGATCGGTATTCATTGTTAATATAGAATGAACGCAATTTCGTATTGGCTTTTGTTTTGATGCCAATTTCTGGCATGCTCTACATTGAAACTTTGCGTCGTTCATTTGCGAGTCAGACTTTGTTGAATGTTGACGTTTTGTTCACAAATGAATTGCCTTAAAGATGGCGGATGAAAAATTTCACTTTCGCTATATTTTATGCTCTATGAATTTCGGAAAGGAGTAAGCGTCAGAACTGCAACAACAAAAAACATTCAGCAGTTGTATTTGCATCATGCTCCTGCTCTTCGGATGGTGAAAAAGTAAATTTCGTCTGTGTCATTTTTACCTAATGATCATCCACGATCCGACCGACATTCGTCGAAGACGCTCTGCCTGCCAACTTACTTTCCCCCATTTTAAAAGACTTGGGTTCAAGACAAAACGGCCGATTTTGGCAAATCGAAAAGTTGTCACCAGAACAGCGCAAGACCACACGTTGTCAAACCGACGAAGATTCTTCTTCTATGTGCCGTATACCTTCAGGACGTAGGCGATTATGACCCTCCACTTCTTCCTGTCCCTTGTAGCTCTTAATAAATTTTGTCTTTCTGTTATTTCTTCCAAACCCTGTTTTATCATCCATTTACTCCAGCTCATCAAGTATGTTTTCCTCTGTCTGCTGCTTTCCTTTGTCCCTTTTTCCCTTCAATCGGTCCCGTGAGGATCAGATTTTCCAAGCCCTCCTTCCTCATTATGTGCCTCAGAAATGTCAACTGCCTATGAGTATAAGTTTCCTTTTTGTCTCCATTCTCTCCAAGACCTCGTTGTTGCTCACATGTTCACTCCATGGTATCTTCAGCATCATTTTCTAGAACCACGTATCTGTTGCTTCAAAACTCTTCTCAATCTTTCAGGAGATTGTCTAGTATTTGCTACCATACATGAGGACAAATATCACGTACTAATTTCTTTGTTTCCAGCGAAACTTCCCTATCTCTTAATGCTCTTGTCTGTCTTTTCGAATGCATCTTTGAATATGTCATGGGATATCAGTGTCCCACTTCCGGTCCGATGTTAGAACAGTTCCCAGATATTTACATTGCATATCACGTAACAGTAGTCAAGTCCTCTTTTCTTTGTTTCTCACGACATTTTTCTGTCTCTTAATACTCTGCTTAGCTTTTGCAATGCATCTTTGGCCATCTCAATACGTCTTCGGATCTCAGTGTCGCACTTTCCGTCCTATGTTAAAACAATTCCCAGATATTTACATTTCTGCACCTGCCTTTAGTATTCCCGACCTGTAATTGGTATTTTTCTCTTATCCTTTTGCTAATGACCATGCATTCTGTCTTTTTGTGACTAAGCCCACACCACAAAAAGACAGGAACAGTAATCCTTTCTCGTTTTCCCTCGCTACCTTCTGTAGGAAGTTTTAAGTTTCCTTTCCGTGTCTGCTATCAGCGCTGTCACCTGCATATCTTATATTGTTAAGATTATGGCTGCCAATAATGAATCCTGGTAGGACTTCTAATTCTCTCAGAATTGCCTCGCTGTATAGGCTGAATAAGTCTCCTGCACGCACCCTATTCTCCTGACTTGGCTTTTCAGATTCTCATTTGTTCCCATCTCGAAAGAACAATTTAAATGACAAAAAATTTAAATGTCGAGATCTACCTGTCAAGATTCTTCCAACAAAAATCCCAATATTTCTACGATAATGGCATCAAGAAGCTTCTAGAAAGACGAGAAGCTGTTGTTAAAATCAATGGAAACTATGGACTTCACTAATAAATGTATGCAAGATTTTATTTTTTAATTTTCTAATCAGGCACGAGCTTTTTCAATGATCTACTTATATAAAGTGGACATTGAAGTCAGCATTCTGAGGCGACAGCCTGTTTCATGCTTAAATTCAATCGTTAGGACGTGAAACAGACTGTCGCCTCTGGGTGTTGACCACAATGTCCACTTTTATACTTACATATGCTCTATCCCTGATATCGAGCACTTCAGTCCATAAATATAGCATACCTTAAAACTATAATTTTATCATATATATATATATATATATATATATATATATATATATATATATATATACGCGCGCGTGTGTGATAAATATATGTATGGTAAATACATATATCATACCTTAAAACTATAATTTTATCATATATATACATATATATATGCGCGCGTTTGTGATAAATATATATATAGTAAATGCATATAGCATACCTTAAAACTATAATTGATTTATTATATATATATATATATATATATATATATATATATATATATATATATATGCACGCGCGTGTGTGTGATAAATATATATATATCGTAAATACATATACCATAACTTAAAACTATAATTTATCATATATATATATATACATATATGTATGCGCGTCTGCATATAACATACCTTAAAACTATAATATTATCATAAAGATATATATATATATATATATATATATATATATATATATATATATATATATATATATATATATATATATATATAAATGCACGTGCGTGTGTGTGTGTGTGCTAAATATATATATGGTAAATACATATAGCATAACTTAAAACAATAATTTTAACATATATATATATATATATATATATATATATATATATTTGTGTATTTAGGCAGCAATCCTTCTTTCATGCACATTTCGTTGAATACGACAGACAAGATGCTTTTATTTAGTTTATTACACAATTTCTCATGCGATCTAATAATATTTTTCTTTTCGGATGATAAATTATATAAAAACTGGCCGAATGTTCTTTTTATCCGAGCGCTTGGACATGGACACAATATCTTGACTGTGTTTTGAAAAATGAAAACATTTTATAAAACATACATACAACAAACTATTTCTTATTTAACCGTTAAAATATTTAATCCTTGAAAATGGCTAAATGTATAGCCGAAAGTATGTTTATACGCTCTTCTTATAGATACAAATATTTAAGTAAATGCTCTGTTTAAATAAACAATATTAACGACATTTACCGGTCTGAATATATATATGGGGTGCGAAGGGTACCTCGAGGTGGTGTAATGGTTAGCAAGTTTGTCTCGCTAGAACAATTACGACTAATACTTTCGGCCTTGTGCCACATCTAATCTACGCTTGGAAAATCACTATATATGGGTGGGAGTGTGGGTGTAAGGACATTCAACATACATTACCAAGTTTAATTTTTCGTATTTCGTATTCAGCGTTTGGTTGTCGAACATCACTTGCCTGGCATCAAACAACTGTGACTCATTAGAAGCTGAAGTGTAAAATATACAGTATTTTAAGAATTTAATAAATGTAGATGTGAATACATAAGTACATTTTCTTATGTAAATATCAGAATTTGCAACGGGGTGTGAGGGCACATGAAAGGTTTGGTTTAGGGTTGCAGTTAATGTCCAAGCCTCCCAAGTAAAGGAGACAGAAATCTTCTACTGATGGTAATGGTTATTGTGTGACATTGTTATGACACTGTTGGTGTGAAATTAGGATTGGAGGGGTTCATGTGAAGGTCCCGTTTGGGAATTGGAGAGTTAGGCGGGTTGAAAACGTCAAAAACCTTGAGGTGAAACATGGGATGAGGTGTGGAGCAAGGAAAAAAAAAAACAGAAATATCCACCCCGCTTCTGATAAGCAGAAACGCGGAATGGAATGTTGAGTTCAAAATATTTTTGGGCGAAAATATAAACTAAAACAAGCAAGAAAAATTCTTACCATTTGAAATAAATTTCAAAGCGCAAGACGTTCATTCTTTTGAATAGTTGACTGTTTTGGTATTTGAAGGTCATTCACGGCAGGGTAGCGAATTTGGGTAAAGCCGAAAAATTTTGCAAAGCCGGGTTTTGTAAACATGCAACTAGACAGGAAATTGTGTGGGTCGTAATTGGGAAATCGACAAAAAAATTCATTTGAATTCGACAAAGAAAATTCTTTGCCGATTTGAAATAAATTTTTAAACACAAAAATTTAACAGGAAGAATTGATTTATGACACGAGCGATTGTAAAAAAAAGGAATGTGGAGACAAAGTTTACTTTGTTTGAGGGTCGATGTCATGTCTCCAGAGTTGGAGAAAGTAATTGATGAATAATTGATAGTTTTGATGTGCGGAGATGGGCAAAATACATATAAACCGATCGCATAGTTGAAGCCAGCAGTTGCAGCGAAGGACGCAGACAAGACGTAACAGCAGCAGGCGAGGAGCTGCTGAACACCACGTGACCTACTGATGACAGAATTTCGACCTGATTCCTTATGTATGTTTAACCCGCTCCAAGTTTTATAAGCAAGTGATAAAGTATTACGATAATGAGTTTAACGAGAAGGTTTAATTTTGTTGTATCAACGATTATACAAACCAACTGAAAATTAACCCCGCGACCTTCTTCTTTATTTGTTATGATAATCATATTTTCAGCAGCGGAAACGTTCTTTTCGTAGCACGGTTCCGCCACAACTCGATTCAACTATTAAGTACAATCTTCGCTGCACTGTAATCAAAGAACACAACGTGGGCAGAGCGGATGCAGGAACGAAGCGATCATCAGATAACTATCAATTGACCGGCGCCAGTACTAACCAGAAAGGGAAGGACCCCAGATCGAGCCGAGCCGGCCATCTTACAATGGTAATATTAGCCGTTTCCTTATAAGGAAACATTCGGCATTAATTGCCCAACCAAAAGTACTACTCCAGTTACGCTTTTCTTCACTCCCTGACCATCGGATCGGGATCAAAGTGTAATATCTGCCATCGGGTGGAGAAAAAAAAATTTTCAAATGGGATGTGGTCTTTAAGCTCTCCGTTCAAGAATACGCTTCCGGGGTCTCCTCCTGGGTAAAAGCTGGAATCGAGGCTTTCATCCCCGGTAGGAAATATAAGATTAAATCGCGTTTCTTCCCCTTGGTTCTCTGCTGCTTGCTCAGCTTCCATTGCCCATAAGAAGCAGCTCTTCCGCCTATACCGTAGTGACATGTCAGATCGCAACAAACGTCTCTTTGTCTCAGCCCGTAACGAGTGCAAGCGTGTCCTCAATGAAGCAAAGTCACTATTTGCTGATAGAATGAAACAACGTATTGCATCTCGCATATTCGGCTCCAAGGATTATTGGCGTCTCTGCAAGAGCGTACTTAACAACAGCAAACCTTCAATATCTCCTTTGTTCAACCAATTTGAGGTCCTGACCTCCTCAGCTGATAAGGCTGAGTGCTTTGCTCGGAAATTCTCTTCCAACTCAACGCTGAACACATCCGGTGCACACACACACCCGATTTCCCCTCTAGAACCGAGGTTCTTTTGAGCGAGTTTCACCCTATCGTTGGCATTGGACATCGTCTCAAAGTTAGACTCCTATAAGGTTGGTGGTGGCAACGGGATACCAGCCATTGTCCTGAAAAAATGTGCTCCTGAAATGGCTCCTGCCCTCTCCAAATTATATAACTACTGCCACAATGAATCTTGCCTTCTAGCCTGTTGGAAGTCCTCATCTATTGTGCCTGTCTTTAAGACCTCTGGAGGGCCTTCTGACCCATCTAACTACCGTCCTATCAGTCTCCTACCACTCTTCGGCAAAGTCTTTAAAGCTTTAATCAACGCCGAAGTGGTTAATCACCTTATATCCCATGATCTGCTCTCTGATAAGCAATATGGTTTTCGCTTTGCCCGTTCTACAGCAGATGTGCTCATGCCCATAACTGAAATTGTTTACTAAGCACTCCACAATAACGGAGAATCTCGTGCCGTGGCCCTAGATATCTCTAAAGCGTTTGATAGTGTCTGACATGCCGTCCTCCTTCGTAAGATTAACGGATACGGTCGATTATTTGACTTAATACGATCATTCCTATCAAACCGTGTAATGAAGGTCGTCCTTAACGCATTCTCCTCCAGTTCCTTTCCCACGAACGCAAGTGTTCCCGAAGGCTCCATCCTAGGCCCTACTCTGTTCCTTATCTTCATTAACGATCTCCCCGATGTCATCAGTTCCCAAGTAGTGCCGACGACACAAGTATTTACTCCTGCCTCAATAGCAAGCCTGGTATCGCTGACAAAACTAACCTAGCCGTTAGTTTCGAAAAGTACCACCAATCGACTGTAGACTGGAGCAGGAATTGGCTGGTTAACTTTAATGCCTCAAAAACAAAACTGCTCTCTATTACTCACCACCTGGAACCATCCCTGCTGCCCATTAGAATGTCTGATGCTCAACTCCACGAGAGCACCTCTTTGCGACTGCTTGGTCTCACACTGTCCGCTGACCTGAGATGGAACAATTACATTGAATCAATTGCTTCATCCACCACAAAGTAAGTTGGTTCCGTGTGTCGCGCCAAAACGTTTTTCTCGCCCGAGTCCATTCTTCAAATCTATAAATCAACCATTCTCCCTTGCATGGAATACTGCTGCCATATATCATCTGGTGCCCCCGCTGTTCGCCTTAAGGTCCTCGACAAGCTCCAGAGACGGATAAGCAATGTAATTGGTCCAGATCTGGCATATCGTCTACAGTCGCTCTCTCACAGTCCCTAAGTCTTTTCTACAAATACTTTCACGGTAACTGCTCCGACGGCCTACTTTCGCTAGTTCCCAGACTGCTACTAGGCTGGCATCACGGTCCCACCCTTTCACTGTCGAAACGGTTAAATGTGGCCGTCTCTTCTACCCCAATAGCTTCATGTCTCGCACCTCCCGTCTGTGGAATTCCCTCCCTATTACTTGTTTCCCTGGTAGCTATAATCTCCAACTATTCAAATGTAATGTCAATCGACATCTCCAGATGCCTTGACCTATTCCCTGTCCTTCTCTTCATCCTTTCCTCCATCACGCCTCTTTACTCTCGCTCCCACTCTGTAACCCCATGCGTACTAGTGGTATCCCGCCTTGCTTGGGGTGAAATCCTTAAAAATAATGTTTCCATCAGAGCACAACTCAGTTGAATCTTTGTCTTCGGACTGAAAGCAAATGAAAAAATACTGAGAGGAGCACTAAAGAGGTGGGTGGGCGGTAGTCATACCGATGCCAGCGTAACCGGCGGTTGCGGGGGCTGGTCTATTTTTAGACTTGGCCCGGGGTGCACGCACTCGGGAACTCCTCATATCAAATTGACCATGGCAAGTAAATATAAAGAGTAGTATCTCTTCTCTTCATCTCTAATGATAATATTAGTCTTTTCCAGATAAAGAATCATTCGACATTCATTGACCGGACAACCAGTGATACTTTAGATTTAAACTTATATTAAGTCTACTAACTGCTTTCGCTCTTTCCAGTATTTATAGGGGTTCCCTTCCTAACTAACGAATGGTAGATTTATAAATGTATGCCAGACGGACTGTTTCTGATCTTCATCAATGATCTTCCTGATGTCATCAGTTCCCAAGTAGGCATTTATGCTGATGACACTACCATTTACTCCTGACTCAATAAAAAAAAAATCCGTCAGAACTGGCAAAATTAACCTTCTGGCACGACAAAGAGACCCAACATTCCTTGCAGCAGATGCAGCTATTAATTCGATGTAGTCCTTCTACTTCAAGTCAGTAAGAAGGCGCTCAGTATGTTGCTCTGTCCATGTGTCTAGCATCAGTCATGCTGACTGCAGGCAGGAAAGTTTCTCTGTAGTGGTTAAATTCGTTTCGTTTTGGAGGTATTTAAATTTGCAAGCCATTTCCTGCACCAGTTAACAACATATTGCAAATCCTTTTCAAGAGCAGAGGCCAGGTTAATTTTGTCACTTCTGACGGATTTTTTTATTGAGACAGGAGTAAATGGTAGTGTCATCTGCATAAATACCTACTTGGGAACTGATGGCATCAGGAAGATCATTGATGAAGATCAGAAACAGCGTAGGTTCCCAGGATAGAGCTTTGGGGGACATCCACGTTCGTTGGAAGCAAGCCCGTTCAAAACGACCTTCATTTCACAATTGATAGAAATGATTGGATTAAATCAAACAAACGTCTAGTAATACCGTAGCCCTGGAGCTTACATAGAAAGCCAGCGGGTCACACACTGTCAATCGCCTTCGTGATAACTAGAACCAGAAATCCACCTTGATATACATATTCAGTGATGGCCATTAGCACATCAGCGGTAGTCCTGGCAAAACGGAAGTCATATTGTTTGTCAGAGAGGTATGATGCTTAACCATTTCAGCATTGATTAAAGCCTCGAATAGTTTACCAAAAAGCTATTGTAACGAATATGATAGATAGATAGATAGATAGATAGATAGATAGATAGATAGATAGATAGATATCAAAGAGAACGAAGTAGATAGATAGATAGATAGATAGATAGATAGATAGATAGATAGATAGATAGATAGATAGATTTGGCGAAAATTATTTTTAACTGCTCCCTTCAATAAAAGTCGTAAAACCTGTTCACTTTGCGTAAAAATGATTTTTTTTATTTGTTCCATTGGTCAAAAAATCAATGAAGACCTAATTTACATCAGCCAATCGCATCGTCCGAAAAAAGATTAACCATTTTTTAATTAAATTAAGCCGTAACCATTAATTCTCCTAAATTAAGTCTTAATCATTAAATCTGCGTGATTTTAATTAATGCTCATCTGACAACTTATTTATTCCTGGTTTTCGGAACTGAACAATATCTGCCAATAGAAATGATAAATTATCTTACGTATTTATTTTATGGAAATTTGATATGAACATTTATTTTATGGAAATTTGATATGAACATTTTTCACGGTTCATTTAATTCTTTAAAGAGATTCGAATATACATTCTAACAAAACAAATCCGGCAAATATATAAGAGGTAATCAAAG
>OZ038503.1:3911944-4051944 GCA_964036315.1 Acanthosepion esculentum
TAAGCTTATCAGACTATATGAAAAAAAACTTACATAAAATATATAGACAACACTTATCTATATTATTTAATGAAACATGTATTAATATATATATATATATATATATATATATATATATATATATATACACACACACGAGTATTGACATAAATGTTTCTTTCGTAAGGCTGATGAATAGCATATAGTTTATATATATATATATATATATATATATATATATATATATATATATATATATATATATATATAGCTTATAGTTTATATATATATATATATATATATATATATATATATATATATATATATATATATATTGTTGCAGGCGGTTATGCGCTTCCCAACATGGTGCAGGCGGACTCGGGATGTAAGTCCACGTAAAGAAAAGAAACAACAAGAACCAATATATATATATATACAAACAAATGATAATGTGTTAACAAGAAAGTTTACAAGTGACAAAGCCAATGATGTGGGTAACAAAAGAATATGAAAACTGTTTGGGTTCAAAGTATTTGAAGTGGGTGAATATGCGTACATGTGTGTGTTGTGCATGTGTAGGTGTGGTTAGTTCATTCTCCGCTAGAGATTTACATGTTGATGTGTAAGCGGAAAAAGTAAGAAGTGGCTACGAAATATTATCGCAGAATGTTTATAGTCCGGAGAGCGTCCCTAGTAACGGTTTCGAAAATTAAGAATGCTTTAATGATAACAGCAAAAATTGCAATATGAGCACTGGTAAAAATGGTTGCTGATGACATTAGGTTTATAATACCCAGAAATTCATACACAGATGTCCTCAATACCCGGTTAAGGCAGTGGAGAACTTTCAGAGGGAAAAATTAACAGGAGATAACTGATAAATGACATCCATTAAACATGGCACGTGGAACTAGACATTCCAACCACCTGAAGAAGGCCGAAACGTTGTAATAAATATGGCGACAAAGATGAGAACAATAGTCCGAATAATGTAAATAATGTACATAATACCTCATCTCAGAAATATAGACAGACATGGTGTATTTCTTTATAATCTCTTCGATAAACAGGACAAATCCTTCATAGTAGCTGTGCCTGTCACACCCCGCCGCGTGTCTTATCTCGATACTGCTTTATTAAAATGTTAACCTAAAACCGCGAGTCACTTCCATTAACATAAAAAATAGCCCCGTCAGATTGTGGCGCCAAGTTCCCTGTGAAATATCTAAAATGTCATCTTTATACATCGGCTTTCTTAGAACATTGCTTAAGTACACTGGTACCAAGGAGTGAAGAATGTAGGTCTTAGCGAGGACCATACTTCGTCAAACCTTGTGGGCTGGCGCTCACGATCAGGAACTTCCTAGCTCATTAACACTGTAGGGGGATCACATTTACTGCAGCCCCCAAACTATCAGATCTCTTCGGTAATATAGAAAAAAAATTCTCCTAAAAAAACCCACTTCATTTTTCATTTTTGAGTTCTTGTCTCTTTGAGAAAGGCGTGTCCGTAAATTCCGATTTTAAAATCTTTCTCATACATGCTTGCATTCAGAGGCGACAGGCTGTTTCATGCTACATCCAATCGTCAGGCCGCCGATTGCGTCTAGCATGAAACGGTCTGTCGCCTCTGAGTGTTGATTTCAATGTTCACTTTTATATTTATCTCTGATATTGAGCACTTTATTCCATAAACATAGAACACCTTAAAACTATATTTCTTCATATATATATATATATATATATATATATATACACTACTATTCAAAAGTTTGATAAACCCCTGGTATTTTTTTTTAATTATCACTAAGTTTTGTACTTTAAATAAGAGAAAATTATTATACATGGTTAAAAAATGTAAAACGTAGTTTTTTATTAGAAATTTTAATACGACTTATGTGGAGTAAATAGTACAACCTCGGAAACTACTACTCTATAGCTGTAAAAAGCTCCAGGTCAAAGGTAAGAGAATCCGTTGGGGGTCAGTCTCGGTGCTGCCTTGTTCTGATTGCCAAGCTCTTTGCATTCAGGCAGAGGGAGACACAGTTGAGGTTCTATCTATGGATAGAAACTCAGCTGATAAAAACAGACAAGCGATGTATCCCAGCCCGCTTTTGCGAAGACTAGGTAAATTTTAACCAATGACCCATGTGGAAACGCTTGGGTCCCCCACAATAATTACAACCTTGTGTCATATCTCATTTCAGGGGGGTGGGGACTGGGTAAATACCTGACGTTTTTAATCGGTCATCAACTAATTTACACCGGTGTCACTGCAAGTTGCCGAAGCCTTACTCATATTATAAGCGCTACGAAACGCGTTTTAATAATGACAGAAAGAACAAATCATTTCCTGATTAAATTTTACTCACGTCGAAATAACCTCCTTTAACCCTGATTACTGCAGCACAAAGTTTTGGCATTCGTTGTAGAAGTTTATCAAAGTATATGTTTGATAATTGATTCCATTCTTTTTTCAATGATTCTAAGAGCTCTTTTACATTTTTTCCATTCTTCTGTCAAGTTCATCACATGTCAATTCTGGGGTGGCTTCAAACTTTTGAGCTGGAGCAAGTATATAAATATATATATGTGTGTGTGTGTGTGTATGTATATATGTATATATATGTGCAGGTATGCAGAAAAATAGGAAAGAACACGTTAGGTAAATAATCCGGTGTTCCTTAGTATTTTTGCTTTGACCACCTAACCAACATGGCCGACCCTAGCCGTTTCCATAGCAACCAATGTTCCAAGAGACCATACTTATAAACACGCGCTAACCACAAAATAGCTTATTCCCAAATTCTCGCTTGACGAGGAAGCGTGACCAGACACCTTAACTCAACATAATTTCAAAAATTATATTAGGGGTCTCGGCTCTCGCTTTTGAAACATGAGAACTCTTATGTAGCGAAGGAATCATATTTTTAAAACAAAAAATATTATATTATATATATATTATATTATATATATATATATATATATATATATATACATATATATATATATATATATATCGACACTGCTTTAGACAGATTTGCTTTCCTTTATTATATGGAATTGTTAATCAAGGTGTTTCCGAATTCTTAAACAGATTTCTAAAACTATTAAAACACATCCTTTCTCCTTTTTCTAGAAATCATTTTTTTTTTATGTTAATTCTGGATAAGTAGTCGATGTTTCATGAGAGTCAATTTGTGCTTTACTCAATGATCCGCGCAAGAGCGTATTTCGTTCAATTTCCTGAGTTGGAACCAAAGATTGAAATATGTTTCAATAGGTGGCGGTTTTGATCACAGAATTTTTCGTTCCACACGTGACTGAAATTTATGACACATACTTTGAACGTATCTTTCTATACAACGGAGTGCGTAAATTTAAAGGTTAAACGGGAGACTAACGACAAAATAAAATGCATTTTCATGATTTGATGTTCTTGAAAGGACAAAACTCCGTACAAACAGCAAAAAAGATATGTGCCGTTTATGGAGATGGTGCCATAGCTGAAAGTACTGTTCGTAAGATTCAGGAGCATAAATTTTTATCTGGAAAACCAAGAACACTCTGACAGGCATTCATTGATGGCCAAATGGAAACGCTGATTAAAAATAACCGACATCACACGACAACACCGGGTAGTCCATAATGTCTCATAGGAGTACGATGAGGCATTGTAACGGTTTCGACTGTAATTCGAACTCGGCTCTCTGATTCCTCACTCCAAGCCGCTTATATATACTTTAGGGAAAACATTTGGGGTGTCACTGCATTTCTTTTAAAAAGCACTTTAAAATGATATATTTTTGATAAGTAAAAGATAAAATATCATTAACTACAGTGTATTTGTACTTATTTTGACAAAAATTAGCGCTCAATTATAAAAATACAACAGTGCCATATTTTGTTTTCTTCAATAAAACCACCATCTGCTTTAATTACTGCTTTACAAAGTATTGGCATTCTTTTCAACAGTTTTTGAAAAAGATTAGACGGCAGACCTTCCTGTAGCACTGAAAACCTCACTCTCACTCACTCTTCGAACTGTCCTATCCAATTCAACCCAAAATTAATTCAATGGAAGAGACCGCAGGAGATTGAGGGGACCGAATATTGTTTTCCTAGAGGTTGTTTTGATATAATTTAGTAGTGTGTATTGGATCGTTGTCACCTTTAAAGGTGATATTTTTATTCAGTTATACGTAAATCAAATCGTACAACATGTCTTTTGAAAATCGGATGATATTTGTTCTTTAATCATGAATCACACGACCTGGATCGAATCTCCACGCCTTTTGGTAAAATCTCAAAAATGTGTAGGGAGCGCTTAATGGTGAAAACAAAATATAATGGTTACCATACAATATATACTCTGTGGCCAGAAGAGTCCAAATGTGAACGTCTTAGTAGTAATGGGAGCCTGGAGAAAGGCAGGCAGATAAAATCAGATATTCAGTAGCTGATGAACTTTTTATCTTTTAGTTTTAAAAGAGTACAAAAATATCTCATTTCAAGGTGTGTTTTTTTTAAGAAATGCAGGGTGGCCCGAAACTTTTTGTCTGTAAAAAGGACAAATAACCACGACATTCTACATGTGCGCACACACACGCAGACGAGCGCATAAACACACGCGCACAAACGCACAGACACAATAATAGAAAAAAACTTGCACGAATAAAAGCATATATTAAAAGTAAAATCGAAAAGTACAATCATTCAATTGTTAATAGCCACTGACGAGTGGATGGAAACATTCCCAGATGGTCCGTCTACGAAACTCTGAAGGTAATATCAATCAGCTAAGTGACAAATCTTTTAATTATATATATATATATATATATATATATATATATATATATATATATATATATATATATATATATATATATATTTAGAGGCACTATAGACCTCTTATTAATCACACAGCTTATAATACTTCTGGAATCATCCTTCAATGTCTATAATATATTTCTACGTAATTAGATATTCACATAATCATTTCCCTTGATTTTTTTTTTTAAATTCTATTACGTATCTTTTATCTTTAGGTATTTACGATAAAAAATCTTTTTCACCCCTTCATACGATCACATGGCTTCGCCTGCACGTGATAACATTAACGCGTCTCTTGAATTAAAAATAATTCGTAACGTTTATTTGGTTCTTATAAATGTAGCAATACGCTTCCGCTGCAAGGCAATTGGCTAAAGTTAAAAATTTGACCCTGATGATGAACGATGACGTTCGAAAGTACTCGGTTGTCTTTTGGAAAATATATATATCAATATAATTTTGAAATAAAATGTCTCATTCGAAAATATGAGAAAATACAAAAGAAAACCAGCAGGACTAAGTTGTCTTTGGCGTTTAATACAACGTGTTTAAAAGAAAGGATGCTGCCTAAGTACACACAGACACAGACACACAGACACACACACGGACACACACACACACATATATATATATATATATATATATATATATATATATATATATATCAAGTATGTGGTGCAGTTCAATTTACATTACATGAATCATTCATACAAAAAGCAGATAGTGAAGTTAATGATATAAATGGCGAGAATACATCTCCGCAAACAAATTTAATAAATGACATTAACCCCGAACATGTAGATGAATGTTATGATCCCTGTTTATAAATTCCAGTTGCATAAGGTCTTTTTTTTACAAGCTTTCATCTGTGCATACAGACATCATCAATTATGGAAATATATTTGTTTTTTTGCATCCAGGTAATAAGAGGACAACGAAAGAATAGATGTAATCCGAAAGATGTTTTTAGAAATTAACAATAACACATTTCTAAAAACATCTTTTCATAAAAAGCATTCGTCCTCCGACAGGGATCGAACCAGCATCCTATATAGCCTGACGTGCCCAATTGAGCCACAGAGAATAGTTTAGTTAGCGAGGTCGGTTTTACTGCTTTTAAACTTCAGTCTCCATGAATCTCTCACGTACATTCAAATCTCCTCAATGCGTATCCAAATGAAAACAAATGACGTCACACATTATGAAATGGACAAAGTCCGACAATCATTTTAAGACATTTTTATGTTTATACATTCTTTTTATAGAAACAAATATTTAAGTAAATGCTTATTTACTGGGCTGAATGTCCGAGAGATTTTCATAGAAAATATTCAAGCCGGTAAATGTTGTTAATACTGTTTATTATAAACAGAGCATTTACTTGAATATTTGTATCTATAAAAAGAACGTATAAACATAAAAATGTCTTAAAATATTTGTCGGATTTTGTCCATTTCATATATATATATGAAATGGAAAAGTCCGACAGTTATATATATATATATATATATATATATATATATATATATATATATATATATATATATATATATATATATATATATATATATTATACAGCAAAAAAAAATTACTCATTCGGTTATAGATCTATTTCAAATAACTCTAAGTACGTTGATCTTATTCAACCCCGGTGGATGGACTGTATTCGTATCAGAATTAAAATTTAACTTAGACAGCACTCAAGAAATTGATACCGAATCTACCCATGTTGAGGCCTCAGCCAGACAAAATGCTCGAGTCGGTGTACTCGAATACAGTCCATCAACCAGGGTTGAATACTTAGCGTTGGCTAAAATAGATTTATACCCAAATGAGGTAATTTAGGATTTTTTTTAGCTGTGTAATGTATATGGTCTATTATAATAAATACATTGAGCTCTTTTTGTGGGTCAGTTTTAATATTTGATATTATGAGGACCCACTTGGGTTATATGCCAACACTTAGAGGCGACAGTCTGCTTCATGCTAGACGCAATCGTCAGGCCACGTCTAGCATGAAACAGACTGTCGCCTCTAAGTGTTGACTTCAATGTTCACTTTTATATTTACACACGCTCTATCCCTGATATTGAGCACTTTATCCCATAAATATAGGACACCTTAATACTATATTTCTTCATATATACATATATATATATATATATATATATATATATATATATATATATATATATATATATATATTCAGGGTGTCCATAAAGTTCGTGTGCACTTTAAAAAATTTATAACTTTATTTGTATTTGCGATTGGAATAATCTGTAAAAAATGTTAGAAAGTTTAATGTACCTAGTTTTAAGTATAGCTAAAATAACTAATGTAATTTCAGGCATTACTGTAAATCAGTTGGCAAATGTTTTCCGTGAACTGCAAAATCGTATTACCCTTTGTATTGCTAATGATGGAGGACATGTGGAAACTTAAATAAAATTTCAATAAAACCTTAAAAAATATAGATTTACTTCTTTCTAATCCTTGTTACAAATTATTTCTAGGGCAAATACAAACAAAGTTATAATTTTTTAAAGTGCACACGAACTTTATGGACACCCTGTATATGTATATATAAATATATATATATATATGTGTGTTTGTGTGTGTATATATATATATATATATATATATATATATATATATATATATATATATATATATATATATATATATATATATATATATATATTAGTGTATCTGTGCTAGTGTAAATAATAAGCAGTGAAGGATATAAAAATCTCTCTCTTCATTAAAATCAGTTTGTCTACTCGTTCTCAAACATAAAATATTGTTGACAAAGTAAAACTAATTATAACCCCATAAAAACCGCATTTGCAAATAAACCCATCGAATTTCAGATGGGAAAATATCAAACATTTTCTTACCTGCAGCGCTAAACTAATAATCAATAAAAATGGCGGACGATCCAAGACATTGTATTGTAATTGTTCTTCTTCATTTTCGATTTGATGCATGTCTTTTATTGAAACGACATTTTCCGTAGAGCGCCCATTGATACTCTCGTGTTCGTGTTCCATAAGTTTTTTCTAATGTTAAAACCAGGGCGTCCAATTCACGTCGGTTATAATAAACAGAGAAAGTATTTCAACGTTGGGACAATTGATTACGGTTCACTTTCTGACGAGATTAAATTAGGTGGTATCGTTTTTCGTCATGGCACTGAAATTAATTCAGAAATTTCATGATAAATGAAAAAAAAACTCGTACAGAAGAGTGAAGACGAATAGATTGGTTAATTTAAATTCGAGACGTTAATACAGATGATAAGGATGATTATCTTTAAACCTGATTCAGGTTTGATAAGAAAACTGAAACAGAAAGTTTATATTTATTAGTATTCAACCAATACAAGTCACAAGAGCAACTCAATGTAGTGTGATACTTATTGAGAGTGCCGTAAGAACGTAGGGGAGTACAAAGAGGAGACTATTATGAGGCTACATAGAATGCATATCGGTTGGCATAAGATTTTTTCTTTGAATCATTTCACCTTCAGCAAAGAGGAAATGGCACCAGAACACATGAAACAAACTGTAAAGAAGTCAAGCTCCAATTTCATATATGCATGTGTGTGTGTGTGTGCGCGCGCGCGTGTACGTGAGAGTGCGTGCGTGTGGTGGGGGTGCATATTAAATGATAAATCCAATGATAAAAGCAAACCGACTTTCAAAACGCCGACGCGCTTTATTCTTCATTTTATATACTGATTCGGTACGAATCAATGGTCATCAAAAAAGTGAATTGCATCGGCAGGTAAAATGAAGCGCGCCGCTCGCATGGCAGGCGAGCATACCTGCAGTGAAAAAACGAAACGCTATTTTCATATCTTGATCCAGAATGGATATATGTGCATCAAGCAATAGGATTGCTTAGGGCGAGAATCGATCACAGGCCGACCGAGGATCGATCACAGGCCGACCGAGAATAATTCCAGTGAAATGACGAAACGATATTCCTTCGATTTTACTTTTTAACTTAGTTAAGTATTCAGGCGAGCATTCTAACAAAGAGACACGTTTTACTGTAAATGTTTTTAGAGACATGAAAGGATTCTTCCACTGAACCACCGAGGCTCATATTCAAACAATTTTCAAATTAATTCAGTTTGAATTCCGGTGCAACAAACAATAAAATTGCATAGGCCGGGTACCGAACCCAGGCCGCCCGCGTGGCAGGCGAGCATTCTTCAACAGAAACACTGATGTAAAATTTCCAAAGTTTTTCGATTTAATTCAGTTTGAATTCCGGTGCAACAAACAACAAAATTGCATCGGACCGGGAATCGAAAACATGCCGCGAGTGAGTCATGCGAGCATTCTTAAACTGAACCACCGATGCATAATTTCTAAAAAATTTTAACTGAATTCTGTTCGAATGCCGGTGCAACAAAAAATAAATATGCATCGGCCGGGAATCGACTCCGGGCCGCCGCGTCGGACGCGAGCATTCTTCCACTGACCTACCGATGCACAATCCCCAGAATTTTTTAAATTCATTCAGTTTGAATGCCGGTGCAACAAAAAAAGCAATTGCAAAGGCCATGAATCGAAACCGAGTCGCCCGCATGGCAGGCGAGCTTTCTTACACTGAACCACCGACGTACATTTTCCAAAATTATTTAACTTAATTCAGTATGAATGCCGGTGCAACAAACGATAAAATTTCATAAGCCGGGGGTCGAACGCGTTGCAGGCGAGCATTTTCCACTGAACTAATGGTGCACATTTTACAAACTTTTTTTAACTTACTTCAGTTTGAATTTTGGGGGGAAAAAAATTGAATTGGTTAGGAATCGAAACCGCGCCTCCGTGTGGCAGGCGAGCATTCCTCCACTGAAACACAAATGAGCAATTTCCAAAATTTTTAACTTAATTCAGTTAGAATTCCGTTGAAAGAAACAATAAATTTGCATCAGCCGAGAATCGAACCCGGGACGACCTCGTAGTAGGAGAGCATTCATCCACTGAACAACCGATGCACAATTTCAAGGTTTTTTAACTTCATACAGTTTGAATTCCGGTCCAACAAACAATAAAAATGGATAGGCCAGGCAATCGAACCTGGCCAAGGGAGCATTCTTCCACTGAACCAACAATGCACAAATTCCGACATTTTTTACATAATTCAACTTGAATTCTGGGGCAACAAACAATAATAATGCATCGGCCGGGAATCGAACACAGGCCGCCATCGACGAAAGCGAGAATTCTTCCATTGAACCACCGACGTACGAACACAGAATTATTTTGAATGAATTCAGTATGACTTCAGTTGAAACAAACAATAAAAATGCATCGGCAGAGATTCGAAGCCGGTCCGCCGACATGGCAGGCGAGCATTCTTCCACTGAACCACCAATGCAAAAGTTCCTAGTTTTTGTAACTTAATTCAGTTTGAATTCCGTTGAAACAAACAATAAAGCTACAACAACCGGGAATCGAAACCGGGCCGACCGCGTGGCATTCGAGCATTCTACCACTGAACCACCGACGTACATTTCCCACAATTTTTTAATTCAATTCAGTTTGAATTCCGTTGAAACAAATAATAATTGCATTTCGTTGAAACAAACAATAATATTGCACCTAACAACAATCGAACCCGGGCTGCCCGCGTAGCAGGCGAGCATTTTTCCAGTGAACCACCGACGCACAAACGCTCAACATTCTTCACTTAATTCAGTTTTAATTCAGTTGAAACAAAACAATAAAATTGCATCGGCCGGCAATCGAGCCCGGGCCGCCAGCGTGGCAGGCGGGCATTTTTCCACCGACGCACAAACTTTTTAAATTAATTCAGTTTGAATTCCGTTGAAACAAACAATAAAATTGCATCAACCGGGAATCGAACCCGGGCCGCTCGCGGGGCAGGGAAGTATTCTTCCACTGAACCACCGATGAACAAAGGGCAAACATTTTTACTTAATTCCGTTTGAATACGTTTGAAACAAACAATAAAATTGCATAAAGCGGGAATCGAACCCGGGCCGCCCACGTACAAGGCGAGCATTCTTCCACTGAACGAACAATGCACAAAATCCAAAATATTTTTAACTTAATTCAGTTTGAATTCCGTTGAAACTGTAAAATTGCATCGAATGGAATCGAACCCGGGCCGCCGGCGTGGCTGGCGAGCATTCTTCCACTGAACCAACGATACACAAATGTCGTACTTTTTTAACTTAATTCAGTTTGAATTTCGTTGAAACAAACAATAAATTCTCATCAACCGGGAATCGAAACCGAGCCGTCTACGTGGCAGACGAGCGTTCTTCCACCGAACCACCGATGCACAATGACCGAAAACTTTTAACATAATTCCGTTTGAATAACTTTGAAACAAACAATAAAATGGCATCAAACCGGGAATCGAAACCGGGACGCTCGCGATATAGGAAAGCATTCTTCACCGAAGCACAAAGGCCAAACGTCTTTAACTTAATTCAGTTTGAATAATGTTGAAACAAGCAATAAAATTACATCGAGCCGGAAACGAAACCGGGCTGTCCGTTGAATACCGTTGAAACATACATTAAATTTGCATCGACCGGGAATCGAACCAGTGCCGACCGCGTTGCAGGCGAGCATTCTTCCACTGAACAACTGATGCACAATGTCCTTAATTTTTTAACTTAATTCTGTTTGAATAATGTTGAAACAAACAATAAAATTGCATCGGCCGGGAATCGAACCCGGGCAGCCCGCGTGGCAGGCAAACATTCTTCCACTGAACCACCGATGCAAAAATTCCCAACCATTGTAACTTAATTCAGTTTGAATAAAGTTGAAACAAACAATAAAACTTCATCGACCGGGAATCGAACCCGGGCCGCCAGCGTGGAAGGCGAGCATGCTTCCAGTGAAACACCGATGCAATAATTCCAAAATTTTTTAACTTAATTCAGTTTGAATTTCGTTGAAACAAACAATAAAATAGCATCGACCGTGAACCGAACCCGGGCAGACCGTGCGGCAATCGAGCCGTCTTCCACTGATCCACCGATGCACAAATTCCCTACTTTTTTGACTTAATTCAGTTTGAATACCGTTGAAACAAAGATTAAATTGCATCAAACGGGAATCGAACACGGGCCACCATCGTGGCAGGCGAGCATTCTTCCACTGAACCACCGATGAACAAATTCCCTGCGTTTTTTGACTTAATTCAGTTTGAATAAAAATGAAACAAACAATAAAATTGCAACGACCGGGAATCGAACACAGGCGGCCCACGTGGCAGGCAAGCATTCTTCCACTGAACCAAACTTACACAAATTCCTTACTTTTTTAACAAACAATAAAATTGCATCGACCGGGAATCGAACCCGGACCACCCGCGTGGCAGGCGAGCATTCCTCCACTGAACCACCGATGCACAAATTCAGGTATTTTTTAACTTAATTCAGTTTGAATACCGTTGAAAAAAACAATAAAATTACATCGACCGGTTATCGAACGAGGGCCGCCCGCGAGGCAGGCGAGCATACTTCCACTGAACCACCCATGCAAAAATAACCGACTTTTTTGGCTTAATTCAGTTTGAATAATGTTGAAACAAACAATAAAATTGCATCGACCGGGAATCGAACCCGGGAATCCCGCGAGCCAGACGAGCATTCTTCCACTGAACAACCGATGCACATTTAACAGACTTTTTTGGCTTAATTCAGTTTGAATAATGTTGAAACAAACAATGAAACTGCATCAACACGGAATCGAACCCGGGCCTCCCGGGTGGCGGGCGAGCATTCTTCCACTGAACCACCGATGCACGAGTAACAGACTTTTTGGGCTTAATTCAGTTTGAATAATGTTGAAACAAACAATAAAATTGCATCGACCGGGAATCGAACCCGGGCCGCCCGCGTGGCAGGCGAGCATTCTTCCACTGAACCACCGATGCACATTTAACAGACTTTTTTGTCTTAATTCAGTTTGAATAATGTTGAAACAAACAATAAAATTGCATCGACCGGGAATCGAACCCGGGCCGCCCGCGTGGCAGGCGAGCATTCTTCCACTGGACCACCGATGCACATTTAACAGACTTTTTTGGCTTAATTCAGTTTGAATAATGTTGAAACAAACAATAAAATTGCATCGACCGGGAACCGAACCCGGGAGCCCGCATGGCAGGCGAGCATTCTTCCACTGAACCAGCGATGCACCAATACCTGACTTTTTAACGTAATTCAGTTTGAATAATGTAGAAACAAACAATAAGATTGCATCGACCGGGAATCGAACCCGGGCCGCCCGCGTGGCAAGCGAGCATTCTTCCACTGAACCACCGGTGCACATTTAACTGACTTCTTTGGCTTAATTCAGTTTGAATAATGTTGAAACAAACAATAAAATTGCTTCGACCGGGAATCGATGCCGTGCCGCCCGCGTGGCAGGCGAGCATTCTTCCACAGAACCAACGATGCACATTTAACAGATTTTTTGGCTTAATTCAGTTTGAATAATGTTGAAACAAACAATAAAATTGCATCGACCGGGAATCGAACCCGGGCCGCCCGCGTGGAAGGCGAGCATTCTTCCACTGAACCACCGATGCACATTTAACAGACTTTTTTGGCTTAATTCAGTTTGAATAATGTTGAAACAAACAATGAAACTGCATCAACACGGAATCGAACCAGGGCCTCCTGCGTGGCGGGCGAGCATTCTTCCACTGAACCACCGATGCACGAGTAACAGACTTTTTGGGCTTAATTCAGTTTGAATAATGTTGAAACAAACAATAAAATTGCATCGACCGGGAATCGAACCCGGGCCGCCCGCGTGGCAGGCGAGCATTCTTCCACTGAACCACCGATGCACATTGAACAGACTTTTTGGGCTTAATTCAGTTTGAATAATGTTGAAACAAACAATAAAATTGCATCGACCGGGAATCGAACCCGGGTCGCCCGCGTGGCAGGCGAGCATTCTTCCACTGAACCAACGATGCACCAATACCGGACTTTTTAACGTAATTCAGTTTGAATAATGTTGAAACAAACAATAAAATTGCATCGGCCGGGAGTCGAACCCGGGCAGCCCGCGTGGCAGGCAAACATTCTTCCACTGAACCACCGATGCAAAAATTCCCAACCATTGTAACTTAATTCAGTTTGAATAAAGTTGAAACAAACAATAAAACTTCATCGACCGGGAATCGAACCCGGGCCGCCAGCGTGGAAGGCGAGCATGCTTTCAGTGAAACACCGATGGAATAATTCCAAAATTTTTTAACTTAATTCAGTTTGAATTTCGTTGAAACAAACAATAAAATAGCATCGACCGTAAACCGAACCCGGGCAGACCGTGCGGCAATCGAGCCGTCTTCCACTGATCCACCGATGCACAAATTCCCTACTTTTTTGACTTAATTCAGTTTGAATACCGTTGAAACAAAGATTAAATTGCATCAAACGGGAATCGAACACGGGCCACCATCGTGGCAGGCGAGCATTCTTCCACTGAACCACCGATGAACAAATTCCCTGCGTTTTTTGACTTAATTCAGTTTGAATAAAAATGAAACAAACAATAAAATTGCAACGACCGGGAATCGAACACAGGCGGCCCACGTGGCAGGCGAGCATTCTTCCACTGAACCAAACTTACACAAATTCCTTACTTTTTTAACAAACAATAAAATTGCATCGACCGGGAATCGAACCCGGACCACCCGCGTGGCAGGCGAGCATTCCTCCACTGAACCACCGATGCACAAATTCAGTTTTTTTTTAACTTAATTCAGTTTGAATACCGTTGAAAAAAACAATAAAATTACATCGACCGGTTATCGAACGAGGGCCGCCCGCGAGGCAGGCGAGCATACTTCCACTGAACCACCCATGCAAAAATAACCGACTTTTTTGGCTTAATTCAGTTTGAATAATGTTGAAACAAACAATAAAATTGCATCGACCAGGAATCGAACCCGGGAATCGAACCCGGGAATCCTGCGAGCCAGACGAGCATTCTTCCACTGAACAACCGATGCACATTTAACAGACTTTTTTGGCTTAATTCAGTTTGAATAATGTTGAAACAAACAATGAAACTGCATCAACACGGAATCAAACCCGGGCCTCCCGCGTGGCGGGCGAGCATTCTTCCACTGAACCACCGATGCACGAGTAACAGACTTTTTGGGCTTAATTCAGTTTGAATAATGTTGAAACAAACAATAAAATTGCATCGACCGGGAATCAAACCCGGGCCGCCCGCGTGGCAGGCGAGCATTCTTCCACTGAACCACCGATGCACATTGAACAGACTTTTTGGGCTTAATTCAGTTTGAATAATGTTGAAACAAACAATAAAATTGCATCGACCGGGAATCGAACCCGGGTCGCCCGCGAGCATTCTTCCACTGAACCAACGATGCACCAATACCTGACTTTTTAACGTAATTCAGTTTGAATAATGTTGAAACAAACAATAAAATTGCATCGACCGGGAATCGACCCCGGGTCGCCCGCGTGGCAGGCGAGCATTCTTCCACTGAACCAATGACGAACCAATACCTGACTTTTTAACGTAATACAGTTTGAATAATGTTGAAACAAACAATAAAATTGCATCGACCGGGAATCGAAACCGGGCCGCCCGCGTGGCAGGCGAGCATTCTTCCACTGAACCACCGATGCACATTGAACAGACTTTTTGGGCTTAATTCAGTTTGAATAATGTTGAAACAAACAATAAAATTGCATCGACCGGGAATCGAACCCGGGTCGCCCGCGAGCATTCTTCCACTGAACCAACGATGCACCAATACCTGACTTTTTAACGTAATTCAGTTTGAATAATGTTGAAACAAACAATAAAATTGCATCGACCGGGAATCGAACCCGGGCCGCCCGCGTGGCAGGCGAGCATTCTTCCACTGAACCACCGATGCACATTAAACAGACTTTTTTGGCATAATTCAGTTTGAATAATGTTGAAACAAACAATAAAATTGCATCGACCGGGAATCGACCCCGGGTCGCCCGCGTGGCAGGCGAGCATTCTTCCACTGAACCAATGACGAACCAATACCTGACTTTTTAACGTAATACAGTTTGAATAATGTTGAAACAAACAATAAAATTGCATCGACCGGGAATCGAAACCGGGCCGCCCGCGTGGCAGGCGAGCATTCTTCCACTGAACCACCGATGCACATTTAACAGACTTTTTTGTCTTAATTCAGTTTGAATAATGTTGAAACAAACAATAAAATTGCATCGACCGGGAATCGAACCAGGGCCGCCCGCGTGGCAGGCGTGCATTCTTCCACTGAACCAACGATGCACCAATACCTGACTTTTTAACGTAATTCAGTTTGAATAATGTTGAAACAAACAATAAAATTGCATCGATCGGGAATCGAACCCGGGCCGCCCGCGTGGCAGGCGAGCATTCTTCCACTGAACCACCGATGCACATTTAACAGACTTTTTTGTCTTAATTCAGTTTGAATAATGTTGAAACAAACAATAAAATTGCATCGACCGGGAATCGAACCCGGGCCGCCCCCGTGGCAGGCGTGCATTCTTCCACTGAACCAACGATGCACCAATACCTGACTTTTTAACGTAATTCAGTTTGAATAATGTTGAAACAAACAATAAAATTGCATCGACCGGGAATCGAACCCGGGCCGCCCGCGTGGCAGGCAAGCATTCTTCCACTGAACCACCGATGCACATTTAACGGATTTTTTGGCTTAATTCAGTTTGAATGATGTTGAAACAAACAATAAAATTGCATCGCCCAGGAATCGAAAGCGGGCCGCCCGCGTGACAGGCGACCATTCTTCCACTGAACAACCGACGCACATTTAACAGATTTTTTTGGCTTAATTCAGTTTGAATAATGTTGAAACAAACAATAAAATTGCATCGACCGGGAATCGAACCCGGGCCGCCCGCGTGGCAGGCGAGCATTCTTCCACTGAACCAACGATGCACCAATACCTGACTTTTTTACGTAATTCAGTTTGAATAATGTTGAAACAAACAATAAAATTGCATCGACCGGGAATCGAACCCGGGCCGCCCGCGTGGCAGGCGAGCATTCTTCCACTGGACCACCGATGCACATTTAACAGACTTTTTTGGCTTAATTCAGTTTGAATAATGTTGAAACAAACAATAAAATTGCATCGACCGGGAATCGAACCCGTGCCGCCCGCATGGCAGGCGAGCATTCTTCCACTGAACCACTGACGCACATATAACAGACTTTTTTGGCTTAATTTAGTTTGAATAATGTTGAAACAAACAATAAAATTGCATCGACCGGGAATCGAACCCGGGCCGCCAACGTGGCAGGCGAGCATTCTTCCACTGAACCAGCGATGCACCAATACCTGACTTTTTAACGTAATTCAGTTTGAATAATGTAGAAACAAACAATAAAATTGCATCGACCGGGAATCGAACCCGGGCCGCCCGCGTGGCAAGCGAGCATTCTTCCACGGAACTACCGGTGCACATTTAACTGACTTCTTTGGCTTAATTCAGTTTGAATAATGTTGAAACAAACAATAAAATTGCTTCGACCGGGAATCGATGCCGTGCCGCCCGCGTGGCAGGCGAGCATTCTTCCACTGAACCAACGATGCACATTTAACAGATTTTTTGGCTTAATTCAGTTTGAATAATGTTGAAACAAACAATAAAATTGCATCGACCGGGAATCGAACCCGGGCCGCCCGCGTGGAAGGCGAGCATTCTTCCACTGAACCACCGATGCACATTTAACAGACTTTTTTGGCTTAATTCAGTTTGAATAATGTTGAAACAAACAATGAAACTGCATCAACACGGAATCGAACCCGGGCCTCCCGCGTGGCGGGCGAGCATTATTCCACTGAACCACCGATGCGCGAGTAACAGACTTTTTGGGCTTAATTCAGTTTGAATAATGTTGAAACAAACAATAAAATTGCATCGACCGGGAATCGAACCCGGGCCGCCCGCGTGGCAGGCGAGCATTCTTCCACTGAACCACCGATGCACATTGAACAGACTTTTTGGGCTTAATTCAGTTTGAATAATGTTGAAACAAACAATAAAATTGCATCGACCGGGAATCGAACCCGGGTCGCCCGCGTGGCAGGCGAGCATTCTTCCACTGAACCAACGATGCACCAATACCTGACTTTTTAACGTAATTCAGTTTGAATAATGTTGAAACAAACAATAAAATTGCATCGGCCGGGAATCGAACCCGGGCAGCCCGCGTGGCAGGCAAACATTCTTCCACTGAACCACCGATGCAAAAATTCCCAACCATTGTAACTTAATTCAGTTTGAATAAAGTTGAAACAAACAATAAAACTTCATCGACCGGGAATCAAACCCGGGCCGCCAGCGTGGAAGGCGAGCATGCTTCCAGTGAAACACCGATGGAATAATTCCAAAATTTTTTAACTTAATTCAGTTTGAATTTCGTTGAAACAAACAATAAAATAGCATCGACCGTGAACCGAACCCGGGCAGACCGTGCGGCAATCGAGCCGTCTTCCACGGATCCACCGATGCACAAATTCCCTAATTTTTTGACTTAATTCAGTTTGAATACCGTTGAAACAAAGATTAAATTGCATCAAACGGGAATCGAACACGGGCCACAATCGTGGCAGGCGAGCATTCTTCCACTGAACCACCGATGAACAAATTCCCTGCGTTTTTTGACTTAATTCAGTTTGAATAAAAATGAAACAAACAATAAAATTGCAACGACCGGGAATCGAACACAGGCGGCCCACGTGGCAGGCGAGCATTCTTCCACTGAACCAAACTTACACAAATTCCTTACTTTTTTAACAAACAATAAAATTGCATCGACCGGGAATCGAACCCGGACCACCCGCGTGGCAGGCGAGCATTCCTCCACTGAACCACCGATGCACAAATTCAGGTATTTTTTAACTTAATTCAGTTTGAATACCGTTGAAAAAAACAATAAAATTACATCGACCGGTTATCGAACGAGGGCCGCCCGCGAGGCAGGCGAGCATACTTCCACTGAACCACCCATGCAAAAATAACCGACTTTTTTGGCTTAATTCAGTTTGAATAATGTTGAAACAAACAATGAAACTGCATCAACACGGAATCGAACCCGGGCCTCCCGCGTGGCGGGCGAGCATTCTTCCACTGAACCACCGATGCACGAGTAACAGACTTTTGGGGCTTAATTCAGTTTGAATAATGTTGAAACAAACAATAAAATTGCATCGACCGGGAATCGAACCCGGGCCGCCCGCGTGGTAGGCAAGCATTCTTCCACTGAACCACCGATGCACATTTAACGGATTTTTTGGCTTAATTCAGTTTGAATGATGTTGAAAGAAACAATAAAATTGCATCGACCGGGAATCGAACACGGGCCGCCCGCGTGGCAAGCGAGCATTCTTCCACTGAACCAACGATGCACCGTCACCTGACTTTTTAACGTAATTCAGTTTGAATAATGTTGAAACAAACAATAAAATTATATCGACCGGGAATCGAACCCGGGCCGCCCGCGTGGCAGGCGAGCATTCTTCCACTGAACCACCGATGCACATTTAACAGACTTTTTTGGCTTAATTCAGTTTGAATAATGTTGACACAAACAATAAAATTGCATCGACCGGGAATCGAACCCGGGCCGCCCGCGTGGCAGGCGAGCATTCTTCCACTGAACCACCGACGCACATTTAACAGACTTTTTTGGCTTAATTCAGTTTGAATAATGTTGAAACAAACAATAAAATTGCAACGACCTTGAATCGAACCCGGGCCGCCAGCGTGGCAGGTGAGCATTCTTCCACTGAACCAACGATGCACCAATACCTGACTTTTTAACGTAATTCAGTTTGAATAATGTTCAAACAAACAATAAAATTCCTTTGACCGGGAATCGAAACCGGGCCGCCCGCGTGGCAAGCGAGCATTCTTCCACTGAACGACCGATGCACATTTAACAGATTTTTTGGCTTACTTCAGTTTGAATAATGTTGAAACAAACAATAAAATTGCTTCGACCGGGAATCGAACCCGGGCCGCCCGCGTGGCAGACGAGCATTCTTCCACTGAACCACCGATGCACATTTAACACATTTTTTGGCTTAATTCAGTTTGAATAATGTTGAAACAAACAATAAAATTGCATCGACCGGGAATCTAAACCTGGCCGCCCGCGTGGCAGGCGAACATTCTTCCACTGAACCACCGATGCACATTTAACAGACTTTTTTGGCTTAATTCAGTTTGAATAATGTTGAAACAAACAATAAAATTGCATCGACCGGGAATCGAACCCGGGCCGCCCGCGTGGCAGGCGAGCATTCTTCCACTGAACCACCGATGCACATTTAACAGACTTTTTTGGCGTAATTCAGTTTGAATAATGTTGAAACAAACAATAAAATTGCATCTACCGGGAATCGAACCCGAGCCGCCCGCGTGGCATGTGAGCATTCTTCCACGGAACCACCGATGCACATTTAACAGACTTTTTTGCTTAATTCAGTTTGAATAATGTTGAAACAAACAATAAAATTGCATCAACCGGCAATCGAACCCGGGCCGCCCGCGTGACAGGCGACCATTCTTCCACTGAACAACCGACGCACATTTAACGGATTTTTTTTGCTTAATTCAGTTTGAATAATGTTGAAACAAACAATAAAATTGCATCGACCGGGAATCGAACCCGGGCCGCACGCGTGGCAGGCGTGCATTCTTCCACTGAACCAACGATGCACCAATACCTGACGTTTTAACGTAATTCAGTTTGAATAATGTTGAAACAAACAATAAAATTGCATCGACCGGGAATCGAAACCGGGCCGCCCGCGTGGCAGGCGGGCATTCTTCCACTGAACCAACGATGCACCAATACCTGACTTTTTAACGTAATTCAGTTTGAATAATGTTGAAACAAACAATAAATTTGCATCGACCGGGAATCGAACCCGGGCCGCCCGCGTAACAGGATAGCATTCTTCCACTGAACCACCGATGCAGATTTAACAGACTTTTTTGGCTTAATTCAGTTTAAATAATGTTGAAACAAACAATAAAATTGCATCGACCGGGAATCTTCCCCGGGTCGCCCGCGTGGCAGGTGAGCATTCTTCCACTGAACCAACGACAAACCAATACCTGACTTTTTAACGTAATTCAGTTTGAATAATGTTGAAACAAACAATAAAATTGCATCGACCGGGAATCGAACCCGGGCCGCCCGCGTGGCAGGCGAGCATTCTTCCACTGAACCACCGATGCACATTTAACAGACTTTTCTGGCGTAATTCAGTTTGAATAATGTTGAAACAAACAATAAAATTGCATCGACCGGGAATCGAACCCGGGTCGCCCGCGTGGCAGGCAAGCATTCTTCCAGTGAACCACCGATGCACATTTAACGGATTTTTTGACTTAATTCAGTTTGAATGATGTTGAAACAAACAATAAAATTGCATCGCCCAGGAATCGAAAGCGGGCCGCCCGCGTGACAGGCGACCATTCTTCCACTGAACAACCGACGCACATTTAACGGATTTTTTTTGCTTAATTCAGTTTGAATAATGTTGAAACAAACAATAAAATTGCATCGACCGGGAATCGAACCCGGGCCGCCCGCGTGGCAGGCGAGCATTCTTCCACTGAACCACCGATGCACATTTAACAGACTTTTTTGGCTTAATTCAGTTTGAATAATGTTGAAACAAACAATAAAATTGCATCGACCGGGAATCGAACCCGGGCCGCCCGCGTGGCAGGCGTGCATTCTTCCACTGAACCAACGATGCACCAATACCTGACGTTTTAACGTAATTCAGTTTGAATAATGTTGAAACAAACAATAAAATTGCATCGACCGGGAATCGAAACCGGGCCGCCCGCGTGGCCGGCAAGCATTCTTCCACTGAACCACCGATGCACATTTAACAGACTTTTTTGGCTTAATTCAGTTTGAATAATGTTGAAACAAACAATAAAATTGCTTCGACCGGGAATCGAACACGGGCCGCCCGCGTGGCAGGCGGGCATTCTTCCACTGAACCAACGATGCACCAATACCTGAATTTTTAACGTAATTCAGTTTGAATAATGTTGAAACAAACAATAAAATTGCATCGACCGGGAATCGAACCCGGGCCGCCCGCGTAACAGGATAGCATTCTTCCACTGAACCACCGACGCACATTTAACAGACTTTTTTGGCTTAATTCAGTTTAAATAATGTTGAAACAAACAATAAAATTGCATCGACCGGGAATCTTCCCCGGGTCGCCCGCGTTGCAGGCGTGCATTCTTCCACTGAACCAACGACAAACCAATACCTGACTTTTTAACGTAATTCAGTTTGAATAATGTTGAAACAAACAATAAAATTGCATCGACCGGGAATCGAACCCGGGTCGCCCGCGTGGCAGGCGAGCATTCTTCCACTGAACCACCGATGCACATTTAACAGACTTTTTTGGCGTAATTCAGTTTGAATAATGTTGAAACAAACAATAAAATTGCATCGACCGGGAATCGAACCCGGGTCGCCCGCGTGGCAGGAAAGCATTCTTCCAGTGAACCACCGATGCACATTTAACGGATTTTTTGGCTTAATTCAGTTTGAATGATGATGAAACAAACAATAAAATTTCATCGCCCAGGAATCGAAAGCGGGCCGCCCGCGTGACAGGCGACCATTCTTCCACTGAACCACCGATGCACATTTAACACATTTTTTGGCTTAATTCAGTTTGAATAATGTTGAAACAAACAATAAAATTGCATCGACCGCGAATCGAACCCGGGGCGCCAGGGTGGCAGGCGAGCATTCTTCCACAGAACCACCGATGCACATTTAACAGACTTTTTTGCTTAATTCAGTTTGAATAATGTTGAAACAAACAATAAAATTGCATCAACCGGCAATCGAACCCGGGCCGCCCGCGTGACAGGCGACCATTCTTCCACTGAACAACCGACGCACATTTAACGGATTTTTTTTGCTTAATTCAGTTTGAATAATGTTGAAACAAACAATAAAATTGCATCGACCGGGAATCGAACCCGGGCCGCACGCGTGGCAGGCGTGCATTCTTCCACTGAACCAACGATGCACCAATACCTGACGTTTTAACGTAATTCAGTTTGAATAATGTTGAAACAAACAATAAAATTGCATCGACCGGGAATCGAAACCGGGCCGCCCGCGTGGCAGGCGGGCATTCTTCCACTGAACCAACGATGCACCAATACCTGACTTTTTAACGTAATTCAGTTTGAATAATGTTGAAACAAACAATAAATTTGCATCGACCGGGAATCGAACCCGGGCCGCCCGCGTAACAGGATAGCATTCTTCCACTGAACCACCGATGCAGATTTAACAGACTTTTTTGGCTTAATTCAGTTTAAATAATGTTGAAACAAACAATAAAATTGCATCGACCGGGAATCTTCCCCGGGTCGCCCGCGTGGCAGGTGAGCATTCTTCCACTGAACCAACGACAAACCAATACCTGACTTTTTAACGTAATTCAGTTTGAATAATGTTGAAACAAACAATAAAATTGCATCGACCGGGAATCGAACCCGGGCCGCCCGCGTGGCAGGCGAGCATTCTTCCACTGAACCACCGATGCACATTTAACAGACTTTTCTGGCGTAATTCAGTTTGAATAATGTTGAAACAAACAATAAAATTGCATCGACCGGGAATCGAACCCGGGTCGCCCGCGTGGCAGGCAAGCATTCTTCCAGTGAACCACCGATGCACATTTAACGGATTTTTTGACTTAATTCAGTTTGAATGATGTTGAAACAAACAATAAAATTGCATCGCCCAGGAATCGAAAGCGGGCCGCCCGCGTGACAGGCGACCATTCTTCCACTGAACAACCGACGCACATTTAACGGATTTTTTTTGCTTAATTCAGTTTGAATAATGTTGAAACAAACAATAAAATTGCATCGACCGGGAATCGAACCCGGGCCGCCCGCGTGGCAGGCGAGCATTCTTCCACTGAACCACCGATGCACATTTAACAGACTTTTTTGGCTTAATTCAGTTTGAATAATGTTGAAACAAACAATAAAATTGCATCGACCGGGAATCGAACCCGGGCCGCCCGCGTGGCAGGCGTGCATTCTTCCACTGAACCAACGATGCACCAATACCTGACGTTTTAACGTAATTCAGTTTGAATAATGTTGAAACAAACAATAAAATTGCATCGACCGGGAATCGAAACCGGGCCGCCCGCGTGGCCGGCAAGCATTCTTCCACTGAACCACCGATGCACATTTAACAGACTTTTTTGGCTTAATTCAGTTTGAATAATGTTGAAACAAACAATAAAATTGCTTCGACCGGGAATCGAACACGGGCCGCCCGCGTGGCAGGCGGGCATTCTTCCACTGAACCAACGATGCACCAATACCTGAATTTTTAACGTAATTCAGTTTGAATAATGTTGAAACAAACAATAAAATTGCATCGACCGGGAATCGAACCCGGGCCGCCCGCGTAACAGGATAGCATTCTTCCACTGAACCACCGACGCACATTTAACAGACTTTTTTGGCTTAATTCAGTTTAAATAATGTTGAAACAAACAATAAAATTGCATCGACCGGGAATCTTCCCCGGGTCGCCCGCGTTGCAGGCGTGCATTCTTCCACTGAACCAACGACAAACCAATACCTGACTTTTTAACGTAATTCAGTTTGAATAATGTTGAAACAAACAATAAAATTGCATCGACCGGGAATCGAACCCGGGTCGCCCGCGTGGCAGGCGAGCATTCTTCCACTGAACCACCGATGCACATTTAACAGACTTTTTTGGCGTAATTCAGTTTGAATAATGTTGAAACAAACAATAAAATTGCATCGACCGGGAATCGAACCCGGGTCGCCCGCGTGGCAGGAAAGCATTCTTCCAGTGAACCACCGATGCACATTTAACGGATTTTTTGGCTTAATTCAGTTTGAATGATGATGAAACAAACAATAAAATTTCATCGCCCAGGAATCGAAAGCGGGCCGCCCGCGTGACAGGCGACCATTCTTCCACTGAACCACCGATGCACATTTAACACATTTTTTGGCTTAATTCAGTTTGAATAATGTTGAAACAAACAATAAAATTGCATCGACCGCGAATCGAACCCGGGGCGCCAGGGTGGCAGGCGAGCATTCTTCCACAGAACCACCGATGCACATTTAACAGACTTTTTTGGCTTAATTCAGTTTGAATAATGGTGAAACAAACAATAAAATTGCATCGACCGGGAATCGAACCCGGGCCGCCCGCGTGGCAGGCGAGCATTCTTCCACTGAACCACCGATGCACATTTAACAGACTTTTTTGGCGTAATTCAGTTTGAATAATGTTGAAACAAACAATAAAATTGCATCGACCGGGAATCCAACCCGGGTCGCCCGCGTGGCAGGCGAGCATTCTTCCAGTGAACCACCGATGAACATTTAAGAGACTTTTTTGGCTTAATTCAGTTTGAATAATGTTCAAACAAACAATAAAATCGCATTGACCGGGAATCGAACCTGGACCTCCCCCGTGGCAGGCGTGCATTCTTCCACTGAACCAACGATGCACCAATACCTGACTTTTTAACGTAATTCAGTTTGAATAATGTTGAAACAAACAATAAAATTGCATCGACCGGGAATCGAACCCGGGCCGCCCGCGTGGCAGGCAAGCATTCTTCCAGTGAACCACCGATGCACATTTAACGGATTTTTTGGCTTAATTCAGTTTGAATGATGATGAAACAAACAATAAAATTTCATCGCCCAGGAATCGAAAGCGGGCCGCCCGCGTGACAGGCGACCATTCTTCCACTGAACCACCGATGCACATTTAACACATTTTTTGGCTTAATTCAGTTTGAATAATGTTGAAACAAACAATAAAATTGCATCGACCGGGAATCTTCCCCGGGTCGCCCGCGTGGCAGGTCAGCATTCTTCCACTGAACCAACGACAAACCAATACCTGACTTTTTAACGTAATTCAGTTTGAATAATGTTGAAACAAACAATAAAATTGCATCGACCGGGAATCGAACCCGGGCCGCCCGCGTGGCAGGCGAGCATTCTTCCACTGAACCACCGATGCACATTTAACAGACTTTTTTGGCGTAATTCAGTTTGAATAATGTTGAAACAAACAATAAAATTGCATCGACCGGGAATTTAACCCGGGTCGCCCGCGTGGCAGGCAAGCATTCTTCCAGTGAACCACCGATGCACATTTAACGGATTTTTTGGCTTAATTCATTTTGAATGATGTTGAAACAAACAATAAAATTGCATCGCCCAGGAATCGAAAGCGGGCCGCCCGCGTGACAGGCGACCATTCTTCCACTGAACAACCGACGCACATTTAACGGATTTCTTTTGCTTAATTCAGTTTGAATAATGTTGAAACAAACAATAAAATTGCATCGACCGGGAATCGAACCCGGGCCGCCCGCGTGGCAGGCGTGCATTCTTCCACTGAACCAGCGATGCACCCATACCTGAAGTTTTAACGTAATTCAGTTTGAATAATGTTGAAACAAACAATAAAATTGCATCGACCGGGAATCGAAACCGGGCCGCCCGCGTGGCAGGCAAGCATTCTTCCACTGAACCACCGATGCACATTTAACTGACTTTTTTGGCTTAATTCAGTTTGAATAATGTTGAAACAAACAATAAAATTGCTTCGACCGGGAATCGAACCCGGGCCGCCCGCGTGGCAGGCGGGCATTCTTCCACTGAACCAACGATGCACCAATACCTGACTTTTTAACGTAATTCAGTTTGAATAATGTTGAAACAAACAATAAAATTGCTTCGACCGGGAATCGAACCCGGGCCGCCCGCGTAACAGGATAGCATTCTTCCACTGAACCACCGATGCACATTTAACAGACTTTTTTGGCTTAATTCAGTTTAAATAATGTTGAAACAAACAATAAAATTGCATCGACCGGGAATCTTCACCGGGTCGCCCGCGTGGCAGGTGAGCATTCTTCCACTGAACCAACGACAAACCAATACCTGACTTTTTAACGTAATTCAGTTTGAATAATGTTGAAACAAACAATAAAATTGCATTGACCGCGAATCGAACCCGGGGCGACAGGGTGGCAGGCGAGCATTCTTCCACTGAACCACCGACGCACATTTAACAGACTTTTTTGGCTTAATTCAGTTTGAATAATGTTGAAACAAACAATAAAATTGCATAGACCGGGAATCGAACCCGGGCCGCCCGCGTGGCAGGCGAGCATTCTTCCACAGAACCACCGATGCACATTTAACAGACTTTTTTGGCTTAATTCAGTTTGAATAATGTTGAAACAAACAATAAAATTGCATCGACCGGGAATCGAACCCGGGCCGCCCGCGTGGCAGGCGTGCATTCTTCCACTGAACCAACGATGCACCAATACCTGACTTTTTAACGTAATTCAGTTTGAATAATGTTGAAACAAACAATAAAATTGCATCGACCGGGAATCGAACCCGGGCCGCCCGCGTGGCAGGCGAGCATTCTTCCACTGAACCACCGATGCACATTTAACAGACTTTTTTGGCTTAATTCAGTTTGAATAATGTTGAAACAAACAATAAAATTGCATCGACCGGGAATCGAACCCGGTCCGCCCGCGTGGCAGGCGAGCATTTTTCCACTGTACCACCGATGCACATTTAGCAGGCTTTTTTGGCGTAATTCAGTTTGAATAATGTTGAAACAAACAATAAAATTGCATCGACCGGGAATCGAACACGGGCCGCCCGCGTGGCAGGCGAGCATTCTTCCACTGAACCACCGATGCACATTTAACAGACTTTTTTGCCTTAATTCAGTTTGAATAATGTTGAAACAAACAATAAAATTGCATCGACCGGGAATCGAACCCGGGCCGCCCGCGTTGCAGGCGTGCATTCTTCCACTGAAACAACGATGCACCAATACCTGACTTTTTAACGTAATTCAGTTTGAATAATGTTGAAACAAACAATAAAATTGCATCGACCGGGAATCGAACCCGGGCCGCCCGCGTGGCAGGCAAGCATTCTTCCAGTGAACCACCGATGAACATTTAACGGATTTTTTGGCTTAATTCAGTTTGAATGATGTTGAAACAAACAATAAAATTGCATCGCCCAGGAATCGAAAGCGGGCCGCCCGCGTGTCAGGCGACCATTCTTCCACTGAACAACCGACGCACATTTAACTGATTTTTTCGGCTTAATTCAGTTTGAATAATGTTGAAACAAACAATAAAATTGCATCGACCGGGAATCGATCCCGGGCCGCCCGCGTGGCAGGCGAGCATTCTTCCACTGAACCAACGATGCACCAATACCTGACTTTTTAACGTAATTCAGTTTGAATAATGTTGAAACAAACAATAAAATTGCATCGACCGGGAATCGAACCCGGGCCGCCCGCGTGGCAGGGGAGCATACTTCCACTGAACCAACGATGCACCCATACCTGACTTTTTAACCTAATTCAGTTTGAATAATGTTGAAACAAACAATAAAATTGCATCGACCGGGAATCGAACCCGGGCCGCGCGCGTGGCAGGCGAGCATTCTTCCACAGAACCAACGATGCACATTTAACAGACTTTTTGGCTTAATTCAGTTTGAATAATGTTGAAACAAACAATAAAATTGCATCGACCGGGAATCAAACCCGGGCCGCCCGCTTGGCAGGCGAGCATTTTTCCACTGAACCAACGATGCACCAATGCCTGACTTTTTAACGTAATTCAGTTTGAATAATGTTGAAACAAACAATAAAATTGCATCGACCGGGAATCGAACCCGGTCCGCCCGCGTGGCAGGCGAGCATTCTTCCACTGAACCACCGATGCACATTTAGCAGAATATTTTGGCTTAATTCAGTTTGAATAATTTTGAAACAAAGAATAAAATTGCATCGACCGGGAATCGACCCGGGCCGCCCGCGTGGCAGGCGAGCATTCTTCCACTGAACCACCGATGTACGTTTAACAGACTTTTTTGGCTTAATTCAGTTTGAATAATGTTGAAACAAACAATAAAATTGCATCGACCGGGAATCGAACCCGGGCCGCGCGCGTGGCAGGCGAGCATTCCTCCACTGAACCACCGATGCACATTTAGCAGACATTTTTGGCTTAATTCAGTTTGAATAATGTTGAAACAAACAATAAAATTGCATCGACCGGGAATCGAACCCGGGCCGCGCGCGTGGCAGGCGAGCATTCTTCCACTGAACCAACGATGCACATTTAACAGACTTTTTGGCTTAATTCAGTTTGAATAATGTTGAAACAAACAATAAAATTGCATCGACCGGGAATCGAACCTGGGCCGCCCGCGTGACAGGTGAGCATTCTTCAACTGAACCAACGATGCACCAATGCCTGACTTTTTAACGTAATTCAGTTTGAATAATGTTGAAACAAACAATAAAATTGCATCGACCGGGAATCGAACCCGGTCCGCCCGCGTGGCAGGCGAGCATTCTTCCACTGAACCACCGATGCACATTTAGCAGACTATTTTGGCTTAATTCAGTTTGAATAATTTTGAAACAAAGAATAAAATTGCATCGACCGGGAATCGACCCGGGCCGCCCGCATGGCAGGCGAGCATTCTTCCACTGAACCACCGATGCACATTTAACAGACTTTTTTGGCTTAATTCAGTTTGAATAATGTTGAAACAAACAATAAAATTGCATCGACCGGGAATCGAACCCGGGCCGACCGCGTGGCAGGCGAGCATTCTTCCACTGAATCACCGACGCACATTTAACAGATTTTTTTGGCTTAATTCACTTTGAATAATGTTGAAACAAACAATAAAATAGCATCGACCGGGAATCGAACCCGGGCCGCCCTCGTGGCAGGCGAGCATTCTTCCACTGAACCAACGATGAACCCATACCGGGCTTTTTAACGTAATTCAGTTTGAATAATGTTGAAAAAAACAATAAAATTGCATCGACCGGGAATCGAACCCGGGCCGCCCGCCTGGCAGTCGAGCATTCTTCCACTGAACCACCGATGCACATTTAACAGACTTTTTTGACTTAATTCAGTTTGAATAATGTTGAAACAAAGAATAAAATTGCATCGACCGGGAATCGAACCCGGGCCACCCGCGTGGCAGGCGAGCATTCTTCCACTGAACCAACGATGCACCCATCCCGGACTTTTTAACGTAATTCAGTTTGAATAATGTTGAAACAAACAATAAAATTGCATCGACCGGGAATCGAACCCGGGCCGACCGCGTGGCAGGCGAGCATTCTTCCACTGAACCACCGATGAACATTTAACAGACTTTTTTGGCTTAATTCAGTTTGAATAATGTTGAAACAAACAATAAAATTGCATCGACCGGGAATCGAACCCGGGCCGCCCGCGTGGCAGGCGAGCATTCTTCCACTGAACCAACGATGCACCAAAACCTGACTTTTTAACGTAATTCAGTTTGAATAATGTTGAAACAAACAATAAAATTGCATCGACCGGGAATCGAACCCGGGCCGCCCGCGTGGCAAGCGAGCATTCTACCACTGAACCACCGATGCACAGTTAACAGACTTTTTTGGCTTAATTCAGTTTGAATAATGTTGAAACAAACAATAAAATTCCTTCGACCGGGAATCGAACCCGGGCAGCCCGCGTGGCAGGCGAGCATTCTTCCACTGAACCACGGATGCACATTTAACAGAATTTTTGGGCTTAATTCAGTTTGAATAATGTTGAAACAAACAATAAAACCGCATCGACCGGTAATCGAACCCGGGCCGCCCGCGTGGCAGGCGAGCATTCTTCCACTGAACAAACGACGCACCAATACCCGACTTTTTAACGTAATTCAGTTTGAATAATGTTGAAACAAACAATAAAATTGCATCGACCAGGAATCGAACCCGGGCCGCCTGCTTGGCAGGCGAGCATTCTTCCACTGAACCACCGATGCACATTTAACAGACTTTTTTGGCTTAATTCAGTTTGAATAATGTTGAAACAAAGAAGAACATTGCATCGACCGGGAATCGAAACCGGGTCGACGGAGTGGCAGGCGAGCATTCTTCCACTGAACCACCGACGCACATTTAACAGATTTTTTTGGCTTAATTCAGTTTGAATAATGTTGAAACAAACAATAAAATTGCATCGACCGGGAATCGAACCCGGGCCGCCCGCGTGGCAAGCGAGCATTCTACCACTGAACCACCGATGCACAGTTAACAGACTTTTTTGGCTTAATTCAGTTTGAATAATGTTGAAACAAACAATAAAATTCCTTCGACCGGGAATCGAACCCGGGCAGCCCGCGTGGCAGGCGAGCATTCTTCCACTGAACCACGGATGCACATTTAACAGAATTTTTGGGCTTAATTCAGTTTGAATAATGTTGAAACAAACAATAAAACCGCATCGACCGGTAATCGAACCCGGGCCGCCCGCGTGGCAGGCGAGCATTCTTCCACTGAACAAACGACGCACCAATGCCCGACTTTTTAACGTAATTCAGTTTGAATAATGTTGAAACAAACAATAAAATTGCATCGACCAGGAATCGAACCCGGGCCGCCTGCTTGGCAGGCGAGCATTCTTCCACTGAACCACCGATGCACAGTTAACAGACTTTTTTGGCTTAATTCAGTTTGAATAATGTTGAAACAAACAATAAAATTGCATCGACCGGGAATCGAACCCGGGCCGCCCGCGTGGCAGGCGAGCATTCTTCCACTGAACAAACGATGCGCCAATACTTGACTTTTTAGCGTAATTCAGTTTGAATAATTTTGACACAAACAATAAAATTGCATCGACCGGGAATTGAACCCTGGCCGCCCGCGTGGCAAGCGAGCATTCTACCACTGAACCACCGATACACAGCTAACAGACTTTTTTGGCTTAATTCAGTTTGAATAATGTTGTAACAAACAATAAAATACCATCGACCGGGAATCGAACCCGGGCAGCCCGCGTGGCAGGCGAGCATTCTTCCACTGAACCACCGACGCACATTTAACAGAATTTTTGGGCTTAATTCAGTTTGAATAATGTTGAAACAAACAATAAAATTGCATCGTCCGGCAATCGAACCCGGGCCGCCCGCGTGGCAGGCGAGCATTCTTCCACTGAACCACCGACGGACATTTAACAGACTTTTTTGGCTTAATCCAGTTTGAATAATGTTGAAACAAACAATAAAATTGCATCGACTGGGAATCGAACCCGGGCCGCCCGCGTGGCAGGCGAGCATTCTTCCACTGAACCACCGATGCACATTTAACTGACTTTTTTGGCTTAATTCAGTTTGAATAATGTTGAAACAAACAATAAAATTGCATCGACCGGGAATCGAACCCGGTTCGCCCGCGTGGCAGGCGAGCATTCTTCCACTGAACCAACGATGCACCAAAACCTGACTTTTTAACGTAATTCAGTTTGAATAATGTTGAAACAAACAATAAAATTGCATCGACCGGGAATCGAACCCGGGCCGCCCGCGTGGCAAGCGAGCATTCTACCACTGAACCACCGATGCACAGTTAACAGACTTTTTTGGCTTAATTCAGTTTGAATAATGTTGAAACAAACAATAAAATTCCTTCGACCGGGAATCGAACCCGGGCAGCCCGCGTGGCAGGCGAGCATTCTTCCACTGAACCACGGATGCACATTTAACAGAATTTTTGGGCTTAATTCAGTTTGAATAATGTTGAAACAAACAATAAAACCGCATCGACCGGTAATCGAACCCGGGCCGCCCGCGTGGCAGGCGAGCATTCTTCCACTGAACAAACGACGCACCAATACCCGACTTTTTAACGTAATTCAGTTTGAATAATGTTGAAACAAACAATAAAATTGCATCGACCAGGAATCGAACCCGGGCCGCCTGCTTGGCAGGCGAGCATTCTTCCACTGAACCACCGATGCACAGTTAACAGACTTTTTTGGCTTAATTCAATTTGAATAATGTTGAAACAAACAATAAAATTGCATCGACCGGGAATCGAACCTGGGCCGCCCGCGTGGCAGGCGAGCATTCTTCCACTGAACCAACGACGCACCAATACCTGACTTTTTAACGTAATTCAGTTTGAATAACGTTGAAACAAACAATAAAATTGCATCGACCGGTAATCGAACCCGGGCTGCCCGCGTGGCAGGCGAGCATTCTTCCACTGAACCAACGACGCACCAATACACAACCTTTTAACGTAATTCAGTTTGAATAATGTTGAAACAAACAATAAAATTCCTTTGAACGGGAATTGAAACCGGGCAGCCCGCGTGGCAGGCGAGCATTCTTCCACTGAACCACCGACGCACATTTAACAGATTTTTTTGGCTTAATTCACTTTGAATAATGTTGAAACAAACAATAAAATTGCATCGACCGGGAATCGAACCCTGGCCGCCCGCGTGGCAGGCGCGCATTCTTCCACTGAACCAACGATGCACCCATACCGGACTTTTTAACGTAATTCAGTGTGAATAATGTTGAAACAAAGAATAAAATTGCATCGACCGGGAATCGACACGGGCCGCCCGCGTGGCAGGCGAGCATTCTTCCACTGAACCACCGATGCACATTTAACAGACTTTTTTGGCTTAATTCAGTTTGAATAATGTTGTAACAAACAATAAAATACCATCGACCGGGAATCGAACCCGGGCAGCCCGCGTGGCAGGCGAGCATTCTTCCACTGAACCACCGACGCACATTTAACAGAATTTTTGGGCTTAATTCAGTTTGAATAATGTTGAAACAAACAATAAAATTGCATCGTCCGGCAATCGAACACGGGCCGCCCGCGTGGCAGGCGAGCATTCTTCCACTGAACCACCGACGGACATCTAACAGACTTTTTTGGCTTAATTCAGTTTGAATAATGTTGAAACAAACAATAAAATTGCATCGACCGGGAATCGAACCCGGGCCGCCCGCGTGGCAGGCGAGCATTCTTCCACTGAACCAACGATGCACCAAAACCTGACTTTTTAACGTAATTCAGTTTGAATAATGTTGAAACAAACAATAAAATTGCATCGACCGGGAATCGAACCCGGGCCGCCCGCGTGGCAAGCGAGCATTCTACCACTGAACCACCGATGCACAGTTAACAGACTTTTTTGGCTTAATTCAGTTTGAATAATGTTGAAACAAACAATAAAATTCCTTCGACCGGGAATCGAACCCGGGCAGCCCGCGTGGCAGGCGAGCATTCTTCCACTGAACCACGGATGCACATTTAACAGAATTTTTGGGCTTAATTCAGTTTGAATAATGTTGAAACAAACAATAAAACCGCATCGACCGGTAATCGAACCCGGGCCGCCCGCGTGGCAGGCGAGCATTCTTCCACTGAACAAACGACGCACCAATACCCGACTTTTTAACGTAATTCAGTTTGAATAATGTTGAAACAAACAATAAAATTGCATCGACCAGGAATCGAACCCGGGCCGCCTGCTTGGCAGGCAAGCATTCTTCCACTGAACCACCGATGCACAGTTAACAGACTTTTTTGGCTTAATTCAGTTTGAATAATGTTGAAACAAACAATAAAATTGCATCGACCGGGAATCGAACCTGGGCCGCCCGCGTGGCAGGCGAGCATTCTTCCACTGAACCAACGACGCACCAATACCTGACTTTTTAACGTAATTCAGTTTGAATAACGTTGAAACAAACAATAAAATTGCATCGACCGGTAATCGAACCCGGGCTGCCCGCGTGGCAGGCGAGCATTCTTCCACTGAACCAACGACGCACCAATACACAACCTTTTAACGTAATTCAGTTTGAATAATGTTGAAACAAACAATAAAATTCCTTTGAACGGGAATTGAAACCGGGCAGCCCGCGTGGCAGGCGAGCATTCTTCCACTGAACCACCGACGCACATTTAACAGATTTTTTTGGCTTAATTCACTTTGAATAATGTTGAAACAAACAATAAAATTGCATCGACCGGGAATCGAACCCTGGCCGCCCGCGTGGCAGGCGCGCGTTCTTCCACTGAACCAACGATGCACCCATACCGGACTTTTTAACGTAATTCAGTTTGAATAATTTTGACACAAACAATAAAATTGCATCGACCGGGAATTGAACCCTGGCCGCCCGCGTGGCAAGCGAGCATTCTACCACTGAACCACCGATACACAGCTAACAGACTTTTTTGGCTTAATTCAGTTTGAATAATGTTGTAACAAACAATAAAATACCATCGACCGGGAATCGAACCCGGGCAGCCCGCGTGGCAGGCGAGCATTCTTCCACTGAACCACCGACGCACATTTAACAGAATTTTTGGGCTTAATTCAGTTTGAATAATGTTGAAACAAACAATAAAATTGCATCGTCCGGCAATCGAACCCGGGCCGCCCGCGTGGCAGGCGAGCATTCTTCCACTGAACCACCGACGGACATTTAACAGACTTTTTTGGCTTAATCCAGTTTGAATAATGTTGAAACAAACAATAAAATTGCATCGACTGGGAATCGAACCCGGGCCGCCCGCGTGGCAGGCGAGCATTCTTCCACTGAACCACCGATGCACATTTAACTGACTTTTTTGGCTTAATTCAGTTTGAATAATGTTGAAACAAACAATAAAATTGCATCGACCGGGAATCGAACCCGGTTCGCCCGCGTGGCAGGCGAGCATTCTTCCACTGAACCAACGATGCACCAAAACCTGACTTTTTAACGTAATTCAGTTTGAATAATGTTGAAACAAACAATAAAATTGCATCGACCGGGAATCGAACCCGGGCCGCCCGCGTGGCAAGCGAGCATTCTACCACTGAACCACCGATGCACAGTTAACAGACTTTTTTGGCTTAATTCAGTTTGAATAATGTTGAAACAAACAATAAAATTCCTTCGACCGGGAATCGAACCCGGGCAGCCCGCGTGGCAGGCGAGCATTCTTCCACTGAACCACGGATGCACAGTTAACAGACTTTTTTGGCTTAATTCAATTTGAATAATGTTGAAACAAACAATAAAATTGCATCGACCGGGAATCGAACCTGGGCCGCCCGCGTGGCAGGCGAGCATTCTTCCACTGAACCAACGACGCACCAATACCTGACTTTTTAACGTAATTCAGTTTGAATAACGTTGAAACAAACAATAAAATTGCATCGACCGGTAATCGAACCCGGGCTGCCCGCGTGGCAGGCGAGCATTCTTCCACTGAACCAACGATGCACCCATACCGGACTTTTTAACGTAATTCAGTTTGAATAATGTTGAAACAAAGAATAAAATTGCATCGACCGGGAATCGACACGGGCCGCCCGCGTGGCAGGCGAGCATTCTTCCACTGAACCACCGATGCACATTTAACAGACTTTTTTGGCTTAATTCATTTTGAATAATGTTGAAACAAACAATAAAATTGCATCGACCGGGAATCGAACCCGGGCCGCCCACGTGGCAGGCGAGCATTCTTCCACTGAACCAACGACGCACCAATACCTGACTTTTTAACGTAATTCAGTTTGAATAATGTTGAAACAAACAATAAAATTGCATCGACCGGTAATCGAACCCGGGCCGCCCGCGTGGCAGGCGAGCATTCTTCCACTGAAACAACGACGCACCAAAACCCGACTTTTTAACGTAATTCAGTTTGAATAATGTTCAAACAAACAATAAAATTCCTTTGACCGGGAATCGAAACCGGGCCGCCCGCGTGGCAGGCTAGCATTCTTCCACTGAATCACCGACGCACATTTAACAGATTTTTTTGGCTTAATTCACTTTGAATAATGTTGAAACAAACAATAAAATTGCATCGACCGGGAATCGAACCAGGGCCGCCCGCGTGGCAGGCGAGCATTCTTCCACTGAACCAACGATGCACCCATACCTGCCTTTTTAACGTAATTCAGTTTGAATAATGTTGAAACAAACAATAAAATTGCATCGACCGGGAATCGAACCCGGGCCGCCCGCGTGGCAGGCGAGCATTCTTCCGCGGAAGCACCGAAGCACATTTAACAGATTTTTTGGCTTAATTCAGTTTGAATAATGTTGAAACAAAGAATAACATTGCATCGACCGGGAATCGAAACCGGGTCGACGGAGTGGCAGGCGAGCATTCTTCCACTGAACCACCGACGCACATTTAACAGATTTTTTTGGCTTAATTCAGTTTGAATAATGTTGAAACAAACAATAAAATTGCATCGACCGGGAATCGAACCCGGGCCGCCCGCGTGGCAAGCGAGCATTCTACCACTGAACCACCGATGCACAGTTAACAGACTTTTTTGGCTTAATTCAGTTTGAATAATGTTGAAACAAACAATAAAATTCCTTCGACCGGGAATCGAACCCGGGCAGCCCGCGTGGCAGGCGAGCATTCTTCCACTGAACCACGGATGCACATTTAACAGAATTTTTGGGCTTAATTCAGTTTGAATAATGTTGAAACAAACAATAAAACCGCATCGACCGGTAATCGAACCCGGGCCGCCCGCGTGGCAGGCGAGCATTCTTCCACTGAACAAACGACGCACCAATGCCCGACTTTTTAACGTAATTCAGTTTGAATAATGTTGAAACAAACAATAAAATTGCATCGACCAGGAATCGAACCCGGGCCGCCTGCTTGGCAGGCGAGCATTCTTCCACTGAACCACCGATGCACAGTTAACAGACTTTTTTGGCTTAATTCAGTTTGAATAATGTTGAAACAAACAATAAAATTGCATCGACCGGGAATCGAACCCGGGCCGCCCGCGTGGCAGGCGAGCATTCTTCCACTGAACAAACGATGCGCCAATACTTGACTTTTTAGCGTAATTCAGTTTGAATAATTTTGACACAAACAATAAAATTGCATCGACCGGGAATTGAACCCTGGCCGCCCGCGTGGCAAGCGAGCATTCTACCACTGAACCACCGATGCACAGCTAACAGACTTTTTTGGCTTAATTCAGTTTGAATAATGTTGTAACAAACAATAAAATACCATCGACCGGGAATCGAACCCGGGCAGCCCGCGTGGCAGGCGAGCATTCTTCCACTGAACCACCGACGAACATTTAACAGAATTTTTGGGCTTAATTCAGTTTGAATAATGTTGAAACAAACAATAAAATTGCATCGTCCGGCAATCGAACCCGGGCCGCCCGCGTGGCAGGCGAGCATTCTTCCACTGAACCACCGACGGACATTTAACAGACTTTTTTGGCTTAATTCAGTTTGAATAATGTTGAAACAAACAATAAAATTGCATCGACCGGGACTCGAACCCGGGCCGCCTGCGTGGCAGGCGATCATTCTTCCACTGAACCAACGATGCACCAATACCTGACTTTTTAACGTAATTCAGTTTGAATAATGTTGAAACAAACAATAAAATTGCATCGACTGGGAATCGAACCCGGGCCGCCCGCGTGGCAGGCGAGCATTCTTCCACTGAACCACCGATGCACATTTAACTGACTTTTTTGGCTTAATTCAGTTTGAATAATGTTGAAACAAACAATAAAATTGCATCGACCGGGAATCGAACCCGGTTCGCCCGCGTGGCAGGCGAGCATTCTTCCAGAGAACCAACGATGCAACCATACCTGACTTTTTAACGTAATTCAGTTTGAATAATGTTGAAACAAACAATAAAATTGCATCGACCGGGAATCGAACCCGGGCCGCCCGCGTGGCAGGCGAGCATTCTTCCACTGAACCACCGATGCACATTTAACAAACTTTTTTGGCTTAATTCAGTTTGAATAATGTTGAAAGAAACAATAAAATTGCATCGACCGGGAATCGGATCCGGGCCGCCCGCGTGGCAGGCGAGAATTCTTCCACTGAACCACCGATGCACATTTAACAGACTTTTTTGGCTTAATTCAGTTTGAATAATGTTGAAACAAACAATAAAATTCCTTCGACCGGGAATCGAACCCGGGCAGCCCGCGTGGCAGGCGAGCATTCTTCCACTGAACCACGGATGCACATTTAACAGAATTTTTGGGCTTAATTCAGTTTGAATAATGTTGAAACAAACAATAAAACCGCATCGACCGGTAATCGAACCCGGGCCGCCCGCGTGGCAGGCGAGCATTCTTCCACTGAACCAACGATACACCAATACCTGACTTTTTAACGTAATTCAGTTTGAATAATGTTGAAACAAACAATAAAATTGCATCGACCGGGAATCGAACCCGGGCCGCCTGCGTGGCAGACTAGCATTCTTCCACTGAACCACCGATGCACATTTAACAGCCTTTTTTGGCTTAATTCAGTTTGAATAATGTTGAAACAAAGAATAAAATTGCATCGACCGGGAATCGAACCCGGGCCGCCCGCGTGGCAGGCGAGCATTCTTCCGCGGAAGCACCGAAGCACATTTAACAGATTTTTTGGCTTAATTCAGTTTGAATAATGTTGAAACAAAGAATAAAATTGCATAGACCGGGAATCGAACCCGGGCCGCCCGCGTGGCAGGCGAGCATTCTTCCACTGAACCACCGATGCACATTTAACTGCCATTTTTGGCTTAATTCAGTTTGAATAATGTTGAAACAAACAATAAAATTGCATCGACAGGGAATCGATCCCGGGCCGCCCGCGTGGCAGGCGAGCATTCTTCCACTGAACCAACGATGCACCAATACCTGACTTTTTAACGTAATTCAGTTTGAATAATGTTGAAACAAACAATAAAATTGCATCGGCCGGTTATCGAACCGGGGCCGCCCGCGTGGCAGGCGAGCATTCTTCCTCGGAACCACCGATGCACATTTAACAGATTTTTTGGCTTAATTGAGTTTGAATAATGTTGAAACAAACAATAAAATTGCATCGACCGGGAATCGAACCCGGGCCGCCCGCGTGGCAGGCGAGCATTCTTCCACTGAACCACCGATGCACATTTAACAGCCTTTTTTGGCTTAATTCAGTTTGAATAATGTTGAAACAAAGAATAAAATTGCATCGACCGGGAATTGAACCGGGGCCGCCCGCGTGGCAGGCGAGCATTCTTCCTCGGAACCACCGATGCACATAAAACAGATTTTTTGGCTTAATTCAGTTTTAATAATGTTGAAACAAACAATAAAATTGCATCGACGGGGAATCGAACACGGGCCGCCCGCGTGGCAGGCGAGCATTCTTCCACTGAACCACCGATGCACATTTAACAAACTTTTTTGGCTTTATTCAGTTTGAATAATGTTGAAAGAAACAATAAAATTGCATCGACCGGGAATCGGATCCGGGCCGCCCGCGTGGCAGGCGAGAATTCTTCCACTGAACCACCGATGCACATTTAACAGACTTTTTTGGCTTAATTCAGTTTGAATAATGTTGAAACAAACAATAAAATTCCTTCGACCGGGAATCGAACCCGGGCAGCCCGCGTGGCAGGCGAGCATTCTTCCACTGAACCACGGATGCACATTTAACAGAATTTTTGGGCTTAATTCAGTTTGAATAATGTTGAAACAAACAATAAAACCGCATCGACCGGTAATCGAACCCGGGCCGCCCGCGTGGCAGGCGAGCATTCTTCCACTGAACCAACGATACACCAATACCTGACTTTTTAACGTAATTCAGTTTGAATAATGTTGAAACAAACAATAAAATTGCATCGACCGGGAATCGAACCCGGGCCGCCCGCGTGGCAGGCGAGCATTCTTTCTCGGAACCACCGATGCACATTTAACAGATTTTTTGGCTTAATTCAGTTTGAATAATGTTGAAACAAACAATAAAATTGCATCGACCGGGAATCGAACCCGGGCCGCCTGCGTGGCAGACTAGCATTCTTCCACTGAACCACCGATGCACATTTAACAGCCTTTTTTGGCTTAATTCAGTTTGAATAATGTTGAAACAAAGAATAAAATTGCATCGACCGGGAATCGAACCCGGGCCGCCCGCGTGGCAGGCGAGCATTCTTCCGCGGAAGCACCGAAGCACATTTAACAGATTTTTTGGCTTAATTCAGTTTGAATAATGTTGAAACAAAGAATAAAATTGCATAGACCGGGAATCGAACCCGGGCCGCCCGCGTGGCAGGCGAGCATTCTTCCACTGAACCACCGATGCACATTTAACTGCCATTTTTGGCTTAATTCAGTTTGAATAATGTTGAAACAAACAATAAAATTGCATCGACAGGGAATCGATCCCGGGCCGCCCGCGTGGCAGGCGAGCATTCTTCCACTGAAACAACGATGCACCAATACCTGACTTTTTAACGTAATTCAGTTTGAATAATGTTGAAACAAACAATAAAATTGCATCGGCCGGTTATCGAACCGGGGCCGCCCGCGTGGCAGGCGAGCATTCTTCCTCGGAACCACCGATGCACATTTAACAGATTTTTTGGCTTAATTGAGTTTGAATAATGTTGAAACAAACAATAAAATTGCATCGACCGGGAATCGAACACGGGCCGCCCGCGTGGCAGGCGAGCATTCTTCCACTGAACCACCGATGCACATTTAACAGCCTTTTTTGGCTTAATTCAGTTTGAATAATGTTGAAACAAAGAATAAAATTGCATCGACCGGGAATCGAACCGGGGCCGCCCGCGTGGCAGGCGAGCATTCTTCCTCGGAACCACCGATGCACATAAAACAGATTTTTTGGCTTAATTCAGTTTTAATAATGTTGAAACAAACAATAAAATTGCATCGACGGGGAATCGAACACGGGCCGCCCGCGTGGCAGGCGAGCATTCTTCCACTGAACCAGCGATGCACATTTAACAGCCTTTTTTGGCTTAATTCAGTTTGAATAATGTGGAAACAAACAATAAAATTGCACCGATCGGGAATCGAACACGGGCCGCCCGCGTGGCAGGCGAGCATTCTTCCACTGAACCAACGATGCACATTTAACGGCCTTTTTTGGCTTAATTCAGTTTGAATAATGTTGAAACAAACAATAAAATTGCATCGACCGGGAATCGAACACGGGCCGCCCGCGTGGCAGGCGAGCATTCTTCCTCGGAACCACCGATGCACATTTAACAGATTTTTTTGCTTAATTCAGTTTGAATAATGTTGAAACAAACAATAAAATTGCATCGACCGGGAATCGAACCTGGGCCGCCCGCGTGGCAGGCGAGCATTCTTCCACTGAACCAACAATGCGCCAATACCGGACTTTTTAACATAAATCAGTTTGAATAATGTTTAAACAGACAATAAAATTACATCGACCGGGAATCGAACCCGGGCCGCCCGCGTGGCAGGCGAGCATTCTTCCACTGAACCACCGATGCACATTTAACAGCCTTTTTTGGCTTAATTCAGTTTGAATAATGTTGAAACAAACAATAAAATTGCATCGACCGGGAATCGAACCCGGGCCGCCCGCGTGGCAGGCGAGCATTCTTCCACTGAACCAACGATGCACCAACACCTGACATTTTAACGTAATTCAGTTTGAATAATGTTGAAACAAAGAATAAAATTGCATCGACCGGGAATCGAACCCGGGCCGCCCGCGTGGCAGGCGAGCATTCTTCCACTGAACCACCGATGCACATTTAACCGCCTTTTTTGGCTTAATTCAGTTTGAATAATGTTGAAACAAACAATAAAATTGCATCGACCGGGAATCGAACCCGGGCCGCCCGCGTGGCAGGCGAGCATTCTTCCACTGAACCACCGATGCACATTTAACCGCCTTTTTTGGCTTAATTCAGTTTGAATAATGTTGAAAAAAAGAATAAAATTACATCGGCCGGGAATCGAACCCGGGCCGCCCGCGAGGCAGGCGTGCATTCTTCCACTGAACCACCGATGCACATTTAACAGATTTTTTGGCTTAATTCAGTTTGAATAATGTTGAAACAAAGAATAAAATTGCATCGACCTGGAATCGAACCCGGGCCGCCAGCGTGGCAGGCGAGCATTCTTCCACTGAACCACCGATGCACAATTAACAGATTTATTGTCTTAATTCAGTTTGAATAATGTTGAACCCGGGCCGCCCGCGTGGCAGGCGAGCATTCTTCCACTGAACCACCGATGCACATTTAACAGCCTTTTTTGGCTTAATTCAATTTGAATAATGTTGAAACAAAGAATAAAATTGCATCGACCGGGAATCGAACCCGGGCCGCCCGCGTGGAAGGCGAGCATTCTTCCTCGGAACCACCGATGCACAGTTAACAGATTTTTTGGCTTAATTCAGTTTGAATAATGTTGAAACAAGCAATAAAATTGCATCGACCGGGAATCGAACCGCGTGGCAGGCGAGCATTCTCCCACTGAACCACCGATGCACAAGTAACAGCCTTTTTTTGCTTAATTCAGTTTGAATAATGTTGAAACAAAAAATAAAATTGCATCGACCGGGAATCGAACCCGGGACGCCCGCGTGGCAGGCGAGCATTCTTCCACTGAACCACCGATGCACATTTAACAGCCTTTTTTGGCTTAATTCAGTTTGAATAATGTTGAAACAAAGAATAAAATTGCATTGACCGGGAATCGAACCCGGGCAGCCCGCGTGGCAGGCGAGCATTTTTCCACTGAACCACCGATGCACATATAACAGCCTTTTTTGGCTTAATTCAGTTTGAATAATCTTGAAACAAACAATAAAATAGCATCGACCGGGAATCGAACCCGGGCCGCCCGCGTGGCAGGCGTGCATTCTTGCACTGAACCAACGATGCGCCAATATCTGACTTTTAAACGTAATTCAGTTTGAATAATGTTGAAACAAACAATAAAATTGCATCGACCGGGAATCGAACCCGGGCCGCCCGCGTGGCAGGCGAGCATTCTTCCACTGAACCACCGATGAACATTTAACAGCCTTTTTTGGCTTAATTCAGTTTGAATAATGTTGAAACAAAGAATAAAATTGCATCGACCGGGAATCGAACCCGGGCCGCCCGCGTGGCAGGCGAGCATTCTTTCACTGAACCACCGATGCACATTTAACAGCCTTTTTTGGCTTAATTCAGTTTGAATAATGTTGAAACAAAGAATAAAATTGCATCGACCGAGAATCGAACCCGGGCCGCCCGCGTGGCATGCGAGCATTCTTCCACTGACCCACCGATGCACATTTAACAGCCTTTTTTGGCTTAATTCAGTTTGAATAATGTTGAAACAAACAATAAAATTGCATCGACCGGGAATCGAACCCGGGCCGCCCGCGTGGCAGGCGAGAATTCTTCCACTGAACCTCCGATGAACATCTAACAGCCTTTTTTGGCTTAATTCAGTTTGAATAATGTTGAAACAAAGAATAAAATTGCATCGACCGGGAATCGAACCCGGGCCGCCCGCGTGGCAGGCGAGCATTCTTCCACTGAACCACCGATGCACATTTAACAGCCTTTTTTGGCTTAATTCAGTTTGAATAATGTTGAAACAAAGAATAAAATTGCATCGACCGGGAATCGAACCCGGGCCGCCCGCGTGGCAGGCGAGCATTCTTCCACTGAACCTCCGATGAACATTTAACAGCCTTTTTTGGCTTAATTCAGTTTGAATAATGTTGAAACAAAGGATAAAATTGCATCGACCGGGTATCGAACCCGGGCCGCCCGCGTGGCAGGCGAGCATTCTTCCACTGAACCACCGATGCACATTTAACAGCCTTTTTTGGCTTAATTCAGTTTGAATAATGTTGAAACAAACAATAAAATTGCATCGACCGGGAATCGAACCCGGGCCGCCCGCGTGGCAGGCGAGAATTCTTCCACTGAACCTCCGATGAACATCTAACAGCCTTTTTTGGCTTAATTCAGTTTGAATAATGTTGAAACAAAGAATAAAATTGCATCGACCGGGAATCGAACCCGGGCCGCCCGCGTGGCAGGCGAGCATTCTTCCACTGAACCACCGATGCACATTTAACAGCCTTTTTTGGCTTAATTCAGTTTGAATAATGTTGAAACAAAGAATAAAATTGCATCGACCGGGAATCGAACCCGGGCCGCCCGCGTGGCAGGCGAGCATTCTTCCACTGAACCTCCGATGAACATTTAACAGCCTTTTTTGGCTTAATTCAGTTTGAATAATGTTGAAACAAAGGATAAAATTGCATCGACCGGGTATCGAACCCGGGCCGCCCGCGTGGCAGGCGAGCATTCTTCCACTGAACCACCGATGCACATTTAACAGCCTTTTTTGGCTTAATTCAGTTTGAATAATGTTGAAAAAAAGAATAAAATTGCATCGACCGGGAATCGAACCCGGGCCGCCCGCGTGGCAGGCGAGCATTCTTCCACTGAACCACCGATGCACATTGAACAGCCTTTTTGGGCTTAATTCAGTTTGAATAATGTTGAAACAAACAATAAAAATGCATCGACAGGGAATCGAACCCGGGCCGCCCGCGTGGCAGGCGCGCATTCTTGCACTGAACCAACGATCCACCAATATCTGACTTTTAAACGTAATTCAGTTTGAATAATGTTGAAACAAACAATAAAATTGCATCGACCGGGAATCGAACCCGGGCCGCCCGCGTGGCAGGCGAGCATTCTTCCACTGAACCTCCGATGAACATTTAACAGCCTTTTTTGGCTTAATTCAGTTTGAATAATGTTGAAAGAAAGAATAAAATTGCATCGACCGGGAATCGAACCCGGGCCGCCCGCGTGGCAGGCGAGCATTCTTCCACTGAACCACCGATGCACATTTAACAGCCTTTTTTGGCTTAATTCAGTTTGAATAATGTTGAAACAAACAATAAAATTGCATCGACCGGGAATCGAACCCGGGCCGCCCGCGTGGCAGGCGAGCATTCTTCCACTGAACCACCGATGCACATTTAACAGCCTTTTTTGGCTTAATTCAGTTTGAATAATGTTGAAACAAAGAATAAAATTGCATCGACCGGGAATCGAACCCGGGCCGCCCGCGTGGCAGGCGAGCATTCTTCCACTGAACCACCGATGCACATTTAGCAGCCTTTTTTGGCTTAATTCAGTTTGAATAATGTTGAAACAAACAATAAAATTGCATCGACAGGGAATCGAACACGGGCCGCCCGCGTGGCAGGCGAGCATTCTTGCACTGAACCAACGATGCACCAATATCTGACTTTTAAACGTAATTCAGTTTGAATAATGTTGAAACAAACAATAAAATTGCATCGACCGGGAATCGAACCCGGGCCGCCCGCGTGGCAGGCGAGCATTCTTCCACTGAAACTCCGATGAACATTTAACAGCCTTTTTTGGCTTAATTCAGTTTAAATAATGTTGAAACAAAGGATAAAATTGCATCGACCGGGAATCGAACCCGGGCCGCCCACGTGGCAGGCGAGCATTCTTCCACTGAACCACCGATGCACATTTAACAGCCTTTTTTGGCTTAATTCAGTTTGAATAATGTTGAAACAAAGAATAAAATTGCATCGACCGGGAATCGAACCCGGGCCGCCCGCGTGGCAGGCGAGCATTCTTCCACTGAACCTCCGATGAACATTTAACAGCCTTTTTTGGCTTAATTCAGTTTGAATAATGTTGAAACAAAGGATAAAATTGCATCGACCGGGAATCGAACCCGGGCCGCCCGCGTGGCAGGCGAGCATTCTTCCACTGAACCACCGATGCACATTTAACAGCCTTTTTTGGCTTAATTCAGTTTGAATAATGCTGAAACAAAGAATAAAATTGCATCGACCGGGAATCGAACCCGGGCCGCCCGCGTGGCAGGCGAGCATTCTTCCACTGAACCACCGATGCACATTTAACAGCCTTTTTTGGCTTAATTCAGTTTGAATAATGTTGAAAAAAGAATAAAATTGCATCGACCGGGAATCGAACCCGGGCCGCCCGCGTGGCAGGCGAGCATTCTTCCACTGAACCACCGATGCACATTTAACAGCCTTTTTTGGCTTAATTCAGTTTGAATAATGCTGAAACAAAGAATAAAATTGCATCGACCGGGAATCGAACCCGGGCCGCCCGCGTGGCAGGCGAGCATTCTTCCACTGAACCACCGATGCACATTTAACAGCCTTTTTTGGCTTAATTCAGTTTGAATAATGTTGAAAAAAGAATAAAATTGCATCGACCGGGAATCGAACCCGGGCCGCCCGCGTGGCAGGCGAGCATTCTTCCACTGAACCACCGATGCACATTGAACAGCCTTTTTTGGCTTAATTCAGTTTGAATAATGTTGAAACAAAAAATAAAAATGCATCGACAGGGAATCGAACCCGGGCCGCCCGCGTGGCAGGCGAGCATTCTTGCACTGAACCAACGATGCACCAATATCTGACTTTTAAACGTAATTCAGTTTGAATAATGTTGAAACAAACAATAAAATTGCATCGACCGGGAATCGAACCCGGGCCGCCCGCGTGGCAGGCGAGCATTCTTCCACTGAACCTCCGATGAACATTTAACAGCCTTTTTTGGCTTAATTCAGTTTGAATAATGTTTAAACAAAGAATAAAATTGCATCGACCGGGAATCGAACCCGGGCCGCCCGCGTGGCAGGCGAGCATTCTTCCACTGAACCACCGATGCACATTTAACAGCCTTTTTTGGCTTAATTCAGTTTGAATAATGTTGAAACAAAGAATAAAATTGCATCGACCGGGAATCGAACCCGGGCTGCCCGCGTGTCAGGCGAGCATTCTTCCACTGAACCACCGATGCACATTTAACAGCCTTTTTTGGCTTAATTCAGTTTGAATAATGTTGAAACAAACAATAAAATTGCATCGACCGGGAATCGAACCCGGGCCGCCCGCGTGGCAGGCGAGCATTCTTCCACTGAACCACCGATGCACATTTAACAGCCTTTTTTGGCTTAATTCAGTTTGAATAATGTTGAAACAAAGAATAAAATTGCATCGACCGGGAATCGAACCCGGGCCGCCCGCGTGGCAGGCGAGCATTCTTCCACTGAACCACCGATGCACATTTAACAGCCTTTTTTGGCTTAATTCAGTTTGAATAATGTTGAAACAAACAATAAAATTGCATCGACAGGGAATCGAACACGGGCCGCCCGCGTGGCAGGCGAGCATTCTTGCACTGAACCAACGATGCACCAATATCTGACTTTTAAACGTAATTCAGTTTGAATAATGTTGAAACAAACAATAAAATTGCATCGACCGGGAATCGAACCCGGGCCGCCCGCGTGGCAGGCGAGCATTCTTCCACTGAACCTCCGATGAACATTTAACAGCCTTTTTTGGCTTAATTCAGTTTAAATAATGTTGAAACAAAGGATAAAATTGCATCGACCGGGAATCGAACCCAGGCCGCCCGCGTGGCAGGCGAGCATTCTTCCACTGAACCACCGATGCACATTTAACCGCCTTTTTTGGCTTAATTCAGTTTGAATAATGTTGAAACAAACAATAAAATTGCATCGACCGGGAATCGAACCCGGGCCGCCCGCGTGGCAGGCGAGCATTCTTCCACTGAACCACTGATGCACATTTAACAGTCTTTTTTGGCTTAATTCAGTTTGAATAATGTTGAAACAAACAATAAAACTGCATCGAACGGGAATCGAACCCGGGCCGCCCGCGCGGCAGGCGAGCATTCTTCCTCGGAACCACCGATGAACATTTAACAGATTTTTTTGCTTAATTCAGTTTGAATAATGTTGAAACAAAGAATAAATTTGCATCGACCGGGAATCGAACCGGGGCCGCCCGCGTGGCAGGCGAGCATTCTTCCACTGAGCCACCGACGAACATTTAACAGCCTTTTTTGGATTAATTCAGTTTGAATAATGTTGAAAGAAAGAATAAAATTGCATCGACCGGGAATCGAACCCGGGCCGCCCGCGTGGCAGGCGAGCATTCTTCCACTGAACCACCGATGCACATTTAACAGCCTTTTTTGGCTTAATTCAGTTTGAATAATGTTGAAAGAAAGAATAAAATTGCATCGACCGGGAATCGAACCCGGGCCGCCCGCGTGGCAGGCGAGCATTCTTCCACTGAACCACCGATGCACATTTAACAGCCTTTTTTGGCTTAATTCAGTTTGAATAATGTTGAAACAAACAATAAAATTGCATCGAACGGGAATCGAACCCGGGCCGCCCGCGTGGCAGGCGAGCATTCTTCCACTGAACCACCGATGCACATTTAACCGCCTTTTTTGGCTTAATTCAGTTTGAATAATGTTGAAACAAACAATAAAATTGCATCGACCGGGAATCGAACCCGGGCCGCCCGCGTGGCAGGCGAGCATTCTTCCACTGAACCACTGATGCACATTTAACAGTCTTTTTTGGCTTAATTCAGTTTGAATAATGTTGAAACAAACAATAAAATTGCATCGAACGGGAATCGAACCCGTGCCGCCCACGTGGCAGGCGAGCATTCTTCCTCGGAACCACCGATGAACATTTAACAGATTTTTTTGCTTAATTCAGTTTGAATAATGTTGAAACAAAGAATAAAATTGCATCGACCGGGAATCGAACCGGGGCCGCCCGCGTGGCAGGCGAGCATTCTTCCACTGAGCCACCGATGAACATTTAACAGCCTTTTTTGGCTTAATTCAGTTTGAATAATGTTGAAACAAACAATAAAATTGCATCGACCGGGAATCGAACCCGGGCCGCCCGCGTGGCAGGCGAGCATTCTTCCACTGAATCACCGATGAACATTTAACAGCCTTTTTTGGCTTAATTCAGTTTGAATAATGTTGAAACAAACAATAAAATTGCATCGACCGGGAATCGAACCCGGGCCGCCCGCGTGGCAGGCGAGCATTCTTCCACTGAACCACCGATGCAAATTTAACAGCCTTTTTTGGCTTAATTCAGTTTGAATAATGTTGAAAGAAAGAATAAAATTGCATCGACCGGGAATCGAACCCGGGCCGCCCGCGTGGCAGGCGAGCATTCTTCCACTGAACCACCGATGCACATTTAACAGCCTTTTTTGGCTTAATTCAGTTTGAATAATGTTGAAACAAACAATAAAATTGCATCGACCGGGAATCGAACCCGGGCCGCCCGCGTGGCAGGCGAGCATTCTTTCACTGAACCACCGATGCACATTCAACAGCCTTTTTTGGCTTAATTCAGTTTGAATAATGTTGAAACAAACAATAAAATTGCATCGACCGGGAATCGAACCCGGGCCGCCCGCGTGGCAGGCGAGCATTCTTCCACTGAACCACCGATGCACATTTAACAGCCTTTTTTGGCTTAATTCAGTTTGAATAATGTTGAAACAAACAATAAAATTGCATCGACCGGGAATCGAACCCGGGCCGCCCGCGTGGCAGGCGAGCATTCTTCCACTGAACCACCGATGCAAATTTAACAGCCTTTTTTGGCTTAATTCAGTTTGAATAATGTTGAAAGAAAGAATAAAATTGCATCGACCGGGAATCGAACCCGGGCCGCCCGCGTGGCAGGCGAGCATTCTTCCACTGAACCACCGATGCACATTTAACAGCCTTTTTTGGCTTAATTCAGTTTGAATAATGTTGAAAGAAAGAATAAAATTGCATCGAACGGGAATCGAACCCGGGCCGCCCGCGTGGCAGGCGAGCATTCTTCCACTGAACCACCGATGCACATTTAACAGCCTTTTTTGGCTTAATTCAGTTTGAATAATGTTGAAACAAACAATAAAATTGCATCGACCGGGAATCGAACCCGGGCCGCCCGCGTGGCAGGCGAGCATTCTTCCACTGAACCACCGATGCACATTTAACAGCCTTTTTTGGCTTAATTCAGTTTGAATAATGTTGAAAAAAGAATAAAATTGCATCGACCGGGAATCGAACCCGGGCCGCCCGCGTGGCAGGCGAGCATTCTTCCACTGAACCACCGATGCACATTGAACAGCCTTTTTTGGCTTAATTCAGTTTGAATAATGTTGAAACAAACAATAAAAATGCATCGACAGGGAATCGAACCCGAGCCGCCCGCGTGGCAGGCGAGCATTCTTGCACTGAACCAACGATGCACCAATATCTGACTTTTAAACGTAATTCAGTTTGAATAATGTTGAAACAAACAATAAAATTGCATCGACCGGGAATCGAACCCGGGCCGCCCGCGTGGCAGGCGAGCATTCTTCCACTGAACCTCCGATGAACATTTAACAGCCTTTTTTGGCTTAATTCAGTTTAAATAATGTTGAAACAAAGGATAAAATTGCATCGACCGGGAATCGAACCCAGGCCGCCCGCGTGGCAGGCGAGCATTCTTTCACTGAACCACCGATGCACATTTAACCGCGTTTTTTGGCTTAATTCAGTTTGAATAATGTTGAAACAAACAATAAAATTGCATCGACCGGGAATCGAACCCGGGCCGCCCGCGTGGCAGGCGAGCATTCTTCCACTGAACCACTGATGCACATTTAACAGTCTTTTTTGGCTTAATTCAGTTTGAATAATGTTGAAACAAACAATAAAATTGCATCGAACGGGAATCGAACCCGGGCCGCCCGCGTGGCAGGCGAGCATTCTTCCTCGGAACCACCGATGAACATTTAACAGATTTTTTTGCTTAATTCAGTTTGAATAATGTTGAAACAAAGAATAAATTTGCATCGACCGGGAATCGAACCGGGGCCGCCCGCGTGGCAGGCGAGCATTCTTCCACTGAGCCACCGACGAACATTTAACAGCCTTTTTTGGCTTAATTCAGTTTGAATAATGTTGAAAGAAAGAATAAAATTGCATCGACCGGGAATCGAACCCGGGCCGCCCGCGTGGCAGGCGAGCATTCTTCCACTGAACCACCGATGCACATTTAACAGCCTTTTTTGGCTTAATTCAGTTTGAATAATGTTGAAAGAAAGAATAAAATTGCATCGACCGGGAATCGAACCCGGGCCGCCCGCGTGGCAGGCGAGCATTCTTCCACTGAACCACCGATGCACATTTAACAGCCTTTTTTGGCTTAATTCAGTTTGAATAATGTTGAAACAAACAATAAAATTGCATCGACCGGGAATCGAACCCGGGCCGCCCGCGTGGCAGGCGAGCATTCTTCCACTGAACCACCGATGCACATTTAACAGCCTTTTTTGGCTTAATTCAGTTTGAATAATGTTGAAACAAAGAATAAAATTGCATCGACCGGGAATCGAACCCGGGCCGCCCGCGTGGCAGGCGAGCATTCTTCCACTGAACCACCGATGCACATTTAACAGCCTTTTTTGGCTTAATTCAGTTTGAATAATGTTGAAACAAACAATAAAATTGCATCGACAGGGAATCGAACACGGGCCGCCCGCGAGGCAGGCGAGCATTCTTGCACTGAACCAACGATGCACCAATATCTGACTTTTAAACGTAATTCAGTTTGAATAATGTTGAAACAAACAATAAAATTGCATCGACCGGGAATCGAACACGGGCCGCCCGCGTGGCAGGCGAGCATTCTTCCACTGAACCTCCGATGAACATTTAACAGCCTTTTTTGGCTTAATTCAGTTTAAATAATGTTGAAACAAAGGATAAAATTGCATCGACCGGGAATCGAACCCAGGCCGCCCGCGTGGCAGGCGAGCATTCTTCCACTGAACCACCGATGCACATTTAACCGCCTTTTTTGGCTTAATTCAGTTTGAATAATGTTGAAACAAACAATAAAATTGCATCGACCGGGAATCGAACCCGGGCCGCCCGCGTGGCAGGCGAGCATTCTTCCACTGAACCACTGATGCACATTTAACAGTCTTTTTTGGCTTAATTCAGTTTGAATAATGTTGAAACAAACAATAAAATTGCATCGAACGGGAATCGAACCCGGGCCGCCCGCGTGGCAGGCGAGCATTCTTCCTCGGAACCACCGATGAACATTCAACAGATTTTTTTGCTTAATTCAGTTTGAATAATGTTGAAACAAAGAATAAATTTGCATCGACCGGGAATCGAACCGGGGCCGCCCGCGTGGCAGGCTAGCATTCTTCCACTGAGCCACCGACGAACATTTAACAGCCTTTTTTGGCTTAATTCAGTTTGAATAATGTTGAAAGAAAGAATAAAATTGCATCGACCGGGAATCGAACCCGGGCCGCCCGCGTGGCAGGCGAGCATTCTTCCACTGAACCACCGATGCACATTTAACAGCCTTTTTTGGCTTAATTCAGTTTGAATAATGTTGAAAGAAAGAATAAAATTGCATCGACCGGGAATCGAACCCGGGCCGCCCGCGTGGCAGGCGAGCATTCTTCCACTGAACCACCGATGCACATTTAACAGCCTTTTTTGGCTTAATTCAGTTTGAATAATGTTGAAACAAACAATAAAATTGCATCGAACGGGAATCGAACCCGGGCCGCCCGCGTGGCAGGCGAGCATTCTTCCTCGGAACCACCGATGAACATTTAACAGATTTTTTTGCTTAATTCAGTTTGAATAATGTTGAAACAAAGAATAAAATTGCATCGACCGGGAATCGAACCGGGGCCGCCCGCGTGGCAGGCGAGCATTCTTCCACTGAGCCACCGATGAACATTTAACAGCCTTTTTTGGCTTAATTCAGTTTGAATAATGTTGAAACAAACAATAAAATTGCATCGACCGGGAATCGAACCCGGGCCGCCCGCGTGGTAGGCGAGCATTCTTCCACTGAACCACCGATGCACATTTAACAGCCTTTTTTGGCTTAATTCAGTTTGAATAATGTTGAAACAAACAATAAAATTGCATCGACCGGGAATCGAACCCGGGCCGCCCGCGTGGCAGGCGAGCATTCTTCCACTGAACCACCGATGCAAATTTAACAGCCTTTTTTGGCTTAATTCAGTTTGAATAATGTTGAAAGAAAGAATAAAATTGCATCGACCGGGAATCGAACCCGGGCCGCCCGCGTGGCAGGCGAGCATTCTTCCACTGAACCACCGATGCACATTTAACAGCCTTTTTTGGCTTAATTCAGTTTGAATAATGTTGAAACAAACAATAAAATTGCATCGACCGGAAATCGAACCCGGGCCGCCCGCGTGGCAGGCGAGCATTCTTTCACTGAACCACCGATGCACATTCAACAGCCTTTTTTGGCTTAATTCAGTTTGAATAATGTTGAAACAAAGAATAAAATTGCATCGACCGGGAATCGAACCCGGGCCGCCCGCGTGGCAGGCGAGCATTCTTCCACTGAACCACCGATGCACATTTAACAGCCTTTTTTGGCTTAATTCAGTTTGAATAATGTTGAAACAAACAATAAAATTGCATCGACCGGGAATCGAACCCGGGCCGCCCGCGTGGCAGGCGAGCATTCTTTCACTGAACCACCGATGCACATTCAACAGCCTTTTTTGGCTTAATTCAGTTTTAAATAATGTTGAAACAAAGAATAAAATTGCATCGACCGGGAATCGAACCCGGGCCGCCCGCGTGGCAGGCGAGCATTCTTCCACTGAACCACCGATGCACATTTAACAGCCTTTTTTGGCTTAATTCAGTTTGAATAATGTTGAAACAAAGAATAAAGTTGCATCGACCGGGAATCGAACCCGGGCCGCCCGCGTGGCAGGCGAGCATTCTTCCACTGAACCACCGATGCACATTTAACAGCCTTTTTTGGCTTAATTCAGTTTGAATAATGTTGAAACAAACAATAAAAATGCATCGACAGGGAATCGAACCCGGGCCGCCCGCGTGGCAGGCGAGCATTCTTGCACTGAACCAACGATGCACCAATATCTGACTTTTAAACATAATTCAGTTTGAATAATGTTGAAACAAACAATAAAATTGCATCGACCGGGAATCGAACCCGGGCCGCCCGCGTGGCAGGCGAGCATTCTTCCACTGAACCTCCGATGAACATTTAACAGCCTTTTTTGGCTTAATTCAGTTTGAATAATGTTGAAACAAAGAATAAAATTGCATCGACCGGGAATCGAACCCGGGCCGCCCGCGTGGCAGGCGAGCATTCTTCCACTGAACCACCGATGCACATCTAACAGCCTTTTTTGGCTTAATTCAGTTTGAATAATGTTGAAACAAAGAATAAAATTGCATCGACCGGGAATCGAACCCGGGCTGCCCGCGTGTCAGGCCAGCATTCTTCCACTGAACCACCGATGCACATTTAACAGCCTTTTTTGGCTTAATTCAGTTTGAATAATGTTGAAACAAACAATAAAATTGCATCGACCGGGAATCGAACCCGGGCCGCCCGCGTGGCAGGCGAGCATTCTTCCACTGAACCACCGATGCACATTTAACAGCCTTTTTTGGCTTAATTCAGTTTGAATAATGTTGAAACAAAGAATAAAATTGCATCGACCGGGAATCGAACCCGGGCCGCCCGCGTGGCAGGCGAGCATTCTTCCACTGAACCACCGATGCACATTTAACAGCCTTTTTTGGCTTAATTCAGTTTGAATAATGTTGAAACAAACAATAAAATTGCATCGACAGGGAATCGAACACGGGCCGCCCGCGTGTCAGGCGAGCATTCTTGCACTGAACCAACGATGCACCAATATCTGACTTTTAAACGTAATTCAGTTTGAATAATGTTGAAACAAACAATAAAATTGCATCGACCGGGAATCGAACCCGGGCCGCCCGCGTGGCAGGCGAGCATTCTTACACTGAACCTCCGATGAACATTTAACAGCCTTTTTTGACTTAATTCAGTTTAAATAATGTTGAAACAAAGGATAAAATTGCATCGACCGGGAATCGAACCCAGGCCGCCCGCGTGGCAGGCGAGCATTCTTCCACTGAACCACCGATGCACATTTAACCGCCTTTTTTGGCTTAATTCAGTTTGAATAATGTTGAAACAAACAATAAAATTGCATCGACCGGGAATCGAACCCGGGCCGCCCGCGTGGCAGGCGAGCATTCTTCCACTGAACCACCGATGCACATTTAACAGTCTTTTTTGGCTTAATTCAGTTTGAATCATGTTGAAACAAACAATAAAATTGCATCGAACGGGAATCGAACCCGGGCCGCCCGCGTGGCAGGCGAGCATTCTTCCTCGGAACCACCGATGAACATTTAACAGATTTTTTTACTTAATTCAGTTTGAATAATGTTGAAACAAAGAATAAAATTGCATCGACCGGGAATCGAACCCGGGCCGCCCGCGTGGCAGGCGAGCATTCTTCCACTGAGCCACCGATGAACATTTAACAGCCTTTTTTGGCTTAATTCAGTTTGAATAATGTTGAAACAAACAATAAAATTGCATCGACCGGGAATCGAACCCGGGCCGCCCGCGTGGCAGGCGAGCATTCTTCCACTGAACCACCGATGCACATTCAACAGCCTTTTTTGGCTTAATTCAGTTTGAATAATGTTGAAACAAAGAATAAAATAGCATCGACCGGGAATCGAACCCGGGCCGCCCAGGTGGCAGGCGAGCATTCTTCCACTGAACCACCGATGCACATTTAACCGCCTTTTTTGGCTTAATTCAGTTTGAATAATGTTGAAACAAACAATAAAATTGCATCGACCGGGAATCGAACACGGGGCCGCCCGCGTGGCAGGCGAGCATTCTCCACTGAACCACCGATGCACATTTAACAGCCTTTTTTGGCTTAATTCAGTTTGAATAATATTGAAACAAACAATAAAATTGCATCGACCGGGAATCGAACCCGGGCCGCCCGCGTGGCAGGCGAGCATTCTTTCACTGAACCACCGATGCACATTCAACAGCCTTTTTTGGCTTAATTCAGTTTGAATAATGTTGAAACAAAGAATAAAATTGCATCGACCGGGAATCGAACCCGGGCCGCCCGCGTGGCAGGCGAGCATTCTTCCACTGAACCACCGATGCACATTTAACAGCCTTTTTTGGCTTAATTCAGTTTCAATAATGTTGAAACAAACAATAAAATTGCATCGACCGGGAATCGAACCCGGGCCGCCCGCGTGGCAGGTGAGCATTCTTCCTCGGAACCACCGATGCACATTTAACAGCCTTTTTTGGCTTAATTCAGTTTGAATAATGTTGAAACAAAGAATAAAATTGCATCGACCGGGAATCGAACCCGGGCCGCCCGCGTGGCAGGCGAGCATTCTTCCACTGAACCACCGATGCACATTTAACAGCCTTTTTTGGCTTAATTCAGTTTGAATAATGTTGAAACAAACAATAAAATTGCATCGACAGGGAATCGAACCCGGGCCGCCCGCGTGGCAGGCGAGCATTCTTGCACTGAACCAACGATGCACCAACATCTGACTTTTAAACGTAATTCAGTTTGAATAATGTTGAAACAAAGAATAAAATTGCATCGACCGGGAATCGAACCCGGGCCGCCCGCGTGGCAGGCGAGCATTCTTCCACTGAACCACCGATGCACATTTAACAGCCTTTTTTGGCTTAATTCAGTTTGAATAATGTTGAAACAAACAATAAAATTGCATCGACCGGGAATCGAACCCGGGCCGCCCGCGTGGCAGGCGAGCATTCTTCCACTGAACCACCGATGCACATTTAACAGCCTTTTTTTGCTTAATTCAGTTTGAATAATGTTGAAACAAAGAATAAAATAGCATCGACCGGGAATCGAACCCGGGCCGCCCACGTGGCAGGCGAGCATTCTTCCACTGAACCACCGATGCACATTTAACAGCCTTTTTTGGCTTAATTCAGTTTGAATAATGTTGAAACAAACAATAAAATTGCATCGACCGGGAATCGAACACGGGGCCGCCCGCGTGGCAGGCGAGCATTCTTCCACTGAACCACCGATGCACATTTAACAGCCTTTTTTGGCTTAATTCAGTTTGAATAATGTTGAAACAAACAATAAAATTGCATCGACCGGGAATCGAACCCGGGCCGCCCGCGTGGCAGGCGAGCATTCTTTCACTGAACCGCCGATGCAAATCAACAGCCTTTTTTGGCTTAATTCAGTTTGAATAATGTTGAAACAAAGAATAAAATTGCATCGACCGGGAATCGAACCCGGGCCGCCCGCGTGGCAGGCGAGCATTCTTCCACTGAACCACCGATGCACATTTAACAGCCTTTTTTGGCTTAATTCAGTTTGAATAATGTTGAAACAAACAATAAAATTGCATCGACCGGGAATCGAACCCGGGCCGCCCGCGTGGCAGGCGAGCATTCTTCCTCGGAACCACCGATGCACATTTAACAGCCTTTTTTGGCTTAATTCAGTTTGAATAATGTTGAAACAAAGAATAAAATTGCATCGACCGGGAATCGAACCCGGGCCGCCCGCGTGGCAGGCGAGCATTCTTCCACTGAACCACCGATGCACATTTAACAGCCTTTTTTGGCTTAATTCAGTTTGAATAATGTTGAAACAAACAATAAAATTGCATCGACAGGGAATCGAACCCGGGCCGCCCGCGTGGCAGGCGAGCATTCTTGCACTGAACCAACGATGCACCAATATCTGACTTTTAAACGTAATTCAGTTTAAATAATGTTGAAACAAACAATAAAATTGCATCGACCGGGAATCGAACACGGGCCGCCCGTGTGGCAGGCGAGAATTCTTCCACTGAACCTCCGATGAACATTTAACAGCCTTTTTTGGCTTAATTCAGTTTGAATAATGTTGAAACAAACAAAAAAATTGCATCGACCGGGAATCGAACCCGGGCCGCCCGCGTGGCAGGCGAGCATTCTTCCACTGAACCACCGATGCACATTTAACAGCCTTTTTTGGCTTAATTCAGTTTGAATAATGTTGAAACAAAGAATAAAATTGCATCGACCGGGAATCGAACCCGGGCCGCCCGCGTGGCAGGCGAGCATTCTTCCACTGAACCACCGATGCACATTTAACAGCCTTTTTTGGCTTAATTCAGTTTGAATAATGTTGAAACAAAGAATAAAATAGCATCGACCGGGAATCGAACCCGGGCCGCCCACGTGGCAGGCGAGCATTCTTCCACTGAACCACCGATGCACATTTAACCGCCTTTTTTGGCTTAATTCAGTTTGAATAATGTTGAAACAAACAATAAAATTGCATCGACCGGGAATCGAACACGGGGCCGCCCGCGTGGCAGGCGAGCATTCTCCACTGAACCACCGATGCACATTTAACAGCCTTTTTTGGCTTAATTCAGTTTGAATAATATTGAAACAAACAATAAAATTGCATCGACCGGGAATCGAACCCGGGCCGCCCGCGTGGCAGGCGAGCATTCTTTCACTGAACCACCGATGCACATTCAACAGCCTTTTTTGGCTTAATTCAGTTTGAATAATGTTGAAACAAACAATAAAATTGCATCGACCGGGAATCGAACCCGGGCCGCCCGCGTGGCAGGCGAGCATTCTTCCACTGAACCACCGATGCACATTTAACAGCCTTTTTTGGCTTAATTCAGTTTCAATAATGTTGAAACAAACAATAAAATTGCATCGACCGGGAATCGAACCCGGGCCGCCCGCGTGGCAGGCGAGCATTCTTCCACTGAACCACCGATGCACATTTAACAGCCTTTTTTGGCTTAATTCAGTTTGAATAATGTTGAAACAAACAATAAAATTGCATCGACAGGGAATCGAACCCGGGCCGCCCGCGTGGCAGGCGAGCATTCTTGCACTGAACCAACGATGCACCAGTATCTGACTTTTAAACGTAATTCAGTTTGAATAATGTTGAAACAAAGAATAAAATTGCATCGACCGGGAATCGAACCCGGGCCGCCCGCGTGGCAGGCGAGCATTCTTCCACTGAACCACCGATGCACATTTAACAGCCTTTTTTGGCTTAATTCAGTTTGAATAATGTTGAAACAAACAATAAAATTGCATCGACCGGGAATCGAACCCGGGCCGCCCGCGTGGCAGGCGAGCATTCTTCCACTGAACCACCGATGCACATTTAACAGCCTTTTTTTGCTTAATTCAGTTTGAATAATGTTGAAACAAAGAATAAAATAGCATCGACCGGGAATCGAACCCGGGCCGCCCACGTGGCAGGCGAGCATTCTTCCACTGAACCACCGATGCACATTTAACAGCCTTTTTTGGCTTAATTCAGTTTGAATAATGTTGAAACAAACAATAAAATTGCATCGACCGGGAATCGAACACGGGGCCGCCCGCGTGGCAGGCGAGCATTCTTCCACTGAACCACCGATGCACATTTAACAGCCTTTTTTGGCTTAATTCAGTTTGAATAATGTTGAAACAAACAATAAAATTGCATCGACCGGGAATCGAACCCGGGCCGCCCGCGTGGCAGGCGAGCATTCTTTCACTGAACCACCGATGCAAATCAACAGCCTTTTTTGGCTTAATTCAGTTTGAATAATGTTGAAACAAAGAATAAAATTGCATCGACCGGGAATCGAACCCGGGCCGCCCGCGTGGCAGGCGAGCATTCTTCCACTGAACCACCGATGCACATTTAACAGCCTTTTTTGGCTTAATTCAGTTTGAATAATGTTGAAACAAACAATAAAATTGCATCGACCGGGAATCGAACCCGGGCCGCCCGCGTGGCAGGCGAGCATTCTTCCTCGGAACCACCGATGCACATTTAACAGCCTTTTTTGGCTTAATTCAGTTTGAATAATGTTGAAACAAAGAATAAAATTGCATCGACCGGGAATCGAACCGGGGCCGCCCGCGTGGCAGGCGAGCATTCTTCCACTGAACCACCGATGCACATTTAACAGCCTTTTTTGGCTTAATTCAGTTTGAATAATGTTGAAACAAACAATAAAATTGCATCGACAGGGAATCGAACCCGGGCCGCCCGCGTGGCAGGCGAGCATTCTTGCACTGAACCAACGATGCACCAATATCTGACTTTTAAACGTAATTCAGTTTGAATAATGTTGAAACAAACAATAAAATTGCATCGACCGGGAATCGAACACGGGCCGCCCGCGTGGCAGGCGAGAATTCTTCCACTGAACCTCCGATGAACATTTAACAGCCTTTTTTGGCTTAATTCAGTTTGAATAATGTTGAAACAAACAAAAAAATTGCATCGACCGGGAATCGAACCCGGGCCGCCCGCGTGGCAGGCGAGCATTCTTCCACTGAACCACCGATGCACATTTAACAGCCTTTTTTGGCTTAATTCAGTTTGAATAATGTTGAAACAAAGAATAAAATTGCATCGACCGGGAATCGAACCCGGGCCGCCCGCGTGGCAGGCGAGCATTCTTCCACTGAACCACCGATGCACATTTAACAGCCTTTTTTGGCTTAATTCAGTTTGAATAATGTTGAAACAAAGAATAAAATAGCATCGACCGGGAATCGAACCCGGGCCGCCCACGTGGCAGGCGAGCATTCTTCCACTGAACCACCGATGCACATTTAACAGCCTTTTTTGGCTTAATTCAGTTTGAATAATGTTGAAACAAACAATAAAATTGCATCGACCGGGAATCGAACACGGGGCCGCCCGCGTGGCAGGCGAGCATTCTTCCACTGAACCACCGATGCACATTTAACGGCCTTTTTTGGCTTAATTCAGTTTGAATAATGTTGAAACAAACAATAAAATTGCATCGACCGGGAATCGAACCCGGGCCGCCCGCGTGGCAGGCGAGCATTCTTTCACTGAACCACCGATGCACATTCAACAGCCTTTTTTGGCTTAATTCAGTTTGAATAATGTTGAAACAAAGAATAAAATTGCATCGACCGGGAATCGAACCCGGGCCGCCCGCGTGGCAGGCGAGCATTCTTCCACTGAACCACCGATGCACATTTAACAGCCTTTTTTGGCTTAATTCAGTTTGAATAATGTTGAAACAAACAATAAAATTGCATCGACCGGGAATCGAACCCGGGCCGCCCGCGTGGCAGGCGAGCATTCTTCCTCGGAACCACCGATGCACATTTAACAGCCTTTTTTGGCTTAATTCAGTTTGAATAATGTTGAAACAAAGAATAAAATTGCATCGACCGGGAATCGAACCCGGGCCGCCCGCGTGGCAGGCGAGCATTCTTCCACTGAACCACCGATGCACATTTAACAGCCTTTTTTGGCTTAATTCAGTTTGAATAATGTTGAAACAAACAATAAAATTGCATCGACAGGGAATCGAACCCGGGCCGCCCGCGTGGCAGGCGAGCATTCTTGCACTGAACCAACGATGCACCAATATCTGACTTTTAAACGTAATTCAGTTTGAATAATGTTGAAACAAACAATAAAATTGCATCGACCGGGAATCGAACACGGGCCGCCCGCGTGGCAGGCGAGAATTCTTCCACTGAACCTCCGATGAACATTTAACAGCCTTTTTTGGCTTAATTCAGTTTGAATAATGTTGAAACAAACAATAAAATTGCATCGACCGGGAATCGAACCCGGGCCGCCCACGTGGCAGGCGAGCATTCTTCCACTGAACCACCGATGCACATTTAACAGCCTTTTTTGGCTTAATTCAGTTTGAATAATGTTGAAACAAAGAATAAAATTGCATCGACCGGGAATCGAACCCGGGCCGCCCGCGTGGCAGGCGAGCATTCTTCCACTGAACCACCGATGCACATTTAACCGCCTTTTTTGGCTTAATTCAGTTTGAATAATGTTGAAACAAAGAATAAAATTGCATCGACCGGGAATCGAACCCGGGCCGCCCGCGTGGCAGGCGAGCATTCTTCCACTGAACCACCGATGCACATTTAACAGCCTTTTTTGGCTTAATTCAGTTTGAATAATGTTGAAACAAAGAATAAAATAGCATCGACCGGGAATCGAACCCGGGCCGCCCACGTGGCAGGCGAGCATTCTTCCACTGAACCACCGATGCACATTTAACAGCCTTTTTTGGCTTAATTCAGTTTGAATAATGTTGAAACAAACAATAAAATTGCATCGACCGGGAATCGAACACGGGGCCGCCCGCGTGGCAGGCGAGCATTCTTCCACTGAACCACCGATGCACATTTAACAGCCTTTTTTGGCTTAATTCAGTTTGAATAATGTTGAAACAAACAATAAAATTGCATCGACCGGGAATCGACCCCGGGCCGCCCGCGTGGCAGGCGAGCATTCTTTCACTGAACCACCGATGCACATTCAACAGCCTTTTTTGGCTTAATTCAGTTTGAATAATGTTGAAACAAAGAATAAAATTGCATCGACCGGGAATCGAACCCGGGCCGCCCGCGTGGCAGGCGAGCATTCTTCCACTGAACCACCGATGCACATTTAACAGCCTTTTTTGGCTTAATTCAGTTTGAATAATGTTGAAACAAACAATAAAATTGCATCGACCGGGAATCGAACCCGGGCCGCCCGCGTGGCAGGCGAGCATTCTTCCTCGGAACCACCGATGCACATTTAACAGCCTTTTTTGGCTTAATTCAGTTTGAATAATGTTGAAACAAAGAATAAAATTGCATCGACCGGGAATCGAACCCGGGCCGCCCGCGTTGCAGGCGAGCATTCTTCCACTGAACCACCGATGCACATTTAACAGCCTTTTTTGGCTTAATTCAGTTTGAATAATGTTGAAACAAACAATAAAATTGCATCGACAGGGAATCGAACCCGGGCCGCCCGCGTGGCAGGCGAGCATTCTTGCACTGAACCAACGATGCACCAATATCTAACTTTTAAACGTAATTCAGTTTGAATAATGTTGAAACAAACAATAAAATTGCATCGACCGGGAATCGAACACGGGCCGCCCGCGTGGCAGGCGAGAATTCTTCCACTGAACCTCCGATGAACATTTAACAGCCTTTTTTGGCTTAATTCAGTTTGAATAATGTTGAAACAAACAATAAAATTGCATCGACCGGGAATCGAACCCGGGCCGCCCGCGTGGCAGGCGAGCATTCTTCCACTGAACCACCGATGCACATTTAACAGCCTTTTTTGGCTTAATTCAGTTTGAATAATGTTGAAACAAACAATAAAATTGCATCGACCGGGAATCGAACACGGGCCGCCCGCGTGGCAGGCGAGAATTCTTCCACTGAACCTCCGATGAACATTTAACAGCCTTTTTTGGCTTAATTCAGTTTGAATAATGTTGAAACAAACAATAAAATTGCATCGACCGGGAATCGAACCCGGGCCACCCGCGTGGCAGGCGAGCATTCTTCCACTGAACCACCGATGCACATTTAACAGCCTTTTTTGGCTTAATTCAGTTTGAATAATGTTGAAACAAAGAATAAAATTGCATCGACCGGGAATCGAACCCGGGCCGCCCGCGTGGCAGGCGAGCATTCTTCCACTGAACCACCGATGCACATTTTACAGCCTTTTTTGGCTTAATTCAGTTTGAATAATGTTGAAACAAACAATAAAATTGCATCGACCGGGAATCGAACCCGTGCCGCCCGCGTGGCAGGCGAGCATTCTTCCACTGAACCAACGATGCACCAATATCTGACTTTTAAACGTAATTCAGTTTGAATAATGTTGAAACAAACAATAAAATTGCATCGACCGGGAATCGAACCCGGGCCTCCCGCGTGGCAGGCGAGCATTCTTCCACTGAACCACCGATGAACATTTAACAGCCTTTTTTAGCTTAATTCAATTTGAATAATGTTGAAACAAAGAATAAAACTGCATCGACCGGGAATCGAACACGGGCCGCCCGCGTGGCAGGCGAGCATTCTTCCTCGGAACCACCGATGCACATTTAACAGCCTTTTTTGGCTTAATTCAGTTTGAATAATGTTGAAACAAAGAATAAAATTGCATCGACCGGGAATCGAACCCGGGCCGCCCGCGTGGCAGGCGAGCATTCTTCCACTGAACCACCGATGCACATTTAACAGCCTTTTTTGGCTTAATTCAGTTTGAATAATGTTGAAACAAACAATAAAATTGCATCGACAGGGAATCGAACCCGGGCCGCCCGCGTGGCAGTCGAGCATTCTTGCACTGAACCAACGATGCACCAATATCTGACTTTTAAACGTAATTCAGTTTGAATAATGTTGAAACAAACAATAAAATTGCATCGACCGGGAATCGAACACGGGCCGCCCGCGTGGCAGGCGAGAATTCTTCCACTGAACCTCCGATGAACATTTAACAGACTTTTTTGGCTTAATTCAGTTTGAATAATGTTGAAACAAACAATAAAATTGCATCGACCGGGAATCGAACCCGGGCCGCCCGCGTGGCAGGCGAGCATTCTTCCACTGAACCACCGATGCACATTTAACAGCCTTTTTTGGCTTAATTCAGTTTGAATAATGTTGAAACAAAGAATAAAATTGCATCGACCGGGAATCGAACCCGGGCCGCCCGCGTGGCAGGCGAGCATTCTTCCACTGAACCACCGATGCACATTTAACAGCCTTTTTTGGCTTAATTCAGTTTGAATAATGTTGAAACAAAGAATAAAATAGCATCGACCGGGAATCGAACCCGGGCCGCCCACGTGGCAGGCGAGCATTCTTCCACTGAACCACCGATGCACATTTAACAGCCTTTTTTGGCTTAATTCAGTTTGAATAATGTTGAAACAAACAATAAAATTGCATCGACCGGGAATCGAACACGGGGCCGCCCGCGTGGCAGGCGAGCATTCTTCCACTGAACCACCGATGCACATTTAACAGCCTTTTTTGGCTTAATTCAGTTTGAATAATGTTGAAACAAACAATAAAATTGCATCGACCGGGAATCGAACCCGGGCCGCCCGCGTGGCAGGCGAGCATTCTTCCACTGAACCACCGATGCACATTTAACAGCCTTTTTTGGCTTAATTCAGTTTGAATAATGTTGAAACAAACAATAAAATTGCATCGACCGGGAATCGAACCCGGGCCGCCCGCGTGGCAGGCGAGCATTCTTCCTCGGAACCACCGATGCACATTTAACAGCCTTTTTTGGCTTAATTCAGTTTGAATAATGTTGAAACAAAGAATAAAATTGCATCGACCGGGAATCGAACCCGGGCCGCCCGCGTGACAGGCGAGCATTCTTCCACTGAACCACCGATGCACATTCAACAGCCTTTTTTGGCTTAATTCAGTTTGAATAATGTTGAAACAAACAATAAAATTGCATCGACAGGGAATCGAACCCGGGCCGCCCGCGTGGCAGGCGAGCATTCTTGCACTGAACCAACGATGCACCAATATCTGACTTTTAAACGTAATTCAGTTTGAATAATGTTGAAACAAACAATAAAATTGCATCGACCGGGAATCGAACACGGGCCGCCCGCGTGGCAGGCGAGAATTCTTCCACTGAACCTCCGATGAACATTTAACAGCCTTTTTTGGCTTAATTCAGTTTGAATAATGTTGAAACAAACAATAAAATTGCATCGACCGGGAATCGAACCCGGGCCACCCGCGTGGCAGGCGAGCATTCTTCCACTGAACCACCGATGCACATTTAACAGCCTTTTTTGGCTTAATTCAGTTTGAATAATGTTGAAACAAAGAATAAAATTGCATCGACCGGGAATCGAACCCGGGCCGCCCGCGTAGCAGGCGAGCATTCTTCCACTGAACCACCGATGCACATCTAACAGCCTTTTTTGGCTTAATTCAGTTTGAATAATGTTGAAACAAACAATAAAATTGCATCGACCGGGAATCGAACCCGTGCCGCCCGCGTGGCAGGCGAGCATTCTTCCACTGAACCAACGATGCACCAATATCTGACTTTTAAACGTAATTCAGTTTGAATAATGTTGAAACAAACAATAAAATTGCATCGACCGGGAATCGAACCCGGGCCGCACGCGTGGCAGGCGAGCATTCTTCCACTGAACCACCGATGCACATTTAACAGCCTTTTTTGGCTTAATTCAGTTTGAATAATGTTGAAAGAAAGAATAAAATTGCATCGACCGGGAATCGAACCCGGGCCGCCCGCGTGGCAGGCGAGCATTCTTCCACTGAACCACCGATGCACATTTAACAGCCTTTTTTGGCTTAATTCAGTTTGAATAATGTTGAAACAAACAATAAAATTGCATCGACCGGGAATCGAACCCGGGCCGCCCGCGTGGCAGGCGAGCATTCTTCCTCGGAACCACCGATGCACATTTAACAGCCTTTTTTGGCTTAATTCAGTTTGAATAATGTTGAAACAAAGAATAAAATTGCATCGACCGGGAATCGAACCCGGGCAACCCGCGTGGCAGGCGAGCATTCTTCCACTGAACCACCGATGCACATTTAACAGCCTTTTTTGGCTTAATTCAGTTTGAATAATGTTGAAACAAACAATAAAATTGCATCGACAGGGAATCGAACCCGGGCCGCCCGCGTGGCAGGCGAGCATTCTTGCACTGAACCAACGATGCACCAATATCTGACTTTTAAACGTAATTCAGTTTGAATAATGTTGAAACAAACAATAAAATTGCATCGACAGGGAATCGAACACGGGCAGCCCGCGTGGCAGGCGAGAATTCTTCCACTGAACCTCCGATGAACATTTAACAGCCTTTTTTGGCTTAATTCAGTTTGAATAATGTTGAAACAAACAATAAAATTGCATCGACCGGGAATCGAACCCGGGCCGCCCGCGTGGCAGGCGAGCATTCTTCCACTGAACCACCGATGCACATTTAACAGCCTTTTTTGGCTTAATTCAGTTTGAATAATGTTGAAACAAAGAATAAAATTGCATCGACCGGGAATCGAACCCGGGCCGCCCGCGTGGCAGGCGAGCATTCTTCCACTGAACCACCGATGCACATTTAACAGCCTTTTTTGGCTTAATTCAGTTTGAATAATGTTGAAACAAACAATAAAATTGCATCGACCGGGAATCGAACCCGTGCCGCCCGCGTGGCAAGCGAGCATTCTTCCACTGAACCAACGATGCACCAATATCTGACTTTTAAACGTAATTCAGTTTGAATAATGTTGAAACAAACAATAAAATTGCATCGACCGGGAATCGAACCCGGGCCGCCAACATGGCAGGCGAGCATTCTTCCACTGAACCACCGATGCATATTTAACAGCCTTTTTTGGCTTAATTCAGTTTGAATAATGTTGAAACAAACAATAAAATTGCATCGAACGGGAATCGAACCCGGGCCGCCCGCGTGGCAGGCGAGAATTCTTCCACTGAACCTCCGATGAACATTTAACAGCCTTTTTTGGCTTAATTCAGTTTGAATAATGTTGAAACAAAGAATAAAATTGCATCGACCGGGAATCGAACCCGGGCCGCCCGCGTGGCAGGCGAGCATTCTTCCACTGAACCACCGATGCACATTTAACAGCCATTTTTGGCTTAATTCAGTTTGAATAATGTTGAAACAAACAATAAAATTGCATCGACCGGGAATCGAACCCGTGCCGCCCGCGTGGCAGGCGAGCATTCTTCCACTGAACCAACGATGCACCAATATCTGACTTTTAAACGTAATTCAGTTTGAATAATGTTGAAACAAACAATAAAATTGCATCGACCGGGAATCGAACCCGGGCCGCCCGCGTGGCAGGCGAGCATTCTTCCACTGAACCACCGATGCACATTTAACAGCCTTTTTTGGCTTAATTCAGTTTGAATAATGTTGAAACAAACAATAAAATTGCATCGAACGGGAATCGAACCCGGGCCGCCCGCGTGGCAGGCGAGCATTCTTCCTCGGAACCACCGATGAACATTTAACAGAATTTTGGCTTAATTCAGTTTGAATAATGTTGAAACAAAGAATAAAATTGCATCGACCGGGAATCGAACCCGGGCCTCCCGCGTGGCAGGCGAGCATTCTTCCACTGAACCACCGATGAACATTTAACAGCCTTTTTTAGCTTAATTCAATTTGAATAATGTTGAAACAAAGAATAAAACTGCATCGACCGGGAATCGAACCCGGACCGCCCGCGTGGCAGGCGAGCATTCTTCCACTGAACCACCGATGCACATTTAACAGCCTTTTTTGGCTTAATTCAGTTTGAATAATGTTGAAACAAAGAATAAAATTGCATCGACTGGGAATCGAACCCGGGCCGCCCACGTGGCAGGCGAGCATTCTTCCACTGAACCACCGATGCACATTTAACAGCCTTTTTTGGCTTAATTCAGTTTGAATAATGTTGAAACAAACAATAAAATTGCATCGACCGGGAATCGAACCCGGGGCCGCCCGCGTGGAAGGCGAGCATTCTTCCACTGAACCACCGATGCACATTTCACAGCCTTTTTTGGCTTAATTCAGTTTGAATAATGTTGAAACAAACAATAAAATTGCATCGACCGGGAATCGAACCCGGGCCGCCCGCGTGGCAGGCGAGCATTCTTCCACTGAACCACCGATGCACATTTAACAGCCTTTTTTGGCTTAATTCAGTTTGAATAATGTTGAAACAAAGAATAAAATTGCATCGACCGGGAATCGAACCCGGGCCGCCCGCGTGGCAGGCGAGCATTCTTCCACTGAACCACCGATGCACATTTAACAGCCTTTTTTGGCTTAATTCAGTTTGAATAATGTTGAAACAAAGAATAAAATTTCATCGACCGGGAATCGAACCCGGGCCGCCCGCGTGGCATGCGAGCAATCTTCCACTGAACCACCGATGCACATTTAACAGCCTTTTTTGGCTTTATTCAGTTTGAATAATGTTGAAACAAAGAATAAAATTTCATCGACCGGGAATCGAACCCGGGCCGCCCGCGTGGCAGGCGAGCATTCTTCCACTGAACCACCGATGCACTTTTAACAGCCTTTTTTGGCTTAATTCAGTTTGAATAAAGTTGAAACAAAGAATAAAATTGCATCGACCGGGAATCGAACCCGGGCCGCCCGCGTGGCAGGCGAGCATTCTTCCACTGAACCACCGATGCACATTTAACAGCCTTTTTTGGCTTAATTCAGTTTGAATAATGTTGAAACCAAGAATAAAATTGCATCGACCGGGAATCGAACCCGGGCCGCCCGCGTGGCAGGCGAGCATTCTTCCACTGAACCACCGATGCACATTTAACAGCCTTTTTTGGCTTAATTCAGTTTGAATAATGTTGAAACAAACAATAAAATATCATCGACCGGGAATCGAACCGGGGGCCGCTCGCGTGGCAGGCGAGCATTCTTCCACTGAACCACCGATGCACATTTAACGGCTTTTTTTTCCTTAATTCAGTTTGAATAATGTTGAAACAAACAATAAAATTGCATCGACCGGGAATCGAACCCGGGCCGCCAGCGTGGCAGGCGAGCATTCTTCCACTGAACCACCGATGCACATTTAACAGCCTTTTTTGGCTTAATTCAGTTTGAATAATGTTGAAACAAACAATAAAATTGCATCGACCGGCAATCGAACCCGGGCCGCCCGTGTGGCAGGCGAGCATTCTTCCACTGACTCACCGATGCACATTTAACAGCCTTTTTTGGCTTAATTCAGTTTGAATAATGTTGAAACAAACAATAAAATTGCATCGACCGTGAATCGAACCCGGGCCGCCCGCGTGGCAGGCGAGCATTCTTCCACTGAACCACCGAAGCACATTTAACGGCCTTTTTTGGCTTAATTCAGTTTGAATAATGTTGAAACAAGCAATAAATTTGCATCGACCGGGAATCGAACCCGGGCCGCCCGCGTGGCAGGCGAGCATTCTTCCACTGAACCACCGATGCACATTTAACAGCCTTTATTGGCTTAATTCAGTTTGAATAATGTTGAAACAAAAAATAAAATTGCATCGACCGGGAATCGAACCAGGGCCGCCCGCGTGGCAGGCGAGCATTCTTCCACTGAACCACCGAAGCACATTTAACGGCCTTTTTTGGCTTAATTCAGTTTGAATAATGTTGAAACAAGCAATAAATTTGCATCGACCGGGAATCGAACCCGGGCCGCCCGCGTGGCAGGCGAGCATTCTTCCACTGAACCACCGATGCACATTTAACAGCCTTTATTGGCTTAATTCAGTTTGAATAATGTTGAAACAAAAAATAAAATTGCATCGACCGGGAATCGAACCAGGGCCGCCCGCGTGGCAGGCGAGCATTCTTCCACTGAACCACCGATGCACATTTAACAGCCTTTTTTGGCTTAATTCAGTTTGAATAATGTTGAAACAAAGAATAAAATTGCATCGACCGGGAATCGAACCCGGGCCGCCCGCGTGGCAGGCGAGCATTCTTCCACTGAACCACCGATGCACATTTAGCAGCATTTTTGGCTTAATTCAGTTTGAATAATGTTGAAACAAAAAATAAAATTGCATCGACGGGGAATCGAACCCGGGCCGCCCGCGTGGCAGGCGAGCATTCTTCCACTGAACCACCGATGCACATTTAACAGCCTTTTTTGGCTTAATTCAGTTTGAATAATGTTGAAACAAACAATAAAATTGCATCGACCGGGAATCGAACCCGGGCCGCCCGCGTGGCAGGCGAGCATTCTTCCTCGGAAACACCGATGCACATTTAACAGATTTTTTGGCTTAATTCAGTTTGAATAATGTTGAAACAAACAATAAATTTGCATCGACCGGGAATCGAACCCGGGCCGCCCGCGTGGCAGCTTAGCATTCTTCCACTGAACCACCGATGCACATTTAACAGCCTTTATTGGCTTAATTCAGTTTGAATAATGTTGAAACAAACAATAAAATTGCATCGACCGGGAATCGAACCCGTGGCCGCCCGCGTGGCAGGCGAGCATTCTTCCACTGAACCACCGATGCACATTTAACAGATTTTTTGGCTTAATTCAGTTTGAATAATGTTGAAACAAAGAATAAAATTGCATCAACCGGGAATCGAACCCGGGTCGCCCGCGTGGCAGGCGAGCATTCTTCCACTGAACCACCGATGCACATTTAACAGCCTTTTTTGGCGTAATTCAGTTTGAATAATGTTGAAACAAAGAATAAAATTCCATCGACCGGGAATCGAACCCGGGCCGCCCGCGTGGCAGGCGAGCATTCTTCCACTGAACCACCGATGCACATTTAACAGCCTTTTTTGGCTTAATTCAGTTTGAATAATGTTGAAACAAACAATAAAATTGCATCGACCGGGAATCGAACCCGGGCCGCCCGCGTGGCAGGCGAGCATTCTTCCACTGAACCACCGATGCACATTTAACAGCCTTTTTTGGCTTAATTCAGTTTGAATAATGTTGAAACAAAGAATAAAATTGCATCGACCGGGAATCGAACCCGGGCCGCCCGCGTGGCAGGCGAGCATTCTTCCACTGAACCACCGATGCACATTTAACAGCCTTTTTTGGCTCAATTCAGTTTGAATAATGTTGAAACAAGGAATAAAATTGCATCGACCGGGAATCGAACCCGGGCCGCCCGCGTGGCAGGCGAGCATTCTTCCACTGAACCACCGATGCACATTTAGCTGCCTTTTTTGGCTTAATTCAGTTTGAATAATGTTGAAACAAACAATAAAATTGCATCGACCGGGAATCGAACCCGTGGCCGCCCGCGTGGCAGGCGAGCATTCTTCCACTGAACCACCGATGCACATTTAACAGCCTTTTTTGGCTTAATTCAGTTTGAATAATGTTGAAACAAACAATAAAATTGCATCGACCGGGAATCGAACCCGGGCCGCCCGCGTGGCAGGCGAGCATTCTTCCACTGAACCACCGATGCACATTTAACAGCCTTTTTTGGCTTAATTCAGTTTGAATAATGTTGAAACAAAGAATAAAATTGCATCGACCGGGAATCGAACCCGGGCCGCCCGCGTGGCAGGCGAGCATTCTTCCACTGAACCACCGATGCACATTTAACAGTCTTTTTTGGCTTAATTCAGTTTGAATAATGTTGAAACAAACAACAAAATTGCATCGACCGGGAATCGAACCCGTGGCCGCCCGCGTGGCAGGCGAGCATTCTTCCACTGAACCACCGATGCACATTTAACAGCCTTTTTTGGCTTAATTCAGTTTGAATAATGTTGAAACAAACAATAAAATTGCATCGACCGGGAATCGAACACGGGCCGCCCGCGTGGCAGGCGAACATTCTTCCACTGAACCACCGATGCACATTTAACAGCCTTTTTTGGCTCAATTCAGTTTGAATAATGTTGAAACAAACAATAAAATTGCATCGACCGGGAATCGAACCCGGACCGCCCGCGTGCATTCTTCCACTGAACCACCGATGCACATTTAACAGCCTTTTTTGGCTTAATTCAGTTTGAATAATGTTGAAACAAACAATAAAATTGCATCGACCGGGAATCGAAACCGTGGCCGCCCGCGTGGCAGGCGAGCATTCTTCCACTGAACCACCGATGCACATTTAACAGCCTTTTTTGGCTTAATTCAGTTTGAATAATGTTGAAACAAACAATAAAATTGCATCGACCGGGAATCGAACCCGGGCCGCCCGCGTGGCAGGCGAGCATACTTCCACTGAACCACCGATGCACATTTAGCAGTCTTTTTTGGCTCAATTCAGTTTGAATAATGTTGAAACAAACAATAAAATTGCATCGACCGGGAATCGAACCGGGGCCACCCGCGTGGCAGGCGAGCATTCTTCCACTGAACCACCGATGCACATTTAACAGCCTTTTTGGCTTAATTCAGTTTGAATAATGTTGAAACAAACAATAAAATTGCATCGACGGGAATCGAACCCGTGGCCGCCCGCGTGGCAGGCGAGCATTCTTCCACTGAACCACCGATGCACATTTAACAGCCTTTTTTGGCTTAATTCAGTTTGAATAATGTTGAAACAAACAATAAAATTGCATCGACCGGGAATCGAACCCGGGCCGCCCGCGTGGCAGGCGAGCATTCTTCCACTGAACCACCGATGCACATTTAACAGCCTTTTTTGGCTTAATTCAGTTTGAATAATGTTGAAACAAAGAATAAAATTGCATCGACCGGGAATCGAACCCGGGCCGCCCGCGTGGCAGGCGAGCAATCTTCCACTGAACCACCGATGCACATTTAACAGCCTTTTTTGGCTTAATTCAGTTTGAATAATGTTGAAACAAACAATAAAATTGCATCGACCGGGAATCGAACCCGGGCCGCCCGCGTGGCAGGCGAGCATTCTTCCACTGAACCACCGATGCACATTTAACAGCCTTTTTTGGCTTAATTCAGTTTGAATAATGTTGAAACAAACAATAAAAATGCATCGACCGGGAATCGAACCCGTGGCCGCCCGCGTGGCAGGCGAGCATTCTTCCTCGGAACCACCGATGCACATTTAACAGCCTTTTTTGGCTTAATTCAGTTTGAATAATGTTGAAACCAACAATAAAATTGCATCGACCGGGAATCGAACCCGGGCCGCCCGCGTGGCAGACGAGCATTCTTCCACTGAACCACCGATGCACATTTAACGGCCATTTTTGGCTTAATTCAGTTTGAATAATGTTGAAACAAACAATAAAATTGCATCGACGGGGAATCGAACCCGGGCCGCCCGCGTGGCAGGCGAGCATTCTTCCACTGAACCACCGATGCACATTTAACAGACTTTTTTGGCGTAATTCAGTTTGAATAATGTTGAAACAAACAATAAAATTGCATCGACCGGGAATCGAACCCGGGCCGCCCGCGTGGCAGGCGAGCATTCTTGCACTGAACCACCGATGCACATTTAACAGACTTTTTTGGCGTAATTCAGTTTGAATAATGTTGAAACAAACAATAAAATTGCATCGACAGGGAATCGAACCCGGGCCGCCCGCGTGGCAGGCGAGCATTCTTGCACTGAACCACCGATGCACATTTAACAGACTTTTTTGGCGTAATTCAGTTTGAATAATGTTGAAACAAACAATAAAATTGCATCGACCGGGAATCGAACCCGGGCCGCCCGCGTGGCAGGCGAGCATTCTTCCACTGAACCACCAATGCACATTTAACAGCCTTTTTTGGCTTAATTCAGTTTGAATAATGTTGAAACAAACAATAAAATTGCATCGACCGGGAATCGAACCCGTGGCCGCCCGCGTGGCAGGCGAGCATTCTTCCACTGAACCACCGATGCACATTTAACAGCCTTTTTTGGCTTAATTCAGTTTGAATAATGTTGAAACAAACAATTAGATTGCATCGACCGGGAATCGAACCCGGGCCGCCCGCGTGGCAGGCGAGCATTCTTCCACTGAACCACCGATGCACATTTAACAGCCTTTTTTGGCTTAATTCAGTTTGAATAATGTTGAAACAAAGAATAAAATTGCATCGACCGGGAATCGAACCCGGGCCGCCCGCGTGGCAGGCGAGCATTCTTCCACTGAACCACCGATGCACATTTAACAGCCTTTTTTGGCTTAATTCAGTTTGAATAATGTTGAAACAAACAATAAAATTGCATCGACCGGGAATCGAACCCGGGCCGCCCGCGTGGCAGGCGAGCATTCTTGCACTGAACCACCGATGCACATTTAACAGACTTTTTTGGCGTAATTCAGTTTGAATAATGTTGAAACAAACAATAAAATTGCATCGACAGGGAATCGAACCCGGGCCGCCCGCGTGGCAGGCGAGCATTCTTGCACTGAACCACCGATGCACATTTAACAGACTTTTTTGGCGTAATTCAGTTTGAATAATGTTGAAACAAACAATAAAATTGCATCGACAGGGAATCGAACCCGGGCCGCCCGCGTGGCAGGCGAGCATTCTTCCACTGAACCACCGATGCACATTTAACAGACTTTTTTGGCGTAATTCAGTTTGAATAATGTTGAAACAAACAATAAAATTGCATCGACCGGGAATCGAACCCGGGCCGCCCGCGTGGCAGGCGAGCATTCTTCCACTGAACCACCAATGCACATTTAACAGCCTTTTTTGGCTTAATTCAGTTTGAATAATGTTGAAACAAACAATAAAATTGCATCGACCGGGAATCGAACCCGTGGCCGCCCGCGTGGCAGGCGAGCATTCTTCCACTGAACCACTGATGCACATTTAACAGCCTTTTTTGGCTTAATTCAGTTTGAATAATGTTGAAACAAACAATTAGATTGCATCGACCGGGAATCGAACCCGGGCCGCCCGCGTGGCAGGCGAGCATTCTTCCACTGAACCACCGATGCACATTTAACAGCCTTTTTTGGCTTAATTCAGTTTGAATAATGTTGAAACAAAGAATAAAATTGCATCGACCGGGAATCGAACCCGGGCCGCCCGCGTGGCAGGCGAGCATTCTTCCACTGAACCACCGATGCACATTTAACAGCCTTTTTTGGCTTAATTCAGTTTGAATAATGTTGAAACAAACAATAAAATTGCATCGACCGGGAATCGAACCCGGGCCGCCCGCGTGGCAGGCGAGCATTCTTCCACTGAACCACCGATGCACATTTAACAGCCTTTTTTGGCTTAATTCAGTTTGAATAATGTTGAAACAAACAATAAAATTGCATCGACCGGGAATCGAACCCGGGCCGCCCGCGTGGCAGGCGAGCATTCTTCCACTGAACCACCGATGGACATTTAACAGACTTTTTTGGCGTAATTCAGTTTGAATAATGTTGAAACAAACAATAAAATTGCATCGACAGGGAATCAAACCCGGGCCGCCCGCGTGGCAGGCGAGCATTCTTGCACTGAACCACCGATGCACATTTAACAGACTTTTTTGGCGTAATTCAGTTTGAATAATGTTGAAACAAACAATAAAATTGCATCGACAGGGAATCGAACCCGGGCCGCCCGCGTGGCAGGCGAGCATTCTTCCACTGAACCACCGATGCACATTTAACAGCCTTTTTTGCCGTAATTCAGTTTGAATAATGTTGAAACAAACAATAAAATTGCATCGACCGGGAATCGAACCCGGGCCGCCCGCGTGGCAGGCGAGCATTCTTCCACTGAACCACCGATGCACATTTAAAAGCCTTTTTTGGATTAATTCAGTTTGAATAATGTTGAAACAAACAATAAAATTGCATCGACCGGGAATCGAACCCGGGCCGCCCGCGTGGCAGGCGAGCATTCTCCCACTGAACCACCGATGCACATTTAACAGCCTTTTTTGGCTTAATTCAGTTTGAATAATGTTGAAACAAACAATAAAATTGCATCGACCGGGAATCGAACCCGGGCCGCCCGCGTGGCAGGCGAGCATTCTACCACTGAACCACCGATGCACATTTAACAGCCTTTTTTGGCTTAATTCAGTTTGAATAATGTTGAAACAAAGAATAAAACTGCATCGACCGGGAATCGAACCCGGGCCGCCCGCGTGGCAGGCGAGCATTCTTCCACTGAACCACCGATGCACATTTAACAGCCTTTTTTGGCTTAATTCAGTTTGAATAATGTTGAAACAAAGAATAAAATTGCATCGACCGGGAATCGAACCCGGGCCGCCCGCGTGGCAGGCGAGCATTCTTCCACTGAACCACCGATGCACATCTAACAGCCTTTTTTGGCTTAATTCAGTTTGAATAATGTTGAAACAAAGAATAAAATTGCATCGACCGGGAATCGAACCCGGGCCGCCCGCGTGGCAGGCGAGCATTCTTCCACTGAACCACCGATGCACATTTAACAGCCTTTATTGGCTTAATTCAGTTTGAATAATGTTGAAACAAAGAATAAAATTGCATCGACCGGGAATCGAACCCGGGCCGCCCGCGTGGCAGGCGAGCATTCTTCCACTGAACCACCGATGCACATTTAGCAGCCTTTTTTGGCTTAATTCAGTTTGAATAATGTTGAAACAAAGAATAAAATTGCATCGACCGGGAATCGAACCCGGGCCGCCCGCGTGGCAGGCGAGCATTCTTCCACTGAACCACCGATGCACATTTAACAGCCCTTTTTGGCTTAATTCAGTTTGAATAATGTTGAAACAAAGAATAAAATTGCATCGACAGGGAATCGAACCCGGGCCGCCCGCGTGGCAGGCGAGCATTCTTCCACTGAACCACCGATGCACATTTAACAGCCTTTATTGGCTTAATTCAGTTTGAATAATGTTGAAACAAAGAATAAAATTGCATCGACAGGGAATCGAACCCGTGGCCGCCCGCGTGGCAGGCGAGCATTCTTCCACTGAACCACCGATGCACATTTAACAGCCTTTATTGGCTTAATTCAGTTTGAATAATGTTGAAACAAAGAATAAAATTGCATCGACTGGGAATCGAACCCGGGCTGCCCGCGTGGTAGGCGAGCATTCTTCCACTGAACCACCGATGCACATTTAACAGCCTTTTTTGGCTTAATTCAGTTTGAATAATGTTGAAACAAACAATAAAATTGCATCGACCGGGAATCGAACCCGGGCCGCCCGCGTGGCAGGCGAGCATTCTTCCACTGAACCACCGATGCACATTTAACAGCCTTTTTTGGCTTAATTCAGTTTGAATAATGTTGAAACAAACAATAAAATTGCATCGACCGGGAATCGAACCCGGGCCGCCCGCTTGGCAGGCGAGCATACTTCCACTGAACCACCGATGCACATTTAACAGACTTTTTTGGCGTAATTCAGTTTGAATAATGTTGAAACAAACAATAAAATTGCATCGACAGGGAATCGAACCCGGGCCGCCCGCGTGGCAGGCGAGCATTCTTGCACTGAACCACCGATGCACATTTAACAGACTTTTTTGGCGTAATTCAGTTTGAATAATGTTGAAACAAACAATAAAATTGCATCGACAGGGAATCAAACCCGGGCCGCCCGCGTGGCAGGCGAGCATTCTTGCACTGAACCACCGATGCACATTTAACAGACTTTTTTGGCGTAATTCAGTTTGAATAATGTTGAAACAAACAATAAAATTGCATCGACATGGAATCGAACCCGGGCCGCCCGCGTGGCAGGCGAGCATTCTTCCACTGAACCACCGATGCACATTTAACAGCCTTTTTTGGCGTAATTCAGTTTGAATAATGTTGAAACAAACAATAAAATTGCATCGACCGGGAATCGAACCCGGGCCGCCCGCGTGGCAGACGAGCATTCTTCCACTGAACCACCGATGCACATTTAGCAGCCTTTTTTGGCTTAATTCAGTTTGAATAATGTTGAAACAAAGAATAAAATTGCATCGACCGGGAATCGAACCCGGGCCGCCCGCGTGGCAGGCGAGCATTCTTCCACTGAACCACCGATGCACATTTAACAGCCCTTTTTGGCTTAATTCAGTTTGAATAATGTTGAAACAAAGAATAAAATTGCATCGACAGGGAATCGAACCCGGGCCGCCCGCGTGGCAGGCGAGCATTCTTCCACTGAACCACCGATGCACATTTAACAGCCTTTATTGGCTTAATTCAGTTTGAATAATGTTGAAACAAAGAATAAAATTGCATCGACAGGGAATCGAACCCGTGGCCGCCCGCGTGGCAGGCGAGCATTCTTCCACTGAACCACCGATGCACATTTAACAGCCTTTATTGGCTTAATTCAGTTTGAATAATGTTGAAACAAAGAATAAAATTGCTTCGACAGGGAATCGAACCCGTGGCCGCCCGCGTGGCAGGCGAGCATTCTTCCACTGAACCAGCGATGCACATTTAACAGCCTTTTTTGGCTTAATTCAGTTTGAATAATGTTGAAACAAAGAATAAAATTGCATCGACCGGGAATCGAACCCCAGCCGCCCGCGTGGCAGGCGAGCATTCTTCCACTGAACCACCGATGCACATTTAACAGCCTTTTTTGGCTTAATTCAGTTTGAATAATGTTGAAACAAAGAATAAAATTGCATCGACTGGGAATCGAACCCGGGCTGCCCGCGTGGCAGGCGAGCATTCTTCCACTGAACCACCGAAGCACATTTAACAGCCTTTTTTGGCTTAATTCAGTTTGAATAATGTTGAAACAAACAATAAAATTGCATCGACCGGGAATCGAACCCGGGCCGCCCGCGTGGCAGGCGAGCATTCTTCCACTGAACCACCGATGCACATTTAACAGACTTTTTTGGCGTAATTCAGTTTGAATAATGTTGAAACAAACAATAAAATTGCATCGACAGGGAATCGAACCCGGGCCGCCCGCGTGGCAGGCGAGCATTCTTGCACTGAACCACCGATGCACATTTAACAGACTTTTTTGGCGTAATTCAGTTTGAATAATGTTGAAACAAACAATAAAATTGCATCGACAGGGAATCAAACCCGGGCCGCCCGCGTGGCAGGCGAGCATTCTTGCACTGAACCACCGATGCACATTTAACAGACTTTTTTGGCGTAATTCAGTTTGAATAATGTTGAAACAAACAATAAAATTGCATCGACATGGAATCGAACCCGGGCCGCCCGCGTGGCAGGCGAGCATTCTTCCACTGAACCACCGATGCACATTTAACAGCCTTTTTTGGCGTAATTCAGTTTGAATAATGTTGAAACAAACAATAAAATTGCATCGACCGGGAATCGAACCCGGGCCGCCCGCGTGGCAGGCGAGCATTCTCCCACTGAACCACCGATGCACATTTAACAGCCTTTTTTGGCTTAATTCAATTTGAATAATGTTGAAACAAACAATAAAATTGCATCGACCGGGAATCGAACCCAGGCCGCCAGCGTGGCAGGCGAGCATTCTACCACTGAACCACCGATGCACATTTAACAGCCTTTTTTGGCTTAATTCAGTTTGAATAATGTTGAAACAAAGAATAAAACTGCATCGACCGGGAATCGAACCCGGGCCGCCCGCGTGGCAGGCGAGCATTCTTCCACTGAACCACCGATGCACATTTAACAGCCTTTTTTGGCTTAATTCAGTTTGAATAATGTTGAAACAAAGAATAAAATTGCATCGACCGGGAATCGAACCCGGGCCGCCCGCGTGGCAGGCGAGCATTCTTCCACTGAACCACCGATGCACATCTAACAGCCTTTTTTGGCTTAATTCAGTTTGAATAATGTTGAAACAAAGAATAAAATTGCATCGACCGGGAATCGAACCCGGGCCGCCCGCGTGGCAGGCGAGCATTCTTCCACTGAACCACCGATGCACATTTAACAGCCTTTATTGGCTTAATTCAGTTTGAATAATGTTGAAACAAAGAATAAAATTGCATCGACCGGGAATCGAACCCGGGCCGCCCGCGTGGCAGGCGAGCATTCTTCCACTGAACCACCGATGCACATTTAGCAGCCTTTTTTGTCTTAATTCAGTTTGAATAATGTTGAAACAAAGAATAAAATTGCATCGACCGGGAATCGAACCCGGGCCGCCCGCGTGGCAGGCGAGCATTCTTCCACTGAACCACCGATGCACATTTAACAGCCCTTTTTGGCTTAATTCAGTTTGAATAATGTTGAAACAAAGAATAAAATTGCATCGACAGGGAATCGAACCCGGGCCGCCCGCGTGGCAGGCGAGCATTCTTTCACTGAACCACCGATGCACATTTAACAGCCTTTATTGGCTTAATTCAGTTTGAATAATGTTGAAACAAAGAATAAAATTGCATCGACAGGGAATCGAACCCGTGGCCGCCCGCGTGGCAGGCGAGCATTCTTCCACTGAACCACCGATGCACATTTAACAGCCTTTATTGGCTTAATTCAGTTTGAATAATGTTGAAACAAAGAATAAAATTGCTTCGACAGGGAATCGAACCCGTGGCCGCCCGCGTGGCAGGCGAGCATTCTTCCACTGAACCAGCGATGCACATTTAACAGCCTTTTTTGGCTTAATTCAGTTTGAATAATGTTGAAACAAAGAATAAAATTGCATCGACCGGGAATCGAACCCCGGCCGCCCGCGTGGCAGGCGAGCATTCTTCCACTGAACCACCGATGCACATTTAACAGCCTTTTTTGGCTTAATTCAGTTTGAATAATGTTGAAACAAAGAATAAAATTGCATCGACTGGGAATCGAACCCGGGCTGCCCGCGTGGCAGGCGAGCATTCTTCCACTGAACCACCGATGCACATTTAACAGCCTTTTTTGGCTTAATTCAGTTTGAATAATGTTGAAGCAAACAATAAAATTGCATCGACCGGGAATCGAACCCGGGCCGCCCGCGTGGCAGGCGAGCATTCTTCCACTGAACCACCGATGCACATTTAACAGCCTTTTTTGGCTTAATTCAGTTTGAATAATGTTGAAACAAACAATAAAATTGCATCGACCGGGAACCGAACCCGGGCCGCCCGCGTGGCAGGCGAGCATTCTTCCACTGAACCACCGATGCACATTTAACAGACTTTTTTGGCGTAATTCAGTTTGAATAATGTTGAAACAAACAATAAAATTGCATCGACAGGGAATCGAACCCGGGCCGCCCGCGTGGCAGGCGAGCATTCTTGCACTGAACCACCGATGCACATTTAACAGACTTTTTTGGCGTAATTCAGTTTGAATAATGTTGAAACAAACAATAAAATTGCATCGACAGGGAATCAAACCCGGGCCGCCCGCGTGGCAGGCGAGCATTCTTGCACTGAACCACCGATGCACATTTAACAGACTTTTTTGGCGTAATTCAGTTTGAATAATGTTGAAACAAACAATAAAATTGCATCGACAGGGAATCGAACCCGGGCCGCCCGCGTGGCAGGCGAGCATTCTTCCACTGAACCACCGATGCACATTTAACAGCCTTTTTTGGCGTAATTCAGTTTGAATAATGTTGAAACAAACAATAAAATTGCATCGACCGGGAATCGAACCCGGGCCGCCCGCGTGGTAGGCGAGCATTCTTCCACTGAACCACCGATGCACATTTAGCAGCCTTTTTTGGCTTAATTCAGTTTGAATAATGTTGAAACAAACAATAAAATTGCATCGACCGGGAATCGAACCCGTGGCCGCCCGCGTGGCAGGCGAGCATTCTTCCACTGAACCACCGATGCACATTTAACAGCCTTTTTTGGCTTAATTCAGTTTGAATAATGTTGAAACAAAGAATAAAATTGCATCGACCGGGAATCGAACCCGTGGCCGCCCGCGTGGCAGGCGAGCATTCTTCCACTGAACCACCGATGCACATTTAACAGCCTTTTTTGGCTTAATTCAGTTTGAATAATGTTGAAACAAAGAATAAAATTGCATCGACCGGGAATCGAACACGGGCCGCCCGCGTGGCAGGCGAGCATTCTTCCACTGAACCACCGATGCACATTTAGCAGCCTTTTTTGGCTTAATTCAGTTTGAATAATGTTGAAACAAACAATAAAATTGCATCGACCGGGAATCGAACCCGGGCCGCCCGCGTGGCAGGCGAGCATTCTTCCACTGAACCACCGATGCACATTTAACAGCCCTTTTTGGCTTAATTCAGTTTGAATAATGTTGAAACAAAGAATAAAATTGCATCGAACGGAAATCGAACCCGTGCCGCCCGCGTGGCAGGCGAGCATTCTTCCACTGAACCACCGATGCACATTTAACAGCCTTTTTTGGCTTAATTCAGTTTGAATAATGTTGAAACAAAGAATAAAATTGCATCGACCGGGAATCGAACCAGGGCCGCCCGCGTGGCAGGCGAGCATTCTTCCACTGAACCACCGATGCACATCTAACAGCCTTTTTTGGCTTAATTCAGTTTGAATAATGTTGAAACAAAGAATAAAATTGCATCGACCGGGAATCGAACCCGGGCCGCCCGCGTGGCAGGCGAGCATTCTTCCACTGAACCACCGATGCACATTTAGCAGCCTTTTTTGGCTTAATTCAGTTTGAATAATGTTGAAACAAAGAATAAAATTGCATCGACCGGGAATCGAACCCGGGCCGCCCGCGTGGCAGGCGAGCATTCTTCCACTGAACCACCGATGCGCATTTAACAGCCCTTTTTGGCTTAATTCAGTTTGAATAATGTTGAAACAAAGAATAAAATTGCATCGACAGGGAATCGAACCCGGGCCGCCCGCGTGGCAGGCGAGCATTCTTCCACTGAACCACCGATGCACATTTAACAGCCTTTATTGGCTTAATTCAGTTTGAATAATGTTGAAACAAAGAATAAAATTGCATCGACAGGGAATCGAACCCGTGGCCGCCCGCGTTGCAGGCGAGCATTCTTCCACTGAACCACCGATGCACATTTAACAGCCTTTTTTGGCTTAATTCAGTTTGAATAATGTTGAAACAAAGAATAAAATTGCATCGACCGGGAATCGAACCCGGGCCGCCCGCGTGGCAGGCGAGCATTCTTTCACTGAACCACCGATGCACATTTAACAGCCTTTATTGGCTTAATTCAGTTTGAATAATGTTGAAACAAAGAATAAAATTGCATCGACTGGGAATCGAACCCAGGCCGCCCGCGTGGCAGGCGAGCATTCTTCCACTGAACCACCGATGCACATTTAACAGCCTTTTTTGGCTTAATTCAGTTTGAATAATGTTGAAACAAAGAATAAAATTGCATCGACCGGGAATCGAACCCGGGCCGCCCGCGTGGCAGGCGAGCATTCTTCCACTGAACCACCGATGCACATTTAACAGCCCTTTTTGGCTTAATTCAGTTTGAATAATGTTGAAACAAAGAATAAAATTGCATCGACAGGGAATCGAACCCGGGCCGCCCGCGTGGCAGGCGAGCATTCTTCCACTCAACCACCGATGCACATTTAACAGCCTTTTTTGGCTTAATTCAGTTTGAATAATGTTGAAACAAACAATAAAATTGCATCGACCGGGAATCGAACCCGGGCCGCCCGCGTGGCAGGCGAGCATTCTTCCACTCAACCACCGATGCACATTTAACAGCCTTTTTTGGCTTAATTCAGTTTGAATAATGTTGAAACAAACAATAAAATTGCATCGAGCGGGAATCGAACCCGGGCCGCCCGCGTGGCAGGCGAGCATTCTTCCACTGAACCACCGATGCACATTTAACAGCCTTTTTTGGCTTAATTCAGTTTGAATAATGTTGAAACAAACAATAACATTGCATCGACCGGGAATCGAACCCGGGCCGACCGCGTGGCAGGCGCGCATTCTTCCACTGAACCTCCGATGCACATTTAACAGCCTTTTTTTGCTTAATTCAGTTTGAATAATGTTGAAACAAACAATAAAATTGCATCGACCGGGAATCGAACCCGGGCCGCCCGCGTGGCAGGCGAGCATTCTTCCACTCAACCACCGATGCACATTTAACAGCCTTTTTTGGCTTAATTCAGTTTGAATAATGTTGAAACAAAGAATAAAATTGCATCGACCGGGAATCGAACCCGGGCCGCCCGCGTGGCAGGCGAGCATTCTTCCACTGAACCACCGATGCACATTTAACAGCCTTTTTTGGCTTAATTCAGTTTGAATAATGTTGAAACAAACAATAAAATTGCATCGACCGGGAATCGAACCCGTGGCCGCCTGCGTGGCAGGCGAGCATTCTTCCACTGAACCACCGATGCACATTTAGCAGCCTTTTTTGGCTTAATTCAGTTTGAATAATGTTGAAACAAACAATAAAATTCCATCGACCGGGAATCGAACCCGTGGCCGCCCGCGTGGCAGGCGAGCATTCTTCCACTGAACCACCGATGCACATTTAACAGCCCTTTTTGGCTTAATTCAGTTTGAATAATGTTGAAACAAAGAATAAAATTGCATCGACAGGGAATCGAACCCGGGCCGCCCGCGTGGCAGGCGAGCATTCTTCCACTGAACCACCGATGCACATTTAGCAGCCTTTTTTGGCTTAATTCAGTTTGAATAATGTTGAAACAAACAATAAAATTGCATCGACCGGGAATCGAACCCGGGCCGCCCGCGTGGCAGGCGAGCATTCTTCCACTGAACCACCGATGCACATTTAGCAGCCTTTTTTGGTTTAATTCAGTTTGAATAATGTTGAAACAAAGAATAAAATTGCATCGACAGGGAATCGAACCCGGGCCGCCCGCGTGGCAGGCGAGCATTCTTCCACTGAACCACCGATGCACATTTAGCAGCCTTTTTTGGCTTAATTCAGTTTGAATAATGTTGAAACAAAGAATAAAATTGCATCGACCGGGAATCGAACCCGTGGCCGCCCGCGTGGCAGGCGAGCATTCTTCCACTGAACCACCGATGCACATTTAACAGCCCTTTTTGGCTTAATTCAGTTTGAATAATGTTGAAACAAAGAATAAAATTGCATCGACCGGGAATCGAACCGGGGCCGCCCGCGTGGCAGGCGAGCAGTCTTCCACTGAACCACCGATGCACATTTAACAGCCTTTTTTGGCTTAATTCAGTTTCAATAATGTTGAAACAAACAATAAAATTGCATCGACCGGGAATCGAACCCGTGGCCGCCCGCGTGGCAGGCGAGCATTCTTCCACTGAACCACCGATGCACATTTAACAGCCCTTTTTGGCTTAATTCAGTTTGAATAATGTTGAAACAAAGAATAAAATTGCATCGACAGGGAATCGAACCCGGGCCGCCCGCGTGGCAGGCGAGCATTCTTCCACTGAACCACCGATGCACATTTAACAGCCCTTTTTGGCTTAATTCAGTTTGAATAATGTTGAAACAAAGAATAAAATTGCATCGACCGGGAATCGAACCCGGGCCGCCCGCGTGGCAGGCGAGCATTCTTCCACTGAACCACCGATGCACATTTAGCAGCCTTTTTTGACTTAATTCAGTTTGAATAATGTTGAAACAAACAATAAAATTGCATCGACCGGGAATCGAACCCGTGGCCGCCCGCGTGGCAGGCGAGCATTCTTCCACTGAACCACCGATGCACATTTAACAGCCCTTTTTGGCTTAATTCAGTTTGAATAATGTTGAAACAAAGAATAAAATTGCATCGACAGGGAATCGAACCCGGGCCGCCCGCGTGGTAGGCGAGCATTCTTCCACTGAACCACCGATGCACATTTAGCAGCCTTTTTTGGCTTAATTCAGTTTGAATAATGTTGAAACAAACAATAAAATTGCATCGACCGGGAATCGAACCCGGGCCGCCCGCGTGGCAGGCGAGCATTCTTCCACTGAACCTCCGATGCACATTTAACAGCCTTTTTTGGCTTAATTCAGTTTGAATAATGTTGAAACAAACAATAAAATTGCATCGACCGGGAATCGAACCCGTGGCCGCACGCGTGGCAGGCGAGCATTCTTCCACTGAACCACCGATGCACATTTAACAGCCCTTTTTGGCTTAATTCAGTTTGAATAATGTTGAAACAAAGAATAAAATTGCATCGACAGGGAATCGAACCCGGGCCGCCCGCGTGGCAGGCGAGCATTCTTCCACTGAACCACCGATGCACATTTAGCAGCCTTTTTTGGCTTAATTCAGTTTGAATAATGTTGAAACAAACAATAAAATTGCATCGACCGGGAATCGAACCCGTGGCCGCCCGCGTGGCAGGCGAGCATTCTTCCACTGAACCACCGATGCACATTTAACAGCCCTTTTTGGCTTAATTCAGTTTGAATAATGTTGAAACAAAGAATAAAATTGCATCGACCGGGAATCGAACCCGGGCCGCCCGCGTGGCAGGCGAGCATTCTTCCACTGAACCACCGATGCACATTTAGCAGCCTTTTTTGGCTTAATTCAGTTTGAATAATGTTGAAACAAACAATAAAATTGCATCGACCGGGAATCGAACCCGTGGCCGCCCGCGTGGCAGGCGAGCATTCTTCCACTGAACCACCGATACACATTTAACAGCCCTTTTTGGCTTAATTCAGTTTGAATAATGTTGAAACAAAGAATAAAATTGCATCGACCGGGAATCGAACCCGGGCCGCCCGCGTGGCAGGCGAGCATTCTTCCACTGAACCACCGATGCACATTTAACAGCCCTTTTTGGCTTAATTCAGTTTGAATAATGTTGAAACAAACAATAAAATTGCATCGACAGGGAATCGAACCCGTGGCCGCCCGCGTGGCAGGCGAGCATTCTTCCACTGAACCACCGATGCACATTTAACAGCCCTTTTTGGCTTAATTCAGTTTGAATAATGTTGAAACAAAGAATAAAATTGCATCGACCGGGAATCGAACCCGGGCCGCCCGCGTGGCAGGCGAGCATTCTTCCACTGAACCACCGATGCACATTTAACAGCCCTTTTTGGCTTAATTCAGTTTGAATAATGTTGAAACAAAGAATAAAATTGCATCGACCGGGAATCGAACCCGGGCCGCCCGCGTGGCAGGCGAGCATTCTTCCACTGAACCACCGATGCACATTTAACAGCCCTTTTTGGCTTAATTCAGTTTGAATAATGTTGAAACAAACAATAAAATTGCATCGACAGGGAATCGAACCCGTGGCCGCCCGCGTGGCAGGCGAGCATTCTTCCACTGAACCACCGATGCACATTTAACAGCCCTTTTTGGCTTAATTCAGTTTGAATAATGTTGAAACAAAGAATAAAATTGCATCGACCGGGAATCGAACCCGAGCCGCCCGCGTGGCAGGCGAGCATTCTTCCACTGAACCACCGATGAACATTTTACAGCCTTTTTTGGCTTAATTCAGTTTGAATAATGTTGAAACAAAGAATAAAATTGCATCGACAGGGAATCGAACCCGGGCCGCCCGCGTGGCAGGCGAGCATTCTTCCACGGAACCACCGATGCACATTTAGCAGCCTTTTTTGGCTTAATTCAGTTTGAATAATGTTGAAACAAACAATAAAATTGCATCGACCGGGAATCGAACCCGTGGCCGCCCGCGTGGCAGGCGAGCATTCTTCCACTGAACCACCGATGCACATTTAACAGCCTTTTTTGGCTTAATTCAGTTTGAATAATGTTGAAACAAAGAATAAAATTGCATCGACCGGGAATCGAACCCGTGGCCGCCCGCGTGGCAGGCGAGCATTCTTCCACTGAACCACCGATGCACATTTAACAGCCTTTTTTGGCTTAATTCAGTTTGAATAATGTTGAAACAAAGAATAAAATTGCATCGACCGGGAATCGAACCCGGGCCGCCCGCGTGGCAGGCGAGCATTCTTCCACTGAACCACCGATGAACATTTAACAGCCTTTTTTGGCTTAATTCAGTTTGAATAATGTTGAAACAAAGAATAAAATTGCATCGACCGGGAATCGAACCCGTGGCCGCTCGCGTGGCAGGGGAGCATTCTTCCACTGAACCACCGATGCACATTTAACTGCCTTTTTTGGCTTAATTCAGTTTGAATAATGTTGAAACAAAGAATAAAATTGCATCGACCGCGAATCGAACCCGTGGCCGCCCGCGTGGCAGGCGAGCATTCTTCCACTGAACCACCGATGCACATTTAGCAGCCTTTTTTGGCTTAATTCAGTTTGAATAATGTTGAAACAAACAATAAAATTGCATCGACCGGGAATCGAACCCGGGCCGCCCGCGTAGCAGGCGAGCATTCTTCCACTGAACCACCGATGCACATTTAACAGATTTTTTGGCTTAATTCAGTTTGAATAATGTTGAAACAAAGAATAAAATTGCATCGACTGGAAATCGAACCCGGGCCGCCCGCGTGGCAGGCGAGCATTCTTCCACGGAACCACCGATGCACATTTAGCAGCCTTTTTTGGCTTAATTCAGTTTGAATAATGTTGAAACAAAGAATAAAATTGCATCGACCGGGAATCGAACCCGGGCCGCCCGCGTGGCAGGCGAGCATTCTTCCACGGAACCACCGATGAACATTTAACAGCCTTTTTTGGCTTAATTCAGTTTGAATAATGTTGAAACAAAGAATAAATTTGCATCGACAGGGAATCGAACACGGGCCGCCCGCGTGGCAGGCGAGCATTCTTCCACGGAACCACCGATGCACATTTAGCAGCTTTTTTTGGCTTAATTCAGTTTGAATAATGTTGAAACAAACAATAAAATTGCATTGACCGGGAATCGAACCCGTGGCCGCCCGCGTGGCAGGCGAGCATTCTTCCACTGAACCACCGATGCACATTTAACAGCCTTTTTTGGCTTAATTCAGTTTGAATAATGTTGAAACAAAGAATAAAATTGCATCGACCGGGAATCGAAACCGGGCCGCCCGCGTGGCAGGCGAGCATTCTTCCACTGAACCACCGATGCACATTTAACAGCCTTTTTTGGCTTAATTCAGTTTGAATAATGTTGAAACAAACAATAAAATTGCATCGACCGGGAATCGAACCCGGGCCGCCCGCGTGGCAGGCGAGCATTCTTCCACTGAACCACCGATACACATTTAGCAGCCTTTTTTGGCTTAATTCAGTTTGAATAATGTTGAAACAAACAATAAAATTGCATCGACCGGGAATCGAACCAGGGCCGCCCGCGTGGCAGGCGAGCATTCTTCCACTGAACCACCGATGCCCATTTAGCAGCCTTTTTTGGCTTAATTCAGTTTGAATAATGTTGAAACAAACAATAAAATTGCATCGACCGGGAATCGAACCCGGGCCGCCCGCGTGGCAGGCGAGCATTCTTCCACTGAACCACCGATGCACATTCAACAGCCTTTTTTGGCTTAATTCAGTTTGAATAATGTTGAAACAAACAATAAAATGCATCGACCGGGAATCGAACCCGGGCCGCCCGCGTGGCAGGCGAGCATTCTTCCACTGAACCACCGATGCACATTTAACAGCCTTTTTTGGCTTAATTCAGTTTGAATAATGTTGAAACAAACAATAAATTTTCATCGACCGGGAATCGAACCCGGGCCGCCCGCGTGGCAGGCGAGCATTCTTCCACTGAACCACCGATGCACATTTAACAGCCTTTTTTGGCTTAATTCAGTTTGAATAATGTTGAAACAAACAATAAAATTGCATCGACCGGGAATCGAACCCGGGCTGCCCGCGTGGCAGGCGAGCATTCTTCCACTGAACCACCGATGCACATCTGACTGCCTTTTTTGGCTTAATTCAGTTTGAATAATGTTGAAACAAACAATAAAATTGCATCGACCGGGAATCGAACCAGGGCCGCCCGCGTGGCAGGCGAGGATTCTTCCACTGAAACAGCGATGCACATTTAACAGCCTTTTTTGGCTTAATTCAGTTTGAATAATGTTGAAACAAAGAATAAAATTGCATCGACCGGGAATCGAACCCGGGCCGCCCGCGTGGCAGGCGAGCATTCTTGCACTGAACCACCGATGCCCATTTAGCAGCCTTTTTTGGCTTAATTCAGTTTGAATAATGTTGAAACAAAGAATAAAATTGCATCGACCGGGAATCGAACCCGGGCCGCCCGCGTGGCAGGCGAGCATTCTTCCACTGAACCACCGACGCACATTTAACAGCCTTTTTTGGCTTAATTCAGTTTGAATAATGTTGAAACAAAGAATAAAATTGCATCGACCGGGAATCGAACCCGGGCCGCCCGCGTGGCAGGCGAGCATTCTTCCACTGAACCACCGATGCACATTTAACAGCCTTTTTTGGCTTAATTCAGTTTGAATAATGTTGAAACAAAGAATAAAATCGCATCGACCGGGAATCGAACACGGGCCGCCCGGGTGGCAGGCGAGCATTCTTCCACTGAATCACCGATGCACATTTAACAGCCTTTTTTGGCTTAATTCAGTTTGAATAATGTTGAAACAAAGAATAAAATTGCATCGACCGGGAAACGAACCCGGGCTGCCCGCGTGGCAGGCGAGCATTCTTCCACTGAACCACCGATGCACATTTAACGGCCTTTTTTGGCTTAATTCAGTTTGAAGAATGTTGAAACAAAGAATAAAAATGCATCGACCGGGAATCGAACACGGGCCGCCCGCGTGGCAGGCGAGCATTCTTCCACTGAACCACCGATGCACATTTAACAGCCTTTTTTGGCTTAATTCCGTTTGAATAATGTTGAAACAAACAATAAAATTGCATCGACCGGGAATCGAACCCGGGCCGCCCGCGTGGCAGGCGGCATTCTTCCACTGAACCACCGATGCACATTTAACAGCCTTTTTTGGCTTAATTCAGTTTGAATAATGTTGAAACAAACAAAAAAATTGCATCGACCGGGTATCGAACCCAGGCCGCCCGCGTGTCAGGCGAGCATTCGTCCACTGAACCACCGATGCATATTTAACAGCCTTTTTTGGCTTAATTCAGTTTGAATAATGTTGAAACAAAGAATAAAATTGCATCGACCGTTAATCGAACACGGGCCGCCCGCGTGGCAGGCGAGCATTCTTCCACTGAACCACCGATGCACATTTAACAGCCTTTTTTGGCTTAATTCAGTTTGAATAATGTTGAAACAAAGAATAAAAATGCATCGACCGGGAATCGAACACGGGCCGCCCGCGTGGCAGGCGAGCATTCTTCCACTGAACCACCGATGCACATTTAACAGCCTTTTTTGGCTTAATTCCGTTTGAATAATGTTGAAACAAACAATAAAATTGCATCGACCGGGAATCGAACCCATGGCCGCCCGCGTGGCAGGCGTGCATTCTTCCACTGAACCACCGATGCACATTTAACAGCCTTTTTTGGCTTAATTCAGTTTGAATAATGTTGAAACAAAGAATAAAATTGCATCGACCGGAATCGAACCCGGGCCGCCCGCGTGGCAGGCGAGCATTCTTCCACTGAACCACCGATGCACATTTAACGGCCTTTTTTGGCTTAATTCAGTTTGAATAATGTTGAAACAAAGAATAAAAATGCATCGACCGGGAATCGAACACGGGCCGCCCGCGTGGCAGGCGAGCATTCTTCCACTGAACCACCGATGCACATTTAACAGCCTTTTTTGGCTTAATTCCGTTTGAATAATGTTGAAACAAACAATAAAATTGCATCGACCGGGAATCGAACCCATGGCCGCCCGCGTGGCAGGCGAGCATTCTTCCACTGAACCACCGATGCACATTTAACAGTCTTTTTTGGCTTAATTCCGTTTGAATAATGTTGAAACAAACAATAAAAATGTATCGACCGGGAATCGAACCCGGGCCGCCCGCGTGGCAGGCGGCATTCTTCCACTGAACCACCGATGCACATTTAACAGCCTTTTTTGGCTTAATTCAGTTTGAATAATGTTGAAACAAACAAAAAAATTGCATCGACCGGGTATCGAACCCAGGCCGCCCGCGTGACAGGCGAGCATTCGTCCACTGAACCACCGATGCATATTTAACAGCCTTTTTTGGCTTAATTCAGTTTGAATAATGTTGAAACAAAGAATAAAATTGCATCGACCGTTAATCGAACACGGGCCGCCCGCGTGGCAGGCGAGCATTCTTCCACTGAACCACCGATGCACATTTAACAGCCTTTTTTGGCTTAATTCAGTTTGAATAATGTTGAAACAAAGAATAAAAATGCATCGACCGGGAATCGAACACGGGCCGCCCGCGTGGCAGGCGAGCATTCTTCCACTGAACCACCGATGCACATTTAACAGCCTTTTTTGGCTTAATTCCGTTTGAATAATGTTGAAACAAACAATAAAATTGCATCGACCGGGAATCGAACCCATGGCCGCCCGCGTGGCAGGCGTGCATTCTTCCACTGAACCACCGATGCACATTTAACAGCCTTTTTTGGCTTAATTCAGTTTGAATAATGTTGAAACAAAGAATAAAATTGCATCGACCGGAATCGAACCCGGGCCGCCCGCGTGGCAGGCGAGCATTCTTCCACTGAACCACCGATGCACATTTAACGGCCTTTTTTGGCTTAATTCAGTTTGAATAATGTTGAAACAAAGAATAAAAATGCATCGACCGGGAATCGAACACGGGCCGCCCGCGTGGCAGGCGAGCATTCTTCCACTGAATCACCGATGCACATTTAACAGCCTTTTTTGGCTTAATTCCGTTTGAATAATGTTGAAACAAACAATAAAATTGCATCGACCGGGAATCGAACCCATGGCCGCCCGCGTGGCAGGCGAGCATTCTTCCACTGAACCACCGATGCACATTTAACAGTCTTTTTTGGCTTAATTCAGTTTGAATAATGTTGAAACAAACAATAAAATTGCATCGATCGGGAATCGAACCCGGGGCCGCCCGCGTGGCAGGCGAGCATTCTTCCACTGAACCACCGATGCACATTTAACAGCCTTTTTTGGCTTAATTCAGTTTGAATAATGTTGAAACAAACAATAAAATTGCATCAACCGGGAATCGAACCCGGGCCGCCCGCGTGGCAGGCGAGCATTCTTCCACTGAACCACCGATGCACATTTAACAGCCTTTTTTGGCTTAATTCAGTTTGAATAATGTTGAAACAAAGAATAAAATTGTATCGACCGGGAATCGAACCCGGGCCGCCCGCGTGGCAGGCGGCATTCTTCCACTGAACCACCGATGCACATTTAACAGCCTTTTTTGGCTTAATTCAGTTTGAATAATGTTGAAACAAACAAAAAAATTGCATCGACCGGGTATCGAACCCAGGCCGCCGACGTGTCAGGCGAGCATTCGTCCACTGAACCACCGATGCATATTTAACAGCCTTTTTTGGCTTAATTCAGTTTGAATAATGTTGAAACAAAGAATAAAATTGCATCGACCGTTAATCGATCACGGGCCGCCCGCGTGGCAGGCGAGCATTCTTCCACTGAACCACCGATGCACATTTAACAGCCTTTTTTGGCTTAATTCAGTTTGAATAATGTTGAAACAAAGAATAAAAATGCATCGACCGGGAATCGAACACGGGCCGCCCGCGTGGCAGGCGAGCTTTCTTCCACTGAACCAACGATGCACATTTAACAGCCTTTTTTGGCTTAATTCCGTTTGAATAATGTTGAAACAATAAATAAAATATAATCGACCGGGAATCGAACCCATGGCCGCCGGCGTGGCAGGCGTGCATTCTTCCACTGAACCACCGATGCACATTTAACAGCCTTTTTTGGCTTAATTCAGTTTGAATAATGTTGAAACAAACAATAAAATAGCATCGACCGGGAATCGAACCCGGGCCGCCCGCGTGGCAGGCGAGCATTCTTCCACTGAACCACCGATGCACATTCAACAGCCTTTTTTGGCTTAATTCAGTTTGAATAATGTTGAAACAAAGAATAAAATTGCATCGACCGGGAATCGAACCCGGGCCGCCCGCGTGGTAGGCGAGCATTCTTCCACTGAACCACCGATGCACATTTAACAGCCTTTTTTGGCTTAATTCAGTTTGAATAATGTTGAAACAAACAATAAAATTGCATCGACCGGGAATCGAACCCGGGCCGCCCGCGTGGCAGGCGAGCATTCTTCCACTGAACCACCGATGCACATTTAACAGATTTTTTGGCTTAATTCAGTTTGAATAATGTTGAAACAAAGAATAAAATTGCATCGACAGGGAATCGAACCCGGGCCGCCCGCGTGGCAGGCGAGCATTCTTCCACGGAACCACCGATGCACATTTAACAGCCTTTTTTGGCTTAATTCAGTTTGAATAATGTTGAAACAAACAATAAAATTGCATCGACCGGGAATCGAACCCGGGCCGCCCGCGTGGCAGGCGAGCATTCTTCCACTGAACCACCGATGCACATTTAACAGCCTTTTTTGGCTTAATTCAGTTTGAATAATGTTGAAACAAAGAATAAAATTGCATCGACCGGGAATCGAACCCGGGGCGCCCGCGTGGTAGGCGAGCATTCTTCCACTGAACCACCGATGCACATTTAACAGCCTTTTTTGGCTTAATTCAGTTTGAATAATGTTGAAACAAACAATAAAATTGCATCGACCGGGAATCGAACCCGGGCCGCCCGCGTGGCAGGCGAGCATTCTTCCACTGAACCACCGATGCACATTTAACAGCCTTTTTTGGCTTAATTCAGTTTGAATAATGTTGAAACAAAGAATAAAATTGCATCGACCGGGAATCGCACCCGGGCCGCCCGCGTGGCAGGCGAGCATTCTTCCACTGAACCACCGACGCACATTTAACTGCCTTTTTTGGCTTAATTCAGTTTGAATAATGTTGAAACAAACAATAAAATTGCATCGACCGGGAATCGAACCCGGGCCGCCCGCGTGGCAGGCGAGCATTCTTCCACTGAACCACCGATGCACATTTAACAGCCTTTTTTGGCTTAATTCAGTTTGAATAATGTTGAAACAAAGAATAAAATTGCATCGAGCGGGAATCGAACCCGGGCCGCCCGCGTGGCAGGCGAGCATTCTTCCACTGAACCACCGATGCACATTTAACAGCCTTTTTTGGCTTAATTCAGTTTGAATAATGTTGAAACAAACAATAAAATTGCATCGACCGGGAATCGAACCCGGGCCGCCCGCGTGGCAGGCGAGCATTCTTCCACTGAACCACCGATGCACATTTAACAGCCTTTTTTGGCTTAATTCAGTTTGAATAATGTTGAAACAAACAATAAAATTGCATCGACCGGGAATCGAACCCGGGCCGCCCGCGTGGCAGGCGAGCATTCTTCCACTGAACCACCGATGCCCATTTCGCAGCCTTTTTTGGCTTAATTCAGTTTGAATAATGTTGAAACAAAGAATAAAATTGCATCGACCGGGAATCGAACCCGGGCCGCCCGCGTGGCAGGCGAGCATTCTTCCACTGAACCACCGACGCACATTTAACTGCCTTTTTTGGCTTAATTCAGTTTGAATAATGTTGAAACAAACAATAAAATTGCATCGACCGGGAATCGAACCCGGGCCGCCCGCGTGGCAGGCGAGCATCCTTCCACTGAACCACCGATGCACATTTAACAGCCTTTTTTGGCTTAATTCAGTTTGAATAATGTTGAAACAAAGAATAAAATTGCATCGACCGGGAATCGAACCCGGGCCGCCCGCGTGGCAGGCGAGCATTCTTCCACTGAACCACCGATGCACATTTAACAGCCTTTTTTGGCTTAATTCAGTTTGAATAATGTTGAAACAAAGAATAAAATTGCATCGACCGGGAATCGCACCCGGGCCGCCCGCGTGGCAGGCGAGCATTCTTCCACTGAACCACCGACGCACATTTAACTGCCTTTTTTGGCTTAATTCAGTTTGAATAATGTTGAAACAAACAATAAAATTGCATCGACCGGGAATCGAACCCGGGCCGCCCGCGTGGCAGGCGAGCATCCTTCCACTGAACCACCGATGCACATTTAACAGCCTTTTTTGGCTTAATTCAGTTTGAATAATGTTGAAACAAAGAATAAAATTGCATCGACCGGGAATCGAACCCGGGCCGCCCGCGTGGCAGGCGAGCATCCTTCCACTGAACCACCGATGCACATTTAACAGCCTTTTTTGGCTTAATTCAGTTTGAATAATGTTGAAACAAAGAATAAAATTGCATCGACCGGGAATCGCACCCGGGCCGCCCGCGTGGCAGGCGAGCATTCTTCCACTGAACCACCGACGCACATTTAACTGCCTTTTTTGGCTTAATTCAGTTTGAATAATGTTGAAACAAACAATAAAATTGCATCGACCGGGAATCGAACCCGGGCCGCCCGCGTGGCAGGCGAGCATTCTTCCACTGAACCACCGATGCACATTTAACAGCCTTTTTTGGCTTAATTCAGTTTGAATAATGTTGAAACAAAGAATAAAATTGCATCGAGCGGGAATCGAACCCGGGCCGCCCGCGTGGCAGGCGAGCATTCTTCCACTGAACCACCGATGCACATTTAACAGCCTTTTTTGGCTTAATTCAGTTTGAATAATGTTGAAACAAACAATAAAATTGCATCGACCGGGAATCGAACCCGGGCCGCCCGCGTGGCAGGCGAGCATCCTTCCACTGAACCACCGATGCACATTTAACAGCCTTTTTTGGCTTAATTCAGTTTGAATAATGTTGAAACAAAGAATAAAATTGCATCGACCGGGAATCGAACCCGGGCCGCCCGCGTGGCAGGCGAGCATTCTTCCACTGAACCACCGATGCACATTTAACGGCCTTTTTTGGCTTAATTCAGTTTGAATAATGTTGAAACAAAGAATAAAAATGCATCGACCGGGAATCGAACACGGGCCACCCGCGTGGCAGGCGAGCATTCTTCCACTGAACCACCGATGCACATTTAACAGCCTTTTTTGGCTTAATTCCGTTTGAATAATGTTGAAACAAACAATAAAATTGCATCGACCGGGAATCGAACCCATGGCCGCCCGCGTGGCAGGCGAGCATTCTTCCACTGAACCACCGATGCACATTTAACAGTCTTTTTTGGCTTAATTCCGTTTGAATAATGTTGAAACAAACAATAAAAATGTATCGACCGGGAATCGAACCCGGGCCGCCCGCGTGGCAGGCGGCATTCTTCCACTGAACCACCGATGCACATTTAACAGCCTTTTTTGGCTTAATTCAGTTTGAATAATGTTGAAACAAACAAAAAAATTGCATCGACCGGGTATCGAACCCAGGCCGCCCGCGTGACAGGCGAGCATTCGTCCACTGAACCACCGATGCATATTTAACAGCCTTTTTTGGCTTAATTCAGTTTGAATAATGTTGAAACAAAGAATAAAATTGCATCGACCGTTAATCGAACACGGGCCGCCCGCGTGGCAGGCGAGCATTCTTCCACTGAACCACCGATGCACATTTAACAGCCTTTTTTGGCTTAATTCACTTTGAATAATGTTGAAACAAAGAATAAAAATGCATCGACCGGGAATCGAACACGGGCCGCCCGCGTGGCAGGCGAGCATTCTTCCACTGAACCACCGATGCACATTTAACAGCCTTTTTTGGCTTAATTCCGTTTGAATAATGTTGAAACAAACAATAAAATTGCATCGACCGGGAATCGAACCCATGGCCGCCCGCGTGGCAGGCGTGCATTCTTCCACTGAACCACCGATGCACATTTAACAGCCTTTTTTGGCTTAATTCAGTTTGAATAATGTTGAAACAAAGAATAAAATTGCATCGACCGGAATCGAACCCGGGCCGCCCGCGTGGCAGGCGAGCATTCTTCCACTGAACCACCGATGCACATTTAACGGCCTTTTTTGGCTTAATTCAGTTTGAATAATGTTGAAACAAAGAATAAAAATGCATCGACCGGGAATCGAACACGGGCCGCCCGCGTGGCAGGCGAGCATTCTTCCACTGAATCACCGATGCACATTTAACAGCCTTTTTTGGCTTAATTCCGTTTGAATAATGTTGAAACAAACAATAAAATTGCATCGACCGGGAATCGAACCCATGGCCGCCCGCGTGGCAGGCGAGCATTCTTCCACTGAACCACCGATGCACATTTAACAGTCTTTTTTGGCTTAATTCAGTTTGAATAATGTTGAAACAAACAATAAAATTGCATCGATCGGGAATCGAACCCGGGGCCGCCCGCGTGGCAGGCGAGCATTCTTCCACTGAACCACCGATGCACATTTAACAGCCTTTTTTGGCTTAATTCAGTTTGAATAATGTTGAAACAAACAATAAAATTGCATCAACCGGGAATCGAACCCGGGCCGCCCGCGTGGCAGGCGAGCATTCTTCCACTGAACCACCGATGCACATTTAACAGCCTTTTTTGGCTTAATTCAGTTTGAATAATGTTGAAACAAAGAATAAAATTGTATCGACCGGGAATCGAACCCGGGCCGCCCGCGTGGCAGGCGGCATTCTTCCACTGAACCACCGATGCACATTTAACAGCCTTTTTTGGCTTAATTCAGTTTGAATAATGTTGAAACAAACAAAAAAATTGCATCGACCGGGTATCGAACCCAGGCCGCCGACGTGTCAGGCGAGCATTCGTCCACTGAACCACCGATGCATATTTAACAGCCTTTTTTGGCTTAATTCAGTTTGAATAATGTTGAAACAAAGAATAAAATTGCATCGACCGTTAATCGATCACGGGCCGCCCGCGTGGCAGGCGAGCATTCTTCCACTGAACCACCGATGCACATTTAACAGCCTTTTTTGGCTTAATTCAGTTTGAATAATGTTGAAACAAAGAATAAAAATGCATCGACCGGGAATCGAACACGGGCCGCCCGCGTGGCAGGCGAGCATTCTTCCACTGAACCAACGATGCACATTTAACAGCCTTTTTTGGCTTAATTCCGTTTGAATAATGTTGAAACAATAAATAAAATATAATCGACCGGGAATCGAACCCATGGCCGCCGGCGTGGCAGGCGTGCATTCTTCCACTGAACCACCGATGCACATTTAACAGCCTTTTTTGGCTTAATTCAGTTTGAATAATGTTGAAACAAACAATAAAATAGCATCGACCGGGAATCGAACCCGGGCCGCCCGCGTGGCAGGCGAGCATTCTTCCACTGAACCACCGATGCACATTCAACAGCCTTTTTTGGCTTAATTCAGTTTGAATAATGTTGAAACAAAGAATAAAATTGCATCGACCGGGAATCGAACCCGGGCCGCCCGCGTGGTAGGCGAGCATTCTTCCACTGAACCACCGATGCACATTTAACAGCCTTTTTTGGCTTAATTCAGTTTGAATAATGTTGAAACAAACAATAAAATTGCATCGACCGGGAATCGAACCCGGGCCGCCCGCGTGGCAGGCGAGCATTCTTCCACTGAACCACCGATGCACATTTAACAGATTTTTTGGCTTAATTCAGTTTGAATAATGTTGAAACAAAGAATAAAATTGCATCGACAGGGAATCGAACCCGGGCCGCCCGCGTGGCAGGCGAGCATTCTTCCACGGAACCACCGATGCACATTTAACAGCCTTTTTTGGCTTAATTCAGTTTGAATAATGTTGAAACAAACAATAAAATTGCATCGACCGGGAATCGAACCCGGGCCGCCCGCGTGGCAGGCGAGCATTCTTCCACTGAACCACCGATGCACATTTAACAGCCTTTTTTGGCTTAATTCAGTTTGAATAATGTTGAAACAAAGAATAAAATTGCATCGACCGGGAATCGAACCCGGGGCGCCCGCGTGGTAGGCGAGCATTCTTCCACTGAACCACCGATGCACATTTAACAGCCTTTTTTGGCTTAATTCAGTTTGAATAATGTTGAAACAAACAATAAAATTGCATCGACCGGGAATCGAACCCGGGCCGCCCGCGTGGCAGGCGAGCATTCTTCCACTGAACCACCGATGCACATTTAACAGCCTTTTTTGGCTTAATTCAGTTTGAATAATGTTGAAACAAAGAATAAAATTGCATCGACCGGGAATCGCACCCGGGCCGCCCGCGTGGCAGGCGAGCATTCTTCCACTGAACCACCGACGCACATTTAACTGCCTTTTTTGGCTTAATTCAGTTTGAATAATGTTGAAACAAACAATAAAATTGCATCGACCGGGAATCGAACCCGGGCCGCCCGCGTGGCAGGCGAGCATTCTTCCACTGAACCACCGATGCACATTTAACAGCCTTTTTTGGCTTAATTCAGTTTGAATAATGTTGAAACAAAGAATAAAATTGCATCGAGCGGGAATCGAACCCGGGCCGCCCGCGTGGCAGGCGAGCATTCTTCCACTGAACCACCGATGCACATTTAACTGCCTTTTTTGGCTTAATTCAGTTTGAATAATGTTGAAACAAACAATAAAATTGCATCGACCGGGAATCGAACCCGGGCCGCCCGCGTGGCAGGCGAGCATTCTTCCACTGAACCACCGATGCACATTTAACAGCCTTTTTTGGCTTAATTCAGTTTGAATAATGTTGAAACAAACAATAAAATTGCATCGACCGGGAATCGAACCCGGGCCGCCCGCGTGGCAGGCGAGCATTCTTCCACTGAACCACCGATGCCCATTTCGCAGCCTTTTTTGGCTTAATTCAGTTTGAATAATGTTGAAACAAAGAATAAAATTGCATCGACCGGGAATCGAACCCGGGCCGCCCGCGTGGCAGGCGAGCATTCTTCCACTGAACCACCGACGCACATTTAACTGCCTTTTTTGGCTTAATTCAGTTTGAATAATGTTGAAACAAACAATAAAATTGCATCGACCGGGAATCGAACCCGGGCCGCCCGCGTGGCAGGCGAGCATCCTTCCACTGAACCACCGATGCACATTTAACAGCCTTTTTTGGCTTAATTCAGTTTGAATAATGTTGAAACAAAGAATAAAATTGCATCGAGCGGGAATCGAACCCGGGCCGCCCGCGTGGCAGGCGAGCATTCTTCCACTGAACCACCGATGCACATTTAACTGCCTTTTTTGGCTTAATTCAGTTTGAATAATGTTGAAACAAACAATAAAATTGCATCGACCGGGAATCGAACCCGGGCCGCCCGCGTGGCAGGCGAGCATTCTTCCACTGAACCACCGATGCACATTTAACAGCCTTTTTTGGCTTAATTCAGTTTGAATAATGTTGAAACAAACAATAAAATTGCATCGACCGGGAATCGAACCCGGGCCGCCCGCGTGGCAGGCGAGCATTCTTCCACTGAACCACCGATGCCCATTTAGCAGCCTTTTTTGGCTTAATTCAGTTTGAATAATGTTGAAACAAAGAATAAAATTGCATCGACCGGGAATCGAACCCGGGCAGCCCGCGTGGCAGGCGAGCATTCTTCCACTGAACCACCGATGCACATTTAACTGCCTTTTTTGGCTTAATTCAGTTTGAATAATGTTGAAACAAACAATAAAATTGCATCGACCGGGAATCGAACCCGGGCCGCCCGCGTGGCAGGCGAGCATTCTTCCACTGAACCACCGATGCACATTTAACAGCCTTTTTTGGCTTAATTCAGTTTGAATAATGTTGAAACAAAGAATAAAATTGCATCGACCGGGAATCGAACCCGGGCCGCCCGCGTGGCAGGCGAGCATTCTTCCACTGAACCACCGATGCACATTTAACAGCCTTTTTTGGCTTAATTCAGTTTGAATAATGTTGAAACAAACAATAAAATTGCATCGACCGGGAATCGAACCCGGGCCGCCCGCGTGGCAGGCGAGCATTCTTCCACTGAACCACCGATGCACATTTAACAGCCTTTTTTGGCTTAATTCAGTTTGAATAATGTTGAAACAAAGAATAAAATTGCATCGACCGGGAATCGAACCCGGGCCGCCCGCGTGGCAGGCGAGCATTCTTCCACTGAACCACCGATGCACATTTAACAGCCTTTTTTGGCTTAATTCAGTTTGAATAATGTTGAAACAAAGAATAAAATTGCATCGTCCGGGAATCGAACCCGGGCCGCCCGCGTGGCAGGCGAGCATTCTTCCTCGGAACCACCGATGCGCATTTAACAGATTTTTTGGCTTAATTCAGTTTGAATAATGTTGAAACAAAGAATAAAATTGCATCGACAGGTAATCGAACCCGGGCCGCCCGCGTGGCAGGCGAGCATTCTTCCACGGAACCACCGATGCACATTTAACAGCCTTTTTTGGCTTAATTCAGTTTGAATAATGTTGAAACAAACAATAAAATTGCATCGACCGGGAATCGAACCCGGGCCGCCCGCGTGGGAAGCGAGCATTCTTCCACTGAACCACCGATGCACATTTAACAGCCTTTTTTGGCTTAATTCAGTTTGAATAATGTTGAAACAAAGAATAAAATTGCATCGACCGGGAATCGAACCCGGGCCGCCCGCGTGGCAGGCGAGCATTCTTCCACTGAACCACCGATGAACATTTAACAGCCTTTTTTGGCTTAATTAAGTTTGAATAATGTTGAAACAAACAATAAAATTGCATCGGCCGGGGATCGAACCCGGGCCGCCAGCGTGGCAGGCGAGCATTCTTCCGCTGAACCACCGATGCACATTTAACAGCCTTTTTTGGCTTAATTCAGTTTGAATAATGTTGAAACAAAGAATAAAATTGCATCGACCGGTAATCGAACCCGGGCCGCCCGCGTGGGAGGCGAGCATTCTTCCGCAGAACCACCGATGCACATTTAACAGCCTTTTTTTGGCTTAATTCAGTTTGAATAATGTTGAAACTAACAATAAAATTGCATCGACAGGGAATCGAACCCGGGCCGCCCGCGTGGCAGGCGAGCATTCTTCCACTGAACCACCGATGCACATTTAACAGATTTTTTGGCTTAATTCAGTTTGAATAATGTTGAAACAAACAATAAAATTGCATAGACCGGGAATCGAACCCGGGACGCCCGCGTGGCAGGCGAGCATTCTTCCACTGAACCAACAATGCACCAATACCTGACTTTTTAACGTAATTCGGTTTGAATAATGTTGAAACAAACAATAAAATTGCATCGACCGGGAATCGAACCCGGGCCGCCCGCGTGGGAAGCGAGCATTCTTCCACTGAACCACCGATGCACATTTAACAGCCTTTTTTGGCTTAATTCAGTTTGAATAATGTTGAAACAAAGAATAAAATTGCATCGACCGGGAATCGAACCCGGGCCGCCCGTGTGGCAGGCGAGCATTCTTCCACTGAACCAACGATGCCCCAAACCCGTACAATTTAACGTAATTCAGTTTGAATAATGTTGAAACAAAGAATAAAATTGCATCGACCGGGAATCGAACCCGGGCCGACCGCGTAGCAGGCGAGCATTCTTCCACTCAACCACCGACACACATTTAACAGACTTTTTTGTGGCTTAATTCAGTTTGAATAATGTTGAAACAAAGAATAAAATTGCATCGACCGGGAATCGAACCCGGGCCGCCCGCGTAGCAGGCGAGCATTCTTGCACTGAACCACGGACGCACGTTTAACAGACTTTTTTGGCTTAATTCAGTTTGAATAATGTTGAAACAAAGAATAAAATTGCGTCGACGGGAATCGAACCCGGTCCGCCAGCGTGGCAGGCGAGCATTCTTCCACTGAACCACCGATGCACATTTAACAGCCTTTTTTGGCTTAATTCAGTTTGAATAATGTTGAAACAAACAATAAAATTGCATCGACAGGGAATCGAACCCGGGCCGCCCGCGTGGCAGGCGAGCATTCTTCCACTGAACCACCGATGCACATTTAACAGCCTTTTTTGGCTTAATTCAGTTTGAATAATTTTGAAACAAAGAATAAAATTGCATCGATCGGGAATCGAACCCGGGCCGCCCGCGTGGCAGGCGAGCATGCTCCCACTGAACCACCGACGCACGTTTAACAGACTTTTTTGCCTTAATTCAGTTTGAATAATGTTGAAACAAACAATAAAATTGCATCGACCGGGAATCGAACCCGGGCCGCCCGAGTGGCAGGCGAGCATTCTTCCACTGAACCACCGATGCACATTTAACAGACTTTTTTGGCTTAATTCAGTTTGAATAATGTTGAAACAAAGATTAAAATTGCATCGACCGGGAATCGAACCCAGGCGTTCCGCGTGGCAGACGAGCATTCTTCCACTGAACCACCGATGCACATTTAACAGATTTTTTGGCTTAATTCAGTTTGAATAATGTTGAAACAAAGAATAAAATTGCATCGACCGGGAATCGAACCCGGGCCGCCCGCGTGGCAGGCGAGCATTCTACCACTGAACCACCTACGCACATTTAACAGCCTTTTTTGGCTTAATTCAGTTTGAATAATGTTGAAACAAAGAATAAAACTACATCGACCGGGAATCGAACCCGGGCCGCCCGCGTGGCATGCGAGCATTCTTCCTCGGAACCACCGATGCACATTTAACAGATTTTTTAGCTTAATTCAGTTTGAATAATGTTGAAACAAAGAATAAAATTGCATCGACCGGGAATCGAACACGGGCCGCCCGCGTGGCAGGCGAGCATTCTTCCACTGAACCACCGATGCACATTTAACAGGCTTTTTCGGCTTAATTCAGTTTGAATAATGTTGAAACAAAGAATAAAATTGCATCGACAGGGAATCGAACCCGGGCCGCCCGCGTGGCAGGTGAGCATTCTTCCACTGAACCAACGATGCACCAATATCTGACTTTTTAACGTAATTCAGTTTGAATAATGTTGAAACAAACAATAAAATTGCATCGACCGGTAATCGAACCCGTGCCGCCCGCGTGGCAGGCGAGCATTCTTCCACTGAACCACCGATGAACATTTAACAGCCTTTTTTGGCTTAATTCAGTTTGAATAATGTTGAAAGAAACAATAAAATTGCATCGACCGGGAATCGAACCCGGGCCGCCCGCGTGGCAGGCGAGCATTCTTCCGCTGAACCACCGATGCACATTTAACAGCCTTTTTTGGCTTAATTCAGTTTGAATAATGTTGAAACAAACAATAAAATTGCATCGACCGGGAATCGAACCCGGGCCGCCCGCGTGGCAAGCGAGCATTCTTCCACTGAACCACCGATGCACATTTAACAGCCTTTTTTGGCTTAATTCAGTTTGAATAATGTTGAAACAAAGAATAAAATTGCATCGACCGGGAATCGAACCCGGGCCGCAAGCGCAGCAGGCGAGCATTCTTCCACTGAACCACCGACACACATTTAACAGATTTTTTTGGCTTAATTCAGTTTGAATAATGTTGAAACAAAGAATAAAATTGCATCGACCGGGAATCGAACCCGGGCCGCCCACGTGGCAGGCGAGCATTCTTCCACTGAACCACCGACGCACGTTTAACAGACTTTTTTGGCTTAATTCAGTTTGAATAATGTTGAAACAAAGAATAAAATTTCATCGATCGGGAATCGAACCCGGGCCGCCCGCATAGCAGGCGAGCATTCTTCCACTGAACCACCGATGCACATTTAACAGCCTTTTTTGGCTTAATTCAGTTTGAATAATGTTGAAACAAACAATAAAATTGCATCGACCGGGAATCGAACCCGGGCCGCCCGCGTGGCAGGCGGGCATTCTTCCACTGAACCACCGATGCACATTTAACAGCCTTTTTTGGCTTAATTTAGTTTGAATAATGTTGAAACAAAGAATAAAATTGCATCGACCGGGAATCGAACCCGGGCCGCCCGCGTGGCAGGCGAGCATTCTACCACTGAACCACCGACGCACATTTAACAAACTTTTTTGCCTTAATTCAGTTTGAATAATGTTGAAACAAAGAATTAAATTGCATCGACCGGGAATCGAACCCGGTTCGCTCGCGTGGCAGGCGAGCATTCTTCCACGGAACCACCGACGCACTTTTAACTGACTTTTTTGGCTTAATTCAGTTTGAATAATGTTGAAACAAACAATAAAATTGCATCGACCGGGAATCGAACCCGGGCCGCCCGCGTGGCAGGCGAGCATTCTTCCACTGAACCAACGATGCCCCAAACCCGTACTATTTAACGTAATTCAGTTTGAATAATGTTGAAACAAAGAATAAAATTGCATCGACCGGGAATCGAAGCCGGGCCGCCCGCGTAGCAAGCGAGCATTCTTCCACTGAACAACCGACGCACATTTAACAGCCTTTTTTGGCTTAATTCAGTTTGAATAATGTTGAAACAAAGAATAAAATTGCATCGACCGGGAATCGAACCCGGGCCGCCCGCGTGGCAGGCGAGCATTCTTCCACGGAACCACCGATGCACATTTAACAGGCTTTTTTGGCTTAATTCAGTTTGAATAATGCTGAAACAAACAATAAAATTGCATCGACCGGGAATCGAACCCGGGCCGCCAGCGTGGCAGGTGAGCATTCTTCCACTGAACCAACGATGCACCAATATCTGACTTTTTAACGTAATTCAGTTTGAATAATGTTGAAACAAACAATAAAATTGCATCGACCGGTAATCGAACCCGTGCCGCCCGCGTGTGCAGGCGAGCATTCTTCCACTGAACCACCGATGAACATTTAACAGCCTTTTTTGGCTTAATTCAGTTTGAATAATGTTGAAACAAAGAATAAAATTGCATCGACCGGGAATCGAACCCGGGCCGAACGCGTGGCAGGCGAGCATTCTTCCACTGAACCACCGATGCACATTTAACAGACATTTTTGGCTTAATTCAGTTTGAATAATGTTGAAACAAAGATTAAAATTGCATCGACCGGGGATCGAACCCGGGCCGCCCGCGTGGCAGGCGAGCATTCTTCCACTGAACCACCGATGCACATTTAACAGCCTTTTTTGGCTTAATTTAGTTTGAATAATGTTGAAACAAAGAATAAAATTGCATCGACCGGGAATCGAACCCGGGCCGCCCGCGTGGCAGGCGAGCATTCTACCACTGAACCACCGACGCACATTTAACAAACTTTTTTGCCTTAATTCAGTTTGAATAATGTTGAAACAAAGAATAAAATTGCATCGACCGGGAATCGAACCCGGGCCGCCCGCGTGGCAGGCGAGCATTCTTCCACTGAACCACCGATGCACATTTAACAGACTTTTTTGGCTTAATTCAGTTTGAATAATGTTGAAACAAAGATTAAAATTGCATCGACCGGGAATCGAACCCGGGCCTCCCGCGTGGCAGGCGAGCATTCTTCCACTGAACCACCGATGCACATTTAACAGATTTTTTGGCTTAATTCAGTTTGAATAATGTTGAAACAAACAATAAAATTGCATCGACCGGGAATCGAACCCGGGCCGCCCGCGTGGCAGGCGAGCATTCTTCCACTGAACCACCGATGCACATTTAACTGATTTTTTGGCTTAATTCAGTTTGAATAATGTTGAAACAAAGAATAAAATTGCATCGACCGGGAATCGAACCCGGGACGCTCGCGTGGCAGGCGAGCATTCTTCCACGGAACCACCGACGCACTTTTAACAGACTTTTTTGGCTTAATTCAGTTTGAATAATGTTGAAACAAACAATAAAATTGCATCGACCGGGAATCGAACCCGGGCCGCCCGCGTGGCAGGTGAGCATTCTTCCACTGAACCAACGATGCCCCAAACCCGTACTATTTAACGTAATTCAGTTTGAATAATGTTGAAACAAAGAATAAAATTGCATCGACCGGGAATCGAACCTGGGCCGCCCGCGTAGCAGGCGAGCATTCTTCCACTGAACCACCGACGAACATTTAACAGACTTTTTTGACTTAATTCAGTTTGAATAATGTTGAAACAAAGAATAAAATTGCATCGACCAGGAATCGAACCCGGGCCGCCAGCGTGGCAGGCCAGCATTCTTCCACTGAACCAACAATGCACCAATACCTGTCTTTTTAACGTAATTCAGTTTGTATAATGTTGAAACAAAGAATAAAATTGCATCGACCGGGAATCGAACCCGGGCCGCCCGCGTGGCAGGCAAGCATTCTACAACTGAAACAACAATGCACCAATACCTGATTTTTTAACGTAATTCAGTTTGAATAATGTTGAAACAAAGAATAAAATTGCATCGACCGGGAATCGAACCCGGGCCGCCCGCGTGGCAGGCGTGCATTCTTCCACTGAACCAACAATGCACCAATACCTGACTTTTTAACGTAATTCAGTTTGAATAATGTTGAAACAAAGAATAAAATTGCATCGACTGGGAATCGAACCCGGGCCGCCAGCGTGGCAGGCGGGCATTCTTCCACTGAACCACCGATGCACATTTAACTGATTTTTTGGCTTAATTCAGTTTGAATAATGTTGAAACAAAGAATAAAATTGCATCGACCGGGAATCGAACCCGGGACGCTCGCGTGGCAGGCGAGCATTCTTCCACGGAACCACCGACGAACTTTTAACTGACTTTTTTGGCTTAATTCAGTTTGAATAATGTTGAAACAAACAATAAAATTGCATCGACCGGGAATCGAACCCGGGCCGCCCGCGTGGCAGGCGAGCATTCTTCCACTGAACCAACGATGCCCCAAACCCGTTCTATTTAACGTAATTCAGTTTGAATAATGTTGAAACAAAGAATAAAATTGCATCGACCGGGAATCGAAGCCGGGCCTCCCGCGTAGCAAGCGAGCATTCTTCCACTGAACAACCGACGCACATTTAACAGCCTTTTTTGTCTTAATTCAGTTTGAATAATGTTGAAACAAAGAATAAAATTGCATCGACCGGGAATCGAACCCGGGCCGCCCGCGTGGCAGGCGAGCATTCTTCCACTGAACCACCGATGCACATTTAACAGGCTTTTTTGGCTTAATTCAGTTTGAATAATGTTGAAACAAACAATAAAATTGCATCGACAGGGAATCGAACCCGGGCCGCCAGCGTGGCAGGTGAGCATTCTTCCACTGAACCAACGATGCACCAATATCTGACTTTTTAACGTAATTCAGTTTGAATAATGTTGAAACAAACAATAAAATTGCATCGACCGGTAATCGAACCCGTGCCGCCCGCGTGGCAGGCGAGCATTCTTCCACTGAACCACCGATGAACATTTAACAGCCTTTTTTGGCTTAATTTAGTTTGAATAATGTTGAAACAAAGAATAAAATTGCATCGACCGGGAATCGAACCCGGGCCGCCCGCGTGGCAGGCGAGCATTCTACCACTGAACCACCGACGCACATTTAACAAACTTTTTTGCCTTAATTCAGTTTGAATAATGTTGAAACAAAGAATAAAATTGCATCGACCGGGAATCGAACCCGGGCCGCCCGCGTGGCAGGCGAGCATTCTTCCACTGAACCACCGATGCACATTTAACAGACTTTTTTGGCTTAATTCAGTTTGAATAATGTTGAAACAAAGATTAAAATTGCATCGACCGGGAATCGAACCCGGGCCTCCCGCGTGGCAGGCGAGCATTCTTCCACTGAACCACCGATGCACATTTAACAGATTTTTTGGCTTAATTCAGTTTGAATAATGTTGAAACAAACAATAAAATTGCATCGACCGGGAATCGAACCCGGGCCGCCCGCGTGGCAGGCGAGCATTCTTCCACTGAACCACCGATGCACATTTAACTGATTTTTTGGCTTAATTCAGTTTGAATAATGTTGAAACAAAGAATAAAATTGCATCGACCGGGAATCGAACCCGGGACGCTCGCGTGGCAGGCGAGCATTCTTCCACGGAACCACCGACGCACTTTTAACAGACTTTTTTGGCTTAATTCAGTTTGAATAATGTTGAAACAAACAATAAAATTGCATCGACCGGGAATCGAACCCGGGCCGCCCGCGTGGCAGGTGAGCATTCTTCCACTGAACCAACGATGCCCCAAACCCGTACTATTTAACGTAATTCAGTTTGAATAATGTTGAAACAAAGAATAAAATTGCATCGACCGGGAATCGAACCTGGGCCGCCCGCGTAGCAGGCGAGCATTCTTCCACTGAACCACCGACGAACATTTAACAGACTTTTTTGACTTAATTCAGTTTGAATAATGTTGAAACAAAGAATAAAATTGCATCGACCAGGAATCGAACCCGGGCCGCCAGCGTGGCAGGCCAGCATTCTTCCACTGAACCAACAATGCACCAATACCTGTCTTTTTAACGTAATTCAGTTTGTATAATGTTGAAACAAAGAATAAAATTGCATCGACCGGGAATCGAACCCGGGCCGCCCGCGTGGCAGGCAAGCATTCTACAACTGAAACAACAATGCACCAATACCTGATTTTTTAACGTAATTCAGTTTGAATAATGTTGAAACAAAGAATAAAATTGCATCGACCGGGAATCGAACCCGGGCCGCCCGCGTGGCAGGCGTGCATTCTTCCACTGAACCAACAATGCACCAATACCTGACTTTTTAACGTAATTCAGTTTGAATAATGTTGAAACAAAGAATAAAATTGCATCGACTGGGAATCGAACCCGGGCCGCCAGCGTGGCAGGCGGGCATTCTTCCACTGAACCACCGATGCACATTTAACTGATTTTTTGGCTTAATTCAGTTTGAATAATGTTGAAACAAAGAATAAAATTGCATCGACCGGGAATCGAACCCGGGACGCTCGCGTGGCAGGCGAGCATTCTTCCACGGAACCACCGACGAACTTTTAACTGACTTTTTTGGCTTAATTCAGTTTGAATAATGTTGAAACAAACAATAAAATTGCATCGACCGGGAATCGAACCCGGGCCGCCCGCGTGGCAGGCGAGCATTCTTCCACTGAACCAACGATGCCCCAAACCCGTTCTATTTAACGTAATTCAGTTTGAATAATGTTGAAACAAAGAATAAAATTGCATCGACCGGGAATCGAAGCCGGGCCTCCCGCGTAGCAAGCGAGCATTCTTCCACTGAACAACCGACGCACATTTAACAGCCTTTTTTGTCTTAATTCAGTTTGAATAATGTTGAAACAAAGAATAAAATTGCATCGACCGGGAATCGAACCCGGGCCGCCCGCGTGGCAGGCGAGCATTCTTCCACTGAACCACCGATGCACATTTAACAGGCTTTTTTGGCTTAATTCAGTTTGAATAATGTTGAAACAAACAATAAAATTGCATCGACAGGGAATCGAACCCGGGCCGCCAGCGTGGCAGGTGAGCATTCTTCCACTGAACCAACGATGCACCAATATCTGACTTTTTAACGTAATTCAGTTTGAATAATGTTGAAACAAACAATAAAATTGCATCGACCGGTAATCGAACCCGTGCCGCCCGCGTGGCAGGCGAGCATTCTTCCACTGAACCACCGATGAACATTTAACAGCCTTTTTTGGCTTAATTCAGTTTGAATAATGTTGAAACAAACAATAAAATTGCATCGACCGGGAATCGAACCCGGGCCGCCCGCGTGGCAGGCGAGCATTCTTCCACTGAACCACCGATGCACATTTAACAGACTTTTTTGGCTTAATTCAGTTTGAATAATGTTGAAACAAAGATTAAAATTGCATCGACCGGGAATCGAACCCGGGCCGCCCGCGTGGCAGGCGAGCATTCTTCCACTGAACCACCGATGCACATTTAACAGATTTTTTGGCTTAATTCAGTTTGAATAATGTTGAAACAAACAATAAAATTGCATCGACCGGGAATCGAACCCGGGCCGCAAGCGTAGCAGGCGAGCATTCTTCCACTGAACCACCGACACACATTTAAACAGACTTTTTTGGCTTAATTCAGTTTGAATAATGTTGAAACAAAGAATAAAATTGCATCGACCGGGAATCGAACCCGGGCCGCCCGCGTAGCAGGCGAGCATTCTTCCACTGAACCACCGACGCACGTTTAACAGACATTTTTGGCTTAATTTAGTTTGAATAATGTTGAAACAAAGAATAAAATTGCATCGACTGGGAATCGAACCCGGGCCGCCCGCGTGGCAGGCGAGCATTCTACCACTGAACCACCGACGCACATTTAACAAACTTTTTTGCCTTAATTCAGTTTGAATAATGTTGAAACAAAGAATTAAATTGCATCGACCGGGAATCGAACCCGGTTCGCTCGCGTGGCAGGCGAGCATTCTTCCACGGAACCACCGACGCACTTTTAACTGACTTTTTTGGCTTAATTCAGTTTGAATAATGTTGAAACAAACAATAAAATTGCATCGACCGGGAATCGAACCCGGGCCGCCCGCGTGGCAGGCGAGCATTCTTCCACTGAACCAACGATGCCCCAAACCCGTACTATTTAACGTAATTCAGTTTGAATAATGTTGAAACAAAGAATAAAATTGCATCGACCGGGAATCGAAGCCGGGCCGCCCGCGTAGCAAGCGAGCATTCTTCCACTGAACAACCGACGCACATTTAACAGCCTTTTTTGGCTTAATTCAGTTTGAATAATGTTGAAACAAAGAATAAAATTGCATCGACCGGGAATCGAACCCGGGCCGCCCGCGTGGCAGGCGAGCATTCTTCCACGGAACCACCGATGCACATTTAACAGGCTTTTTTGGCTTAATTCAGTTTGAATAATGCTGAAACAAACAATAAAATTGCATCGACCGGGAATCGAACCCGGGCCGCCAGCGTGGCAGGTGAGCATTCTTCCACTGAACCAACGATGCACCAATATCTGACTTTTTAACGTAATTCAGTTTGAATAATGTTGAAACAAACAATAAAATTGCATCGACCGGTAATCGAACCCGTGCCGCCCGCGTGTGCAGGCGAGCATTCTTCCACTGAACCACCGATGAACATTTAACAGCCTTTTTTGGCTTAATTCAGTTTGAATAATGTTGAAACAAAGAATAAAATTGCATCGACCGGGAATCGAACCCGGGCCGAACGCGTGGCAGGCGAGCATTCTTCCACTGAACCACCGATGCACATTTAACAGACATTTTTGGCTTAATTCAGTTTGAATAATGTTGAAACAAAGATTAAAATTGCATCGACCGGGGATCGAACCCGGGCCGCCCGCGTGGCAGGCGAGCATTCTTCCACTGAACCACCGATGCACATTTAACAGCCTTTTTTGGCTTAATTTAGTTTGAATAATGTTGAAACAAAGAATAAAATTGCATCGACCGGGAATCGAACCCGGGCCGCCCGCGTGGCAGGCGAGCATTCTACCACTGAACCACCGACGCACATTTAACAAACTTTTTTGCCTTAATTCAGTTTGAATAATGTTGAAACAAAGAATAAAATTGCATCGACCGGGAATCGAACCCGGGCCGCCCGCGTGGCAGGCGAGCATTCTTCCACTGAACCACCGATGCACATTTAACAGACTTTTTTGGCTTAATTCAGTTTGAATAATGTTGAAACAAAGATTAAAATTGCATCGACCGGGAATCGAACCCGGGCCTCCCGCGTGGCAGGCGAGCATTCTTCCACTGAACCACCGATGCACATTTAACAGATTTTTTGGCTTAATTCAGTTTGAATAATGTTGAAACAAACAATAAAATTGCATCGACCGGGAATCGAACCCGGGCTGCCCGCGTGGCAGGCGAGCATTCTTCCACTGAACCACCGATGCACATTTAACTGATTTTTTGGCTTAATTCAGTTTGAATAATGTTGAAACAAAGAATAAAATTGCATCGACCGGGAATCGAACCCGGGACGCTCGCGTGGCAGGCGAGCATTCTTCCACGGAACCACCGACGCACTTTTAACAGACTTTTTTGGCTTAATTCAGTTTGAATAATGTTGAAACAAACAATAAAATTGCATCGACCGGGAATCGAACCCGGGCCGCCCGCGTGGCAGGTGAGCATTCTTCCACTGAACCAACGATGCCCCAAACCCGTACTATTTAACGTAATTCAGTTTGAATAATGTTGAAACAAAGAATAAAATTGCATCGACCGGGAATCGAACCCGGGCCGCCCGCGTAGCAGGCGAGCATTCTTCCACTGAACCACCGACGCACATTTAACAGACTTTTTTGACTTAATTCAGTTTGAATAATGTTGAAACAAAGAATAAAATTGCATCGACCAGGAATCGAACCCGGGCCGCCAGCGTGGCAGGCCAGCATTCTTCCACTGAACCAACAATGCACCAATACCTGTCTTTTTAACGTAATTCAGTTTGTATAATGTTGAAACAAAGAATAAAATTGCATCGACCGGGAATCGAACCCGGGCCGCCCGCGTGGCAGGCAAGCATTCTACAACTGAAACAACAATGCACCAATACCTGATTTTTTAACGTAATTCAGTTTGAATAATGTTGAAACAAAGAATAAAATTGCATCGACCGGGAATCGAACCCGGGCCGCCCGCGTGGCAGGCGTGCATTCTTCCACTGAACCAACAATGCACCAATACCTGACTTTTTAACGTAATTCAGTTTGAATAATGTTGAAACAAAGAATAAAATTGCATCGACTGGGAATCGAACCCGGGCCGCCAGCGTGGCAGGCGGGCATTCTTCCACTGAACCACCGATGCACATTTAACTGATTTTTTGGCTTAATTCAGTTTGAATAATGTTGAAACAAAGAATAAAATTGCATCGACCGGGAATCGAACCCGGGACGCTCGCGTGGCAGGCGAGCATTCTTCCACGGAACCACCGACGCACTTTTAACTGACTTTTTTGGCTTAATTCAGTTTGAATAATGTTGAAACAAACAATAAAATTGCATCGACCGGGAATCGAACCCGGGCCGCCCGCGTGGCAGGCGAGCATTCTTCCACTGAACCAACGATGCCCCAAACCCGTTCTATTTAACGTAATTCAGTTTGAATAATGTTGAAACAAAGAATAAAATTGCATCGACCGGGAATCGAAGCCGGGCCTCCCGCGTAGCAAGCGAGCATTCTTCCACTGAACAACCGACGCACATTTAACAGCCTTTTTTGTCTTAATTCAGTTTGAATAATGTTGAAACAAAGAATAAAATTGCATCGACCGGGAATCGAACCCGGGCCGCCCGCGTGGCAGGCGAGCATTCTTCCACTGAACCACCGATGCACATTTAACAGGCTTTTTTGGCTTAATTCAGTTTGAATAATGTTGAAACAAACAATAAAATTGCATCGACAGGGAATCGAACCCGGGCCGCCAGCGTGGCAGGTGAGCATTCTTCCACTGAACCAACGATGCACCAATATCTGACTTTTTAACGTAATTCAGTTTGAATAATGTTGAAACAAACAATAAAATTGCATCGACCGGTAATCGAACCCGTGCCGCCCGCGTGGCAGGCGAGCATTCTTCCACTGAACCACCGATGAACATTTAACAGCCTTTTTTGGCTTAATTCAGTTTGAATAATGTTGAAACAAACAATAAAATTGCATCGACCGGGAATCGAACCCGGGCCGCCCGCGTGGCAGGCGAGCATTCTTCCACTGAACCACCGATGCACATTTAACAGACTTTTTTGGCTTAATTCAGTTTGAATAATGTTGAAACAAAGATTAAAATTGCATCGACCGGGAATCGAACCCGGGCCGCCCGCGTGGCAGGCGAGCATTCTTCCACTGAACCACCGATGCACATTTAACAGATTTTTTGGCTTAATTCAGTTTGAATAATGTTGAAACAAACAATAAAATTGCATCGACCGGGAATCGAACCCGGGCCGCAAGCGTAGCAGGCGAGCATTCTTCCACTGAACCACCGACACACATTTAACAGACTTTTTTGGCTTAATTCAGTTTGAATAATGTTGAAACAAAGAATAAAATTGCATCGACCGGGAATCGAACCCGGGCCGCCCGCGTAGCAGGCGAGCATTCTTCCACTGAACCACCGACGCACGTTTAACAGACATTTTTGGCTTAATTCAGTTTGAATAATGTTGAAACAAAGAATAAAATTGCATCGATCGGGAATCGAACCCGGGCCGCCCGCATAGCAGGCGAGCATTCTTCCACTGAACCACCGATGCACATTTAACAGCCTTTTTTGGCTTAATTCAGTTTGAATAATGTTGAAACAAACAATAAAATTGCATCGACAGGGAATCGAACCCGGGCCGCCCGCGTGGCAGGCGAGCATTCTTCCACTGAACCACCGATGCACATTTCACAGCCTTTTTTGGCTTAATTTAGTTTGAATAATGTTGAAACAAAGAATAAAATTGCATCGACCGGGAATCGAACCCGGGCCGCCCGCGTGGCAGGCGAGCATTCTTCCACTGAACCACCGATGCACATTTAACAGATTTTTTGGCTTAATTCAGTTTGAATAATGTTGAAACAAAGAATAAAATTGCATCGACCGGGAATCGAACCCGGGCCGCCCGCGTGGCAGGCGAGCATTCTTCCACTGAACCACCGATGCACATTTAACTGATTTTTTGGCTTAATTCAGTTTGAATAATGTTGAAACAAAGAATAAAATTGCATCGACCGGGAATCGAACCCGGGACGCTCGCGTGGCAGGCGAGCATTCTTCCACGGAACCACCGACGCACTTTTAACTGACTTTTTTGGCTTAATTCAGTTTGAATAATGTTGAAACAAACAATAAAATTGCATCGACCGGGAATCGAACCCGGGCCGCCCGCGTGGCAGGTGAGCATTCTTCCACTGAACCAACGATGCCCCAAACCCGTACTATTTAACGTAATTCAGTTTGAATAATGTTGAAACAAAGAATAAAATTGCATCGACCGGGAATCGAAGCCGGGCCGCCCGCGTAGCAAGCGAGCATTCTTCCACTGAACCACCGACGCACATTTAACAGCCTTTTTTGGCTTAATTCAGTTTGAATAATGTTGAAACAAAGAATAAAATTGCATCGACCGGGAATCGAACCCGGGCCGCCCGCGTAGCAGGCGAGCATTCTTCCACTGAACCACCGACGCACATTTAACAGACTTTTTTTACTTAATTCAATTTGAATAATGTTGAAACAAAGAATAAAATTGCATCGACCGGGAATCGAACCCGGGCCGCCCGCGTGGCAGGCCAGAATTCTTCCACTGAACCAACAATGCACCAATACCTGACTTTTTAACGTAATTCAGTTTGTATAATGTTGAAACAAAGAATAAAATTGCATCGACAGGGGATCGAAACCGGGCCGCCCGCGTGGCAGGCAAGCATTCTTCCTCTGAACCAACAATGCACCAGTACCTGATTTTTTAACGTAATTCAGTTTGAATAATGTTGAAACAAAGAATAAAAATGCATCGACCGGGAATCGAACCCGGGCCGCCCGCGTGGCAGGCGTGCATTCTTCCACTGAACCAACAATGCACCAATACCTGACTTTTTAACGTAATTCAGTTTGAATAATGTTGAAACAAAGAATAAAATTGCATCGACCGGGAATCGAACCCGGGCTGCCCGCGTGGCAGGCGAGCATTCTTCCACTGAACCAACGATTCCCCAATCCTTTACTTTTTAACGTAATTCAGTTTGAATAATGTTGAAACAAAGAATAAAATTGCATCGACCGGGAATCGAACCCGGGCCGCCCGCGTGACAGGCGAGCATTCTTCCACTGAACCACCGATGAACATTTAACAGGCTTTTTTGGCTTAATTCAGTTTGAATAATGTTGAAACAAACAATAAAATTGCATCGACCGGGAATCGAACCCGGGCCGCCCGCGTGGCAGGCGAGCATTCTTCCACTGAACCAACAATGCACCAATACCTGACTTTTTAACGTAATTCAGTTTGAATAATGTTGAAACAAAGAATAAAATTGCATCGACCGGGAATCGAACCCGGGCCGACCGCGTGGCAGGCGAGCATTCTTCCACTGAACCACCGATGCACATTTAACAGCTTTTTTGGCTTAATTCAGTTTGAATAATGTTGAAACAAAGAATAAAATTGCATCGACCGGGAATCGAACCCGGGCCGCCCGCGTGGCAGGCGAGCATTCTTCCACTGAACCACCGATGCACATTTAACCGCCTTTTTTGGCTTAATTCAGTTTGAATAATGTTGAAACAAAGAATAAAATTGCATCGACCGGGAATCGAACCCGGGCCGCCCGCGTGGCAGGCGAGCATTCTTCCACTGAACCACCGATGCACCTTTAACAGATTTTTTGGCTTAATTCAGTTTGAATAATGTTGAAACAAACAATAAAATTGCATCGACCGGGAATCGAACCCGGGCCGCCCGCGTGGCAGGCGAGCATTCTTCCACTGAACCACCGATGCACATTTAACAGACTTTTTTGGCTTAATTCAGTTTGAATAATGTTGAAACAAACAATAAAATTGCATCGACCGGGAATCGAGCCCGGGCCGCCCGCGTGGCAGGCGAGCATTCTTCCTCTGAACCAACGATGCACCAATCCCTTACTTTTTAACGTAATTCAGTTTGAATAATGTTGAAACAAAGAATAAAATTGCATCGACCGGGAATCGAACCCGGGCCGCCCGCGTGGCAGGCGAGCATTCTTCCACTGAACCACCGATGCACATTTAACAGATTTTTTGGCTTAATTCAGTTTGAATAATGTTGAAACAAACAATAAAATTGCATTGACCGGGAATCGAACCCGGGCCGCCCGCGTGGCAGGCGAGCATTCTTCCACTGAACAACCGATACACATTTAACAGACTTTTTTGGCTAATTCATTTTGAATAATGTTGAAACAAACAATAAAATTGCATCGATCGCGAATCGAACCCGGGCCACCCGCGTGGCAGGCGAGAATACTTCAACTGAACCACCGATGCACAAATACTTGACTTTCTTGACTTAATTCAGTTTGAATAACGTTCAAACTAACAATAAAATAGCATCGATCGAGAATCGAACCCGGGCCGCCGGGTTGGCAGGCGAGCATTCTTCCACTGAACCGCCCATGCACGTAGGCTTGGTTTTCTTGACTTAATTCAATTTGAATAATGTTCAAACAAACAGTAAAATTGCATCTACTTGCAATCGAACCCGGCAGCCGAGCATTCTTCCACTGAACCAACGATGCAAAAATCCCAGACTTACTTGACTTAATTCAGTTTGAATAATGTTCAAACAAACAATAAAATTGCTCCGACCGGGAATCGAATCCGGGCCGCTGGTCTGGCAGTCGAGCATTCTTCCACTGAACCACCAATGCACAAAATACCCGACTTTTTTTACTTAATTCAATTTCAATAATGTTGAAACAAAAAATAAAATTGCATCGACTGGGAATCGAACCCGGGCAGCCGAGCATTCTTCCACTGAACCACCGATGCCCAGATACCTGACTTTTTTGACTTGATTCAGTTAGAATAATGTTGAAACAAACAATAAAATTGCATCCACCGGTAATCAAACCCGGGCCGCCCGCGTGGTTGGCTTACATTCTGCCACAGAACCACCGATGCGCAAATTCCTTCCTTTTTAACTTAATTCAGTTTGAATACCGTTGAAACAAAAAATAAAATTGCATCGACCGTGAATCGAACCCGACCCGCCCGTGTGGCTGGCGTGCTTTCTTGCTCTGAACCGCCGATGCACAATTCCCATACTTTTTTTTAACTTAATTCAGTTTGTATTCCGTTTAAACGAACAATAAATTTGCATTGACCGGGAATCGAACCCGGGCCGCCCGCGTGGCATGCGTACATTCTTCCACTGAACAACCGCTACACAATTTCAAGTCTTTTTTTAATTTAATTCAGTTTGAATTCCATTCAAACAAACAATTGAATTGCACCGACCGGGAATCGAACCCGAGCCGGCCGCGTGGTAGGCGAGTACTCTTCCACTGAACCATCGAGGCGCTTTTTTAACTTAATTCAGTTTGAATTCCGTTGAGACAAACAATAAAATCACATCGACCGGATATCGAACCCGCGCTGTCATCGTGGCAAGCGTACATTCTTCCCCTGAACCACCGATACACAATTTCACATCTTTTTTTTAACTTAATTCAGTTTGATTTAACAAACAATATAATTGCGTCGACCGGGAATGGAACCCGAGTCGTCCCCCTGCATTCTGCCATTGCCCTACCGATCCTCAGTTTCCAAACTTTTTTAATTTATTTCCGTTTGAATTTCGGTGAAACAATCAGTAAATTTGCATCGGCCGGGAATTGAACCTGTGTAGTCAGCGTTTCATCCATTCTTTCATCCACTGAACCTCCGATTCTCTGTGCGTTGTTTCCGCTTCATCTTTCTGTTTCCTTATTTTTATCGCAATGTTGTATAAATTTTTCTTTTTTTCTTTTTTTAAGGGAGACTATTGCGTATCAATTTATTTTAGTTATTTCCCTTAAATCAATTTTTATCTTAAGAATTTTTTTTTCATTTTACTCTTTTTGATCAATTTCTGTTAATTAAAATATTTTTTCCCGACCTTCTTTCTTTTGAGTGAAAACATTTTATTTCTCTTTGCTTCTATTTTTCTCCCTCATTCTTCTCCCTTGTCATACGTCTGAACATCTTTTTATTCTGCCTCATTTGCTCAAATCTTTTTTTTTAAATATTAATATTTCCTTAATTTTTTTTTATATGCAGAAAACGATATTTTGGCACAGTAAGCCACGTGTAGAACATGAATGAAACTTCACTAATATTTGTTCTGTCATCCAGTAGTTTCTTTTTGGTTTTTTAGTGTTGTTTGGTTTTGTTTTTTTTTTATATTTCCTTATGAATTTGTACGTCTTTTTCTACTGTCAATTTTTTAGTTCATCCCTGTTGTAGAGTACATATGAAAGATTCTTTAAATTAGTTATTCTTTTCACTATCTGTATTTGTTCTATTTGTTCATAGTCCGCCTTTCTGTTAACGTGAGATGATATATCTTTTGGGGAAAAAAAATGTTAATTTAAAGACCACTTCTATACTTCTTCTAAATTGAATCTTTTCTTCATGAAATAAGTATATTTTCATGGTTACATAATTTCCTGTTTGCTTCTTTTTTTCTCTCATAAATATAGGGTGACCTAAAAAAAAACGGGAATTTTTTAAGTGCGTATTGCCAGACATGAGCAAGTGGCAACACTGCGAGACAGTGACCTTGAGCAAGTAAACATTCCGCCATTTTAGTAACGAGAATGAAATTCACAGTATCCCAGCTGAGATGTTGCAGCAGTCAATGAGGAATCTCAACAGCAGATTTCAAGAATGCATTCGTACAGGAGGACGCCATCTACAGGACGAAATTTTAAAAAAATGAAAATTCCATCATTGTTTCTTAAATGGCATGTTTTAAGGTTTCAATTACTATGAATTAAATATTTTTCTTCCATCACTCTTGGTTTTATTGGATTGTTAAAAAGTTCCCGTTTTTTGGGGGTCACCCTATGCTTCTTAACTGTATAAAACACTGGATATGTTTTATTATGTGAATACTTCTGAAAGAAGAATTTTTTTATTTTAATGTTATATATGTATCGAGTTAGAGCTTGGGAAGGAAGATTTATTCTCTGAATTGTATTTCCCCCGTAATCGGCACTTTTTCATTCGCCACATAACACCGATATTTCAAGAACGGAACGGAATAGCTGAAAGGAAAAGGTATGACAAACACTTTTTTTTTTTTTGACAGAGAGATTTTTATATCAACAAGACATACACAAACTATATTGGCATATATTAACATGTTTCAGGTGAAGAATAATACACCACATTTATCTACACAGTAATGCAGATTTCCAGGAGAAGCAAAAAGGAAGAGTCTTACATATAATATGGAGATATTCCTGTACCTGGAATAGACATTTTTAGGACTCCAGATTCAAAAGGGTCGGATTCATCTATGTCCCAGGCAATGACATATTCCACGAATGGGTAACAGCGAGTCTTAGGTTTTTCCAAATTGAGAACTACGTGCTGGAGTTTCATTGTAGATCTGGGGAAGATATATTCGCAACGAACTGAAATTTGATTGCAGTGTGGAATAACGTCATTAAATAGCCAACACATCACCGATGTGACTTATCTCTATTAAATAGAGGTAAGCACTTTCTGTATACTTACATATATATTTTCTGATAATATTTTTTAGAAAAATTTATAATTTACGTTACATATGACAGAAGATTTTTTTTCATTATTTTAAATGATAATTTAGAGGCAAAGTAAAATTTCTAATTGCTAGAGAACAATAACACTTAATAGATGTATCTCAACAGAATTGCTAAAAAATATTGGAAAACTCGTTTTGAATAATTTAAATATCTCCGCTGACGTTAAATTTTGTTTTATTTAAAGGAAAATATTCTAGATTTAATCTGTAAAAAATGCATATTTAAATAAGGATTTCAGACATTTTTAAACAATGGCGTAAAACCAAAATCGATTAATTTGATTGATACCAATAAAAGTAAAAAGAATTCATTAAAAATCTTTTTTATATTGACGCCGACGACGAGTTATCTCGTGCCAACAACGTGTTTATTCGCCATGATATTTTTAGCGTGAATCAGTGTTCAAAATTCAGTTGAAACTAGATTGTTTGTTTGTTCGTTTGTTTTGTTTCACGGTATATCAACCTCAATCGGTTATTTAATGCCGACAAAAATTTATTGCTGGTAATATTTTTTTCAAAAAAGTGTCACTGGTAATAATGTTTTCCTTCAATAATGTATTGCTGGTAATAATTTTTTACAAAAATGTATTGCTGGTATTAAAACCTGTTTTTACACTTTCATAATACTTTGACCCCAGTTTGGGGATTAACTATTTGCTCATAGCTGTGACCCTAACAGGTGCTACTACCCCGAATCAGTGTGGACCTGGGAAGAATAGCAATTAAGAGGTGGTTCCACGCTCCTCAGAACCTCCTGATCGGAGGCCTTGCTGTCGGACGTAGTTTATCGTCTTGCCCAGGACGTGAAACTAGAAATCAAATCATTATTTTTTTTTTCATTTTGCCCAAGTTGGCTATTATAAATTGGGCGTTTGAAGTCAGATTTCGGAATTGACTTCTGGAGGTCAATGTGCGCAAAATTAAATATACACCCAAGAAATTTGTTTCGAAAAATGTAAATTTAAGGATCAATGAACTAAATTTGATTAAAAAAAACACATTACTTACGTCTTATTTAAAATTTAGGGACCGCCAAATAAAAGCAATACCTAAGATTTAAAATGAAATTCTAAAAATGAAAAATCTTTCTTAAAGCTTTTATTTTAGTTTCAATTCCAAGTTAATAGATTAAATTCAATATTTCTAATAAGGAAAAATACTTTGCTGTATTTCAAAATGAAATTAAATTGATTGGAAGGGTTTTTAATCACTAAAATGGTTGATTTTGGCCATATTTACAATTCTCTCGGCACAACCTAATTCTCTTTATTAAAAAATCTTTCAAAACTAAAATATACTTTCTGTAACTTTATTTGGGTAAGATTATCTGACTTAAAGTTTAATTAATCTGATTTGAAACAAACTGTTATGGTCCAGGTTAGGACCAAGGAAGAACAACACGAACACAAGAGTAGAAATAACGAAGATATATTACACGAAATAATAATACAAGATGTGGAAGGTGTTAGTATGACTGTCAGTCTGGTTTGGAGTGAACTACTATCGGCTCGACTCGATTCGATATTTAACAGTCCCCCCACGAGGAAAGTATGTGGCACAAGGCCTAGTTTAACGTGGGTTTCTCCGAGCTCGTAAGCTCTGCCAAAAATACTCCCTTAAGAACCCGTATAAGCGGGTTCAGGGCTTGTCTACCACCCCGGACGAAACTTTGCCCTTTGGCAAAGCCTCGTCCGGGTTCCTCTCTGCCAAAGCAGAGCGTTCGACAGGAGTCGCACACAGTCAGAGACTGTGGCTCGACTCGATTCAATATTTATTACTGAATAATACAGCAAATGTGGCACAAGGCCGAAAAAGGGGATGGGGAAAAGAGAAGGTCATCATCTGTCTTAATTTATAACTTAGCTAGCCACAATCACTGACCCAATCGTACAAGACAATAATCCTAGCACCAAAACAACACATTCACACATACCTTTCTTACTACGTCCACCAAAATACCTCATAGTCTCAATGAAAATCCTAAATAGTCCCCATATGTACAAATCGTTGTCTGTGGAGGGAGGGTAATAAAAACAACAAGCTAAAAACACCCCAATGATATATATACAATATGGTTATAAATTATTTACAAGAAACGGGGGTCAGAAATAAAAGGGGCCAATGAGCAAACACACCCTAGCTAAGGTTACTGGAGAACAAAAACTAAAGAGTCAAAAAACTTACTTCTAGCCTCAATCCAGAGATGGGTTACCTACGTTTAAACCAGGAAAACAATATCCTGATGCCTAACCGGCATCAAAATGCCCCTACAGGTCAGACCCTTTTACTCGACACATACGCGCAAGATTCACACACCTTTTCTCAAATTCTGATGAGGTGAGCCGCCGCCTTTCCGTTCTGATCTTGACTTTAAGCTGATGCTTAAATAACAAGATCAGTTGGGAAGAAGTGAACTTCTCGCCCTCAGAGAATTCCTTCTGACGCGTCGTCCAAATCACGACTCTCATTACACCTAGTATGCATCAGAACACATAATGTTCAGCCTTCGTCATCTGCGGCACCACATTGCTACACACACAGAACTGGCCTCAAGTACAAAGAACTTTCCCTGCAGCATGCGAACCATGAGGCCTTCAACAAACTTGCACAACGGCACTATCGCCTTGCAATAAAAGAAGGCGTGACCAATGGTCTCGGCAGTACAGCGACGGCAGTTTGGATATTTCTCCAAGCCTGCTGAACAAAGTCTCTTGGCGACCCAGAGGGCCCCACGAATCACCAGCCTGGTGAGTGATGCCTCATCATTATTGAGGCATTTCAACCCAGGCGCCCAAAGCCATATCGAGCGAGCCTCCTGCTTCGTAAGACCGAGCTCGTCAATCAGATCATCCTGAACATCCCCACTGACTAACACTTGATACAATGTCCTACGAGACAAAGCCTGGACATTGGAGAGGCCATCCGACGCCCGTAAGAGGTGTTTCAGAGCACAACGACATTCGCGGTAGAAGGAGCATTCGGTTCGGTGTATACGGCCGGCCTCCTCCCGGCACGAGTGCACACTTCTCAGGGAGGGGAAATGTTTACGGACGTCTTCCTTCCAGAAGGCGCCATCTTCATCCGATCCGCGACACATTCGGTCTAGAAAGTTGATGCGAAGCATATATTGACGAATCTCAATGCTAGGCATACCCAGACCGCCCTCAGAGGGATGAAGGCAATAGATCTCTAAGTGTTGACTTCTATGTTCACTTTTATATTTACACACGCTCTATCTCTGATATTGAGCACTTTATCCCATAAATATAGCACACTTTAAGACTATATAAGACTTTAAGACTATATTTCTTCATACACACACACACACACACACACACACACACACATATATATATATATATATATATATATATATATATATATGTGTGTATGCACATTTCATTAAAAACAACTGAAAAGGTGCTTTTATTTAGTTTTTTTATATAATTTATATAAATTATATAAAAAACGACTGACAAGGTGCTTTTATTTAGTTTTTTATATAATTTATATAAATTATATAAAAAAACTAAATAAAAGCACCTTGTCAGTCGTTTTTAATGAAATGTGCATTAAAGAAGGATTGCTGCCTAAATACACACACACACACACACACACACACACACATACATACATATATATATATATATATATATATATATATATATATATATATATATATATATATATATATCAGTCCATTAAGCGATCAGTGTATGACTGATAATATTGTATATCGAACGATCATACGTTCCAGTAGCAATGTTAGATTTTATTTTGGTTCTACCGAAAATCCTTGGAAGTTTCGCTCCTACCATCACCGAATATAATTGGCTAATTAATTAAATACAGAAACAGCACTGTTATCCCTAATTATTACTGGAAATTGAAAGATACCGATGATTCCCCTTTAATTGACTGGAGTATTATAGCAAAAGCAAAATCGTATAACGGAAAAGGAAATAATTGTAACATATGCTTGGTTGAAAAAATGATTATCTTAAACATTTAAATAACTTTGGGTTATTAAACAAGAGAAATGAACTGATGGTTACATGTAGGCATAAAAATAAATATCTACTTAAACACGTAGATCCAGATTAATTTTTAATACGGTTTAGTTTTTAGTGTATGTTGTGGCTTATTATAATTTATTGTTAAGCTCTGTTTCAGCGCTTACCAGATTTCCGACTCTGTGATGGGACCCTCGCACCCAGCCGCTTCAGCTGCCTCGAGACAGGGAAAGTTGGCTAAATAGGCGTCGAACCAAGCAGGGATCAGACCGGACTCCCTGATGAAAAGATCCTGAAAGTAACCCCGAGAGACTTCGCATATGCCCGCGTTTGTAGTCACGGTCCGATTATCCGGCAATGTGACGCACGCGATATGTCGCTGAGCTGCACTCCGATTTTCCTCTGCACGCAATTCAGCGGCCATATTCGTCGCCTCAGAGGACATTCTTTTTAACCTAGCCCTAACTACCAGAGCTTGATCCTTCTTGATAAGCAAGGAGGACAACTCTGCCTTAGCTAAGACTATTTCCCACTATTACGGGATTTCACTGCCCGATCAACTTTATCTTCTAAAGCCGTTTGCGCCGATAATCTATCTAAATTGAGTCGACGACTAAAGTCGGCAACAAACGTTCTAATTTTCGATTTTACATTTTCCCACCAGGCGTTCCCAACAACCGCCCCCGTCAATTCCCTTTGTATCATTAGTATCAGCTGGTCCCGGAAATTCTGCTCACCAAATAGTGAACAATTTTCCAGTACCCAGCCAACCTAACCATAGTCTTATCTAAGTTTACACGGACCCGGACAAGCCTGTGATCCGTATAAACTATATAGTGGAAGCCTGGACACCCTAAGAGCCCTAAATCGACTCTCCTAACTAAGACTCTGTCGAGGTATCTCGCCAGCGTCCCAGGATCCGAGTTGCCACTATTTGTCCAAGTCCATGCTACCTCCAGAGGGTGCTTATTCCGGTACTTATCGACAAGATCAAACTCATCGATAAAGTCCCGAAATGGTTTCACGTCCCGGTTGTTAGTACCCGAATTGTGTCCTATACGATCTATATCGGGGTCAAGGACGACTTTCCAATCCCCCGCTAAAACTACCCGACGAGATGTCATCAAGTACGACCCGATCTGCCGAAACAAAGCAGGTCGCTCGGAATGGTTATTGGGTTCGTAGAGCCTTATCCTTTATGGTAACATCCAACACGCAAAGCCTGCCCGCCGGATCTGCGAAGACAAGAGTACATGCAGCCTTCAAAGACTTGCTCACTAGCCAAGAGACACCCCTCGAACGACCATCAAAACATGCTGAATAAAGGGCGAACCCCTTAGACAGCAAGTCCTCACGGCCATGAGAAGAAAACCGGGTCTCTTGCACACAACAAACATTCACCCCGAGGCGCTGAAGGTCGCGAGAGAGCCTCACCTTGCGAGAATCGGACCTCAGGCCCCGGACATTTATACTTGCTAACCAAAGTGCCATGATGAAAACAGATTAGGGTTGCGGTAATGGTTTAAACATGGTCGGGGTAAGGATACCAACATCTTCTCCCATAGACCCATGGCCCATCTCAGTCTTGATGGAGCCGTCTTGGGAGATTCCGCCGATATCCCAGGTCAGTTTTAGGGTTCTATACAGGGAGGGGTGAACTAAAACTGGGACCCTCCCTGCACAAAATTGTTTTGAGGATTTTAATTACTGATTTTGAACAATTGCAATGGGCAAGGTCATCTTGTTGGACATGATGGTCTCGTCCAACATCGCCCAAATTTGTTTGGCTCCAGGGCCCGTTCTAATAACTGTGAGAACCCTTTGAGCCAGAGGGAAGTTTTGTGGTACTTGCACGTCTATGTCAGCAAACTGCTTAATTGATAGGAGATAGCGTAAGTCCTTTATCCGGTGGCCATAGTCCCTGGCCCTTTCTGCCTGAGCCGGGGAGATGCGGCAAACATTCTCTCCCAAATTGTAAATCTGTTTTTTTTTTTTTCTTGTTTTTCAGCTCCTGAGTGGGGCTTCTGTTGCGTTTGGAGGAGGGTGGAGGCATTTCTGCTTTTTTCACAGGGAAAGGACTGGGAGTATGCAGAGGGGTGTGGGAGGGTCTTTTTTAATGGGGAAGGACTAGGTGTGTGGAGAGAGGTATAGAAGGATCTGTGTCTATAAGGGCTGGGATCTCTACTGAGGGGAAGGGATTTGGATGTCAGGGGGCAGGTCGTGTCTTAGGTGAAGGGGAGGACCGGGTAGAGGACGTTGAAGGAATAGGGTCTAGTTGTTTTTTTGGGGTGTCTAATTTCTTTTAAAATTCTTTGATTTTTCTGTTTTCTCAAAACTGGGATCATATTTCCGTTGTTTTTCCTTTAGTCAGTTGAGAGGCCGGGGCATCGCCCTTAACGTTGCCAGAGGGAGTGGGGCTGTAAGTGCCTTTGGTCTTTGGGGCTTCAGGGATCTGAGCACCCGCTGTGTGGCGCTTCCCTCTGACCCTACCAGCAACTAGCCATTCTCCCTCCCACTTCTCTGCAACTGTACTAGCAGCGGGTGAAGGCTCTTTGGGGAATGTCGTCTTTTGACCAACCGGAGAATTACCCCTACCGGTCCCAGAAGCTGACATGCCCATTACAGGCGAGGCGGCAGATAAAGACGCGGTCAGAGGGGGATTTTGGTCAACAGGAGATTGAATTCCAGAGGCCTTCTTCTCTGGGCAGGAAGAGGAGAGGTGACCAGTCTCTCCACACTTCCAGCATACCGGTTTAGGGCCGGTCACAATGACCGGCAATTTCAATCTCCCTACTTCCAGAGAGTTGGGGATGGGGCGGAAGGCATCTTGATCTAGTCGTATCTCAAAACTAACCCCCCCCTCCCGCTCAGGCTATCGCAGGAAGCGCCCAGTATTTCGCCGAACTGGGACAGGTAGGCCGCGAGATGTTCCGCGAGATCCTGAGAAGGGACCTCATATATTGAGAACTTGTCCTACAAAGCCTTCATATTCTCTGCGTAGGATCAGATCTTTCGTGATCAGGTCTCGGCTCGAAGCCGCAACGCAATCTTCTGGCGTGGCTAACAATACGTCCCACATGAAAAACCCGGCTCCTTTAACAACTCTGAGGGGTTTGAACCCCAAGGACTCTAGTGATTTTATCACTGTGTTTTTCGTCGAGCGACAAATTTTGTGCGTACGCTTGTCGACGACGGAAACTGACACTATTTGTTTCTCAATTGTTCTTAGTTGCCGTGGGTCTACTAAGAGTCCACCTTCTACCACAAGGTGTGCGTAACTCTTAGCTCGCTCCAAGAATTCCGCCACATTGTTTATACAACTATGGCGGGTCTTGCAACAAGAGGGCGATTCTCCGACCTCTGAATTTTTCATATTCTTGTCATTATGTGAGGCACTAAAGGCCTCCATACTACTTTCATTTTGGCCATTATTGGTCTCCTTATTTGTAGAACTTTGGCCATTATTGGCCTCCATAATTTTAGAACTTTTGCCATTATTGGCCTCAATATTTTTAGGGCTCTTGCCAATATTGGCTTTAGTAGATTTTGGAAATGTATTTTCTACGTCTGTAATTGGAGTAGTGGTTGGTAGCACAGGATACTCCTCCGTATCATCTTTATCGGGGGGGGGGGTTCTTAATAGCAAATAAATTTTTTTTAACTGACCTTTTTAGGTCAGGGATAACTGTTTTTTTTTTCTTTTTAATGAGGAATGGCGAAGAACTTTTTTTCTTCACCATTTTTTTAAAAGAACAAATTGAAGGGGGGACGGAAGGGGAGGGGGGCAAAAAACAAAGTCCGCCTATAGGCGGTGTGTGCGTGGGGGAATCTAACTAAGTAAAGTTCGCTTAGGAGCGAAAAAAATAGTTAAACAAAAAAAGGAAAACTCGCTCGAACGCGGTGGCAGCAAAAATAAATACATAAACAAAGAAAAAAGAAAAAAGGTTTTACAATTAAATACAAATGACAAAGGACAACAATTAAAACAAGGTACACCTAAAGGCAAGACAAAAATAGAGATTAAAAATAAAAGCACTAAATTCGCCTGAAGGCGAAACAAATGAATTTAAAAAACTGAAAACGAAATAGACAATAAAACGCTAGACAAAGAAAAAGGAAAACGAAAAAAAATTCGAAATTTCAAAAATAGCCGGAGCTATTTACAAAAACAAATTGACTAACGCTATTTAAACTTAACGATGGCCAATTATTCTTAACCGTTACCAGTTGCTCTCAACAATGCCCAATTATTCTTGACCGTTACCAGCTGCTCTCAACAATGCCCAATTATTCTTAACCGTTACCAGTTGCTCTCAACACTGCCCAATTATTCTTAACCGTTACCAGTTGCTTTCAACACTGCCCAATTATTCTTAACCGTTACCAGTTGCTCTCAACACTGCCCAATTATTCTTAACCGTTACCAGTTGCTCTCAACAATGCTCAATTATTCTTAACCGTTACCAGTTGCTCTCAACAATGCCCAATTATTCTTAACCGTTACCAGTTGCTCTCAACACTGCCCAATTATTCTTAACCGTTACCAGTTGCTCTCAACAATGCCCAATTATTCTTAACCGTTACCAGTTGCTCTCAACAGTGCCCAATTATTCTTAACCGTTACCAGTTGCTCTCAACACTGCCCAATTATTCTTAACCGTTACCAGTTGCTCTCAACAATGCCCAATTATTCTTAACCGTTGCCAGATGCTCTCAACAATGCCCAATTATTCTTAACCGTTACCAGTTGCTCTCAACAGTGCCCAATTATTCTTAACCGTTACCAGTTGCTCTCAACAATGCCCAATTATTCTTAACCGTTACCAGTTGCTCTCAACAATGCCCAATTATTCTTAACCGTTACCAGTTGCTCTCAACAATGCCCAATTATTCTTAACCGTTACCAGTTGCTCTCAACAATGCTCAATTGCTCTCAACAATGCTCAATTATTCTTAACCGTTAACAAGTGACTTTCAACACTGCCCAATTATTCTTAACCGTTACCAGTTGCTCTCAACAATGCCCAATTATTCTTAACCGTTACCAGTTGCTCTCAACAATGCCCAATTATACTTAACCGTTACCAGTTGCTCTCAACAATGCCCAATTATTCTTAACCGTTACCAGTTGCTCTCAACACTGCCCAATTATTCTTAACCGTTACCAGTTGCTCTCAACAATGCCCAATTATTCTTAACCGTTACCAGTTGCTCTCAACAGTGCCCAATTATTCTTAACCGTTACCAGTTGCTCTCAACACTGCCCAATTATTCTTAACCGTTACCAGTTGCTCTCAACAATGCCCAATTATTCTTAACCGTTGCCAGATGCTCTCAACAATGCCCAATTATTCTTAACCGTTACCAGTTGCTCTCAACAGTGCCCAATTATTCTTAACCGTTACCAGTTGCTCTCAACAATGCCCAATTATTCTTAACCGTTACCAGTTGCTCTCAACAATGCCCAATTATTCTTAACCGTTACCAGTTGCTCTCAACAATGCCCAATTATTCTTAACCGTTACCAGTTGCTCTCAACAATGCTCAATTGCTCTCAACAATGCTCAATTATTCTTAACCGTTAACAAGTGACTTTCAACACTGCCCAATTATTCTTAACCGTTACCAGTTGCTCTCAACAATGCCCAATTATTCTTAACCGTTACCAGTTGCTCTCAACAATGCCCAATTATACTTAACCGTTACCAGTTTCTCTCAACAGTGCCCAATTATTCTTAACCGTTACCAGTTGCTCTCAACACTGCCCAATTATTCTTAACCGTTACCAGTTGCTCTCAACACTGCCCAATTATTCTTAACCGTTACCAGTTGCTCTCAACACTGCCCAATTATTCTTAACCGTTACCAGTTGCTTTCAACACTGCCCAATTATTCTTAACCGTTACCAGTTGCTCTCAACACTGCCCAATTATTCATAACCGTTACCAGTTGCTCTCAACAATGCTCAATTATTCTTAACCGTTACCAGTTGCTCTCAACAATGCCCAATTATTCTTAACCGTTACCAGTTGCTCTCAACACTGCCCAATTATTCTTAACCGTTACCAGTTGCTCTCAACAATGCCCAATTATTCTTAACCGTTACCAGTTGCTCTCAACAGTGCCCAATTATTCTTAACCGTTACCAGTTGCTCTCAACACTGCCCAATTATTCTTAACCGTTACCAGTTGCTCTCAACAATGCCCAATTATTCTTAACCGTTGCCAGATGCTCTCAACAATGCCCAATTATTCTTAACCGTTACCAGTTGCTCTCAACAGTGCCCAATTATTCTTAACCGTTACCAGTTGCTCTCAACAATGCCCAATTATTCTTAACCGTTACCAGTTGCTCTCAACAATGCCCAATTATTCTTAACCGTTACCAGTTGCTCTCAACAATGCCCAATTATTCTTAACCGTTACCAGTTGCTCTCAACAATGCTCAATTGCTCTCAACAATGCTCAATTATTCTTAACCGTTAACAAGTGACTTTCAACACTGCCCAATTATTCTTAACCGTTACCAGTTGCTCTCAACAATGCCCAATTATTCTTAACCGTTACCAGTTGCTCTCAACAATGCCCAATTATACTTAACCGTTACCAGTTTCTCTCAACAGTGCCCAATTATTCTTAACCGTTACCAGTTGCTCTCAACACTGCCCAATTATTCTTAACCGTTACCAGTTGCTCTCAACACTGCCCAATTATTCTTAACCGTTACCAGTTGCTCTCAACACTGCCCAATTATTCTTAACCGTTACCAGTTGCTTTCAACACTGCCCAATTATTCTTAACCGTTACCAGTTGCTCTCAACACTGCCCAATTATTCTTAACCGTTACCAGTTGCTCTCAACAATGCTCAATTATTCTTAACCGTTACCAGTTGCTCTCAACAATGCCCAATTATTCTTAACCGTTACCAGTTGCTCTCAACACTGCCCAATTATTCTTAACCGTTGCCAGATGCTCTCAACAATGCCCAATTATTCTTAACCGTTACCAGTTGCTCTCAACAGTGCCCAATTATTCTTAACCGTTACCAGTTGCTCTCAACAATGCCCAATTATTCTTAACCGTTACCAGTTGCTCTCAACAATGCCCAATTATTCTTAACCGTTACCAGTTGCTCTCAACAATGTCCAATTATTCTTAACCGTTACCAGTTGCTCTCAACAATGCTCAATTGCTCTCAACAATGCTCAATTATTCTTAACCGTTAACAAGTGACTTTCAACACTGCCCAATTATTCTTAACCGTTACCAGTTGCTCTCAACAATGCCCAATTATTCTTAACCGTTACCAGTTGCTCTCAACAATGCCCAATTATACTTAACCGTTACCAGTTGCTCTCAACAGTGCCCAATTATTCTTAACCGTTACCAGTTGCTCTCAACACTGCCCAATTATTCTTAACCGTTACCAGTTGCTCTCAACACTGCCCAATTATTCTTAACCGTTACCAGTTGCTCTCAACAATGCCCAATTATTCTTAACCGTTACCAGTTGCTCTCAACAATGCGCAATTATTGTTAACCGTTACCAGTTGCTCTCAACAATGCCCAATTATTCTTAACCGTTACCAGTTGCTCTCAACAATGCCCAATTATTCTTAACCGTTACCAGTTGCTCTCAACAATGCCCAATTATTCTTAACCGTTACAAGTTGCTCTCAACAATGCCCAATTATTCTTAACCGTTACCAGTTGCTCTCAACACTGCCCAATTATTCTTAACCGTTACCAGTTGCTCTCAACACTGCCCAATTATTCTTAACCGTTATCAGTTGCTCTCAACAATGCCCAATTATTCTTAACCGTTACCAGTTGCTCTCAACACTGCCCAATTATTCTTAACCGTTACCAGTTACTCTCAACAGTGCCCAATTATTCTTAACCGTTACCAGTTGCTCTCAACACTGCCCAATTATACTTAACCGTTACCAGTTGCTCTCAACACTGCCCAATTATTCTTAACCGTTACCAGTTGCTCTCAACAATGCCCAATTATTCTTAACCGTTACCAGTTGCTCTCAACAATGCCCAATTATTCTTAACCGTTACCAGTTGCTCTCAACAATGCCCAATTATTCTTAATGGTTACCAGTTGCTCTCAACACTGCCCAATTATTCTTAACCGTTACCAGTTGCTCTCAACAATGCCCAATTATTCCTAACCGTTACCAGTTCCACTCAACAATGCCCAATTATTCTTAACCGTTACCAGTTGCTCTCAACACTGCCCAATTATTCTTAACCGTTACCAGTTGCTCTCAACACTGCCCAATTATTCTTAACCGTTACCAGTTGCTCTCAACAATGCCCAATTATTCTTAACCGTTACCAGTTGCTCTCAACAACGCCCAATTATTCTTAACCGTTACCAGTTGCTCTCAACAGTGCCCAATTATTCTAAACCGTTACCAGTTGCTCTCAACAATGCCCAATTTTCTTAACCGTCACCAGTTGCTCTCAACACTGCCTGATTATTCTTAACCGTTACCAGTTGCTCTCAACACTGCCCAATTATTCTTAATCGTTATCAGTTGCTCTCAACCATGCCCAATTATTCTTAACCGTTACCAGTTGCTCTCAACAATACCCAATTATTCTTAACCATTACCAGCTGCTCTCAACAATGCCCAATTATTCTTAACCGTTACCAGCTGCTCTCAACAACGCCCAATTATTCTTAACCGTTACCAGTTGCTCTCAACAGTGCCCAATTATTCTTAACCGTTACCAGTTGCTCTCAACGATGCCCAATTATTCTTAACCGTTACCAGTTGCTCTCAACACTTCCCAATTATTCTTAACCGTTACCAGTTGCTCTCAACAATGCTCAATTATTCTGAACCGTTACCAGTTGCTCTCAACAATGCCCAATTATTCTTAACCGTTACCAGTTGCTCTCAACACTGCCCAATTATTCTTAACCGTTACCAGTTGCTCTCAACAATGCCCAATTATTCTTAACCGTTACCAGTTGCTCTCAACAATGCCCAATTATTCTTAACCGTTACCAGTTGCTCTCAACAATGCCCAATTATTCTTAACCGTTACCAGTTGCTCTCAACAATGCCCAATTATTCTTAACCGTTACCAGTTGCTTTCAACAGTGCCCAATTATTCTTAACCGTTACCAGTTGCTCTCAACAATGCCTAATTATTCTTAACCGTTACCAGTTGCTCTCAACACTGCCCAATTATTCTTAACCGTTACCAGTTGCTCTCAACAATGCCCAATTATTCTTAACCGTTACCAGTTGCTCTCAACAATGCCCAATTATTCTTAACCGTTACCAGTTGCTCTCAACAATTCCCAATTATTCTTAACCGTTACCAGTTGCTCTCAACAATGCCTAATTATTCTTAACCGTTACCAGTTGCTCTCAACACTGACCAATTTTTCTTAACCGTTACCATTTTGCTATCAACACTGCCCAATTATTCTTAACCGTTACCAGTTGCTCTCAACACTGCCCAATTCTTCTTAACCGTTACCAGTTGCTCTCAACAATGCCCAATTATTCTTAACGGTTACCAGTTGCTCTCAACAACGCCCAATTATTCTTAACCGTTACCAGTTGCTCTCAACAGTGCCCAATTATTCTTAACCGTTACCAGTTGCTGTCAACAATGCCCAATTTTTTTAACCGTCACCAGTTGCTCTCAACAATGCCCAATTATTCTTAACCGTTACCAGTTGCTCTCAACAGTGCCCAATTATTCTTTACCGTTACCAGTTGCTCTCAACACTGCCCAATTATTCTTAACCGTTACCAGTTGCTCTCAACAATGCCCAATTATTCTTAACCGTTACCAGTTGCTCTCAACACTGCCCAATTATTCTTAACCGTTACCAGTTGCTCTCAACACTGCCCAATTATTCTTAACCGTTACCAGTTGCTCTCAACAATGCCCAATTATTCTTAACCGTTACCAGTTGCTCTCAACAATGCCCAATTATTCTTAACCGTTACCAGTTGCTCTCAACAATGCCCAATTATTCTTAACCGTTACCAGTTGCTTTCAACAGTGCCCAATTATTCTTAACCGTTACCAGTTGCTCTCAACAATGCCTAATTATTCTTAACCGTTACCAGTTGCTCTTAACAATGCCCAATTATTCTTAACGGTTACCAGTTGCTCTCAACAGTGCCCAATTATTCTTAACCGTTACCAGTTGCTCTCAACAATGCCCAATTATTCTTAACCGTTACCAGTTGCTCTCAACAATGCCCAATTATTCTTAATCGTTACCAGTTGCTCTCAACAGTGCCCAATTATTCTTAACCGTTACCAGTTGCTCTCAACAATGCCCAATTATTCTTAACGGTTACCAGTTGCTCTCAACAGTGCCCCATTATTCTTAACCGTTACCAGTTGCTCTCAACAATGCCCAATTATTCTTAACCGTTACCAGTTGCTCTCAACGATGCCCTATTATTCTTAACCGTTACCAGTTGCTCTCAACGATGCCCAATTATTCTTAACCGTTACCAGTTGCTCTCAACACTGCCCAATTATTCTTAACCGTTACCAGTTGCTCTCAACAATGCTCAATTATTCTTAACCGTTACCAGTTGCTCTCAACAATGCCCAATTATTCCTAACCGTTACCAGTTGCTCTCAACACTGCCCAATTATTCTTAACCGTTACCAGTTGCTCTCAACAATGCCCAATTATTCTTAACCGTTACCAGTTGCTCTCAACAATGCCCAATTATTCTTAACGGTTACCAGTTGCTCTCAACAATGCCCAATTATTCTTAACCGTTACCAGTTCCTCTCAACAATCCCCAATTATTCTTAACCGTTACCAGTTGCTCTCAACAATGCCCAATTATTCTTAACCGTTACCAGTTGCTCTCAACAATGCCCAATTATTCTTAACGGTTACCAGTTGCTCTCAACAATGCCCAATTATTCTTAACCGTTACCAGTTGCTCTCAACAATGCCAAATTATTCTTAACCTATCATTTCCAGTATCTGCATGATTGATTATGAAAAATGTTTCATATGAGGAAGGGATATTGTCTTAATCACTTCACCATAATCAAGGCAATAAAGCCACTAAAGCACAAGGTGTCACTGTGAAAGAATACGAGAAAAAAAAAAAAACACTAGAGAAAGAACAGAAATTAAGAAGACAATAGATTGACATTGCATTTAAAATTTTGAAAATCAAACTTGACTGGAAAACAAATAGCTTGAGTTTCACAAGCGAGAATTGCGAGAGAAGAAACTGTCAGCATAGAACTTACGGTTATATCTAGCCATTTCAACTATCAAATGATAGCTTGCTGGCAATCTAGTACTGTGCATAAATTCATAACGTCTTGACACCATAATAGGAAAGTTAATCAGAACAATTACCATGAAAGTATTTATAGAAAAGACACAGGGATGCTACATTATGGCAATAGGAAAGGAAGTAAAGCCGAGATGTCAAATCAGGACCAATAACATCGCAGATTCTTCTTTGGAATTTATCAAGAAACTCTAAATATATATGTGGCAGAAATATTCATAAATATATCAGATTCTGGTGAGAAAAATTATCTACTAATACACAGTGAAGCAAGTTTCATAGAAGCAGTACGAGAAAAATTGATTCAATCGAATCTTTCCAGTTCATGTCAGCAGAAAACAATCGTTCGAATATGACAAAAAATTAAGAAGAGAGAACAATAAAAGAACAGGACTTAAGAAAACAGAAGATAACAATTGACATTGCATTTAAATTTTTGAAGATCAACGTTGCAAGAAGTACGACAGAAGAAACTGTCAGCATAGAACTTACGATTGCATCTCGCCATTTCAAGTGTAAAAAGAAAAGACATTGCCGCCAATTTAGTATTGTGCATAAATCCATTGACTCAAGGTAGCATAAGGGAATTACAGCCGAATTATATTTTAACGTGGCGTAATTGTTAATAAGCTTGTCTTACTAGATCAGTTACGACTGATTATTGAGTTCGATCCTCACTGGGTGCTCTCTTTTTTTGGCCTTGTGTCACATCTGACCTATGCTTCGCAAATCACTATATGTTAAGATGTTAAATATTTCTTAAGAAAAACAAATCATTTCCGGAGAAAGAATTTTTCTATAGAAATAGTTTTTCTCTTTCTCTCGTTCCTTTCTAATTCTTTTCGTTTCTCTCCCACCACCACCACCACCACCACCATCTCTCTCTCTCTCTCTCTTTCTCTCTCTCTTTCTCTCTCTCAGATTAATTTATCTCTCATTTCTTTTCCTCTTCTTTCTCTTTCTCTCTCTCTCTCTCTCTCAGATTAATTTATCTCTCATTTCTTTTCCTCTTCTTTGTCTTTCTCTTTCTCCCTCTCTCTCTCTCTCAGATTAATTTATCTCTCATTTCTTTTCCTCTTCTTTCTCTTTCTCTTTCTCTCTCTCTCTCTCTCTCTCTCTCTCAGATTAATTTATCTCTCATTTCTTTTCCTCTTCTTTCTCTTTCTCTTTCTCTCTCTCTCAGATTAATTTATCTCTCGTTTCTTTTCCTCTTCTTTCTCTTTCTCTTTCTCTCTCTCTCTCTCTCTCTCTCTCAGATTAATTTATCTCTCATTTCTTTTCCTCTTCTTTCTCTTTCTCTTTCTCTCTCTCTCAGATTAATTTATCTCTCATTTCTTTTCCTCTTCTTTCTCTTTCTCTTTCTCTCTCTCTCTTTCTCTCAGATTAATTTATCTCTCATTTCTTTTCCTCTTCTTTCTCTTTCTCTTTCTCTCTCTCTCAGATTAATTTATCTCTCATTTCTTTTCCTCTTCTTTCTCTTTCTCTTTCTCTTTCTCTCTCTCTCTCTCTCTCTCTCAGATTAATTTATCTCTCATTTCTTTTCCTCTTCTTTCTCTTTCTCTTTCTCTTTCTCTCTCTCTCTCTCTCTCTCAGATTAATTTATCTCTCATTTCTTTTCCTCTTCTTTCTCTTTCTCTTTCTCTCTCTCTCAGATTAATTTATCTCTCGTTTCTTTTCCTCTTCTTTCTCTTTCTCTTTCTCTCTCTCTCTCTCTCTCTCAGATTAATTTATCACTCATTTCTTTTCCTCTTCTTTCTCTTTCTCTTTCTCTCTCTCTCAGATTAATTTATCTCTCATTTCTTTTCCTCTTCTTTCTCTTTCTCTTTCTCTCTCTCTCTCTCTCTCAGATTAATTTATCTCTCATTTCTTTTCCTCTTCTTTCTCTTTCTCTTTCTCTCTCTCTCAGATTAATTTATCTCTCATTTCTTTTCCTCTTCTTTCTCTTTCTCTTTCTCTCTCTCTCTCTCAGATTAATTTATCTCTCATTTCTTTTCCTCTTCTTTCTCTTTCTCTTTCTCTTTCTCTCTCTCTCTCTCTCTCTCTCAGATTAATTTATCTCTCATTTCTTTTCCTCTTCTTTCTCTTTCTCTTTCTCTCTCTCTCAGATTAAT
>OZ038503.1:4054444-4071944 GCA_964036315.1 Acanthosepion esculentum
ATTATTATTATTATTATTATTATTATTATTATTATTATTATTATTATTATTATAATCGTGCTTGGCCCTCCTTTCATTAGTTCGCACGGCCGTTACGCTCTGCCAATACCTCATAAATAATGGACCATTCCGTTTTAAACGCATAGAAAGAGGGAGGAAACACTACTTGGTTTCAGTGAGAATATGAAAGAAAGAAAGAGAGAGAGAGACTGAAAGAAAGAAAGAAAGAAAGAAGAAAGAAAAAAGAAAAAAGAAGAAAGAAAGAAAGAAAGAAAGAAAGAAAGAAAGAAAGCTATAAGTGTTTAACGTCTGTCAATACCTCATAAATAATGGACAATTCTGTTTTGATAGCGTGGAAAGAGGGGGAAAGAAAAGAATTGGTTTCAGTGAGAAAATTAAAGAAAAAGAGAGAGAGTGAAAGAAAGAAAGAAAGAAAGAAAGAAAGAAAAATAGAAGTGGTTAACGTCTGTTTCAGTGAAATAAAAAAAGGTCTCACTTCCTTCTTAAAATAACGACCGGCATTCATATTTATGATTGTTATTGCAATATTTTGTTAAAGTTGTTAAGCTCAAATATTTAACGATGTGATAGGGGAAATTCTATGTGCGCATCCAACCTTTACATCCCAAATGATGGAAACCATATTAAAGATGTTAGTTGTTAATATTACAATTGAATAAAATGTTGTTGAAAATTTCATTTCTTGTAACAATACGTTTTGCCTATGTCCAGACTTTAGAGACACCCTTCACATCTGAGGAAGACCGAAAGGCACAATAGCCGAAGCGTTGTTACAACACAGATGAGGAAAATAGTCCGAATATAAATTGTGTATCTCATCCAACTTTACTCACATAAATAATCAAATCAAGAAAATTTTTAACTTTTTCTGTTCTCAAAGGCAGCTTCTTGTTTATGCTTATTACGCAGCCATACATACTCGAATCCAAGTGGTTTGCACAATTACCACTGCCTTTCCATTCCTACCCTATCGTTATACTGCTTCTGCTGCAGCCAATTATTGTCGCAACTTAGACAAGTATCGTATGTCTTTTCAGTTTCAGTATCTTTTTTAATTCCTAACAATTACATCATATCTCGAAATACACTTACTTTTTTTATCAGCTCACTTCAACGTTTATCGGTGCTGTGAATATGTCGTCATGTATTATTTCTCGGCTTTTTGAAGCTTATTTTCATTTCTCTATCAATGAACTGAGTTTTTAGCCAGAGATTTTGTCAGATCGTTCATAGATTCTAGCTATCACGACTTCTTCCTTTCTTCTTTAACTTTTCTTCTTTTACTTTATTTTTTCTTCTTGTTTCTTTCTTCTCTTGTTTTTATTTTTGTTCTTTCCTTATTTCATTTTCCTTCTTCTTCTTTCAATTATTTTCTTTTCTTTCGCTTTCCCCATCTCTTTTCCTTTTTCTTTCTTTTCTTTTTCTTCGTGATCTTTTCTGTCCTTTCCTTTTTTTTCTGATCGTTTTCTTTTTCTTTTCCCTTCTTTTTTCTCCTTTACTAATTTTCTTCTTTTTAACTTCATTTCTTTCCAATTCATCATTTCTGTAATCTTATCGTGAAGTATATTTTACTGTTTCTTTGAATTCGACTTTTCTTTTGCTTGACTTTTTTTCATCTCGACGTGGAGATAGTATTTTATTTTCATATTATCTATAAAGCTGAATGAATAGATATCTCAAAACGAGGCTTGATCTCGCGAGAATTCGCAAATCATGTCTTCCGTTTCTGTAACTATCTGAACAGACTGGAAAATTCAAGCTTGATAAATTTTACCCCACAGGGTCACGTATACACCCGAACGCAAATACATATATATACGCACACAAACAAGCACGTGCCCTTACACAACCGCAAAAACGCACATACGTATAGACATACGCACACACAATAAAAACACACACTTGCATATACATATTTCAACAGATTGACACATTTAACAGCTGAAGATAATGCGGGCATTTTTATTCGACCGGCCTCACATGAACGTTTTTATTTATCTATTTTTTACTTTATTTTTTATATTTATTTATTTCATTTTTTTTATTTTTTTATTTTTTATTTTTTTGCTAGTACAATTGGCAGAAAATATATTTTTAATCAATATCCAATCACCTTCAAAGATAATGACTGTTGTGAGAGGTATTTTCAAATCATCGATATTTTTATTTCACTTTTTACTTTATTTGGGACTGGGGCAGGAAATGGCTTGTAAATTTTAATGCTTCCAAAACGAAACTGCTCTCATTTACCCACCATAGAGAACACTTCCCCCCCGCCCCGCATCCTATCAGCATGACTGATGTTCAACTTCACGGGAGCGTCTCTCAGTGCCTTCTTGGTCTCACGTTTTCCACTGACCTGAGGTGGAACAACTACATTGAATCAATAGCTTCCTCTACCGCAAGGAAAGTTGGTTCTCTATGTCGTGCCAGAAGGTTTTTTCCCGTTTGAGTCCATCGTTCAAATCTACAAATCTACCATTCGTCCTTGCATTGAATACTGTTGCTATATATGGTCTTGTGCCCCCGCTGTTCATCTCTAGGTTCTCGACAAAATCCAAAGACGGATATACAATGTGATAGTCTGACGCTCTATTTTCAGTGGTACCCTAACTGTGTGAATTTAAGCGTGCTACTAGCTTGTCATCTCGGTCTCACCCTTTCACCGCCGAAACAGTTAAATGTAACCGCCTCTTCTACTCCAACAGCTTCTTCTCTCGCACTTCCAGACAGTGGAATTCCCTTCCTCTTACTTGCTTTCCCGACAACTATAATCTTCAAAAATTTAAATGTAATGTCAGTCGACATCATCTGATGCCTTGATCCCAGTCCTTCTCTTTATACTTTCCTCAAACACCCCTCTTTACTCTTACTTTCACTCTCTGTAACCCCCCTCTTTACTCTTGCTCTCACTCTCTGTAACCACTCCCTCTTTACTCTTAATTTCACTCCCTATAACCCCTCCCTCTTTACTCTTACCTTTACTCTCTGTAACCCCTCCCTCTTTACTCTTACTTTCACACTCTGTAACCCCTTCCTCTTAATTTCACTCTCTATAAGCCCTCCCTCTTTACTCTTACTTTCACTCTCTGTAACCCCTCCCTCTTTACTCTTAATTTCACTCTCTATAACCCCTTGCGTGCTAAGGTGTCTATCTGGGCCTGGTAATAAATATTGTTTAAAGGGTAAAAGGCCAAATGCACAAGAAATTCGAAACCTTATTCTTATTCTATATAGTTTTTCAAACTATAATTTTTTTTTTTAGTTTTTAACCACACCTTCCGAAGAAAAGAAAAAAAATCATCAGTGACTTCCAAAGACTTTTTAATTCCCTTTATTAATTTTTTCTTTCAAAACTAAAATATACTTTTCTGAATCTTTAATTCAGGAAGATTAACTGATTTAAGGCTTAATTAATCTGAATTAAAACAAATACTGCTTAATTTTAGTTTAAAATATCGCAGAAAAGCATTTTTTATACACGGAGGTGGATGTTTTCATAATGTGTTGACTCATTTATCGATAGCTTAATTTTTGGTACTTTTAAGTAAGGGACACATGACTATAAAAATTATTTGACGAATACAATGTGAACGCATTTTTATATAATTTTTTAATACCCATTAATCTTAAAAAAGAAAATATTATAATGTAATATTTTATTGAATTTTAGGTAATTCGACTTTAAATTTAAGATAATATAATGTTGTGTATGGATGTCTGTATTTACAGAAATCAGACGTTTATACACGCAAAAAATCAAACAATTCTTTTAAAAATACTGTGGGTCGCTGAATTGTCGTAAGTTTTTCCATTTAAGATTAATAAATGGAATTTTTGCTTAATAAAGAATTTTAAAAGATTTAAAACTCTATAAACTATTATAATTAAATTTTTTTAAAATGAAAATAATTCTTGTAAAGATTAATTATTCAACGAATTTTCTTTTCTTAAGACAACAGTGTCTATAATATATCTTATTCAAAAAAGCAATTTAAAACTTTTCTGATTAAATGTGTTCTTATTTCATTTTTTTTATTATTTTACGATTCAAAACAGATTTTCTGGGGGTTCTATTTGATTAATAAAATTTGATGATTTAAATTCTCCCAGGACTTGCCCTTATAATTAATATAAACATTAATCGCTACAAAAAAGAATTTCTCAAAATTTCATAAAATTAAATGAGTATAAAGGTAACAGATGTAAAAAAAATACCAAGATTTTCTAAAAAAGAAACATTTTAAAAATTAATTTGATTAATTTGTGAATAAGTCCTGAAAGTTTCATTAAAATCTGACAATTATCTGATTTTTGCAAGAATTTCAAATTCAGTGCGTTTTTCACAACAAAAAGACACAAAAATTTCACACATTAATTCATGTTCACTCGCAGACAGAAGAAAAAAGTTAGTCAAAATTTTAAAGGTTCTATACAGATTAAAAAATATAATTTAATAATCGAAAATCCTTTTGTCTTTCCTCTTAATAATAACAAAGCTTTTGACAATAAAACTTTTTATTATGTTTTGGGCAGTTTGTTCATTGTGCTTTGCTCGTTTTTTAGTGAATCTTTGGAGGTGCTTAGAATAGAATAACGGATGAAATATTTCGTTAAAAAATAACAAAGATTTAAGAAAAAATGTCCAAAACATCAATGGAATAATGAAAATTCTTCATGTTCGAAACTAAGAAAAATGCTAATTGACTTCTACAGAATATTTGAGTCAATCGTCTTAAGTTGAGTCAATTTGACAAAAAAAAGGAATGGTTTCGTGGGCGTTATTTACGAATACAAAGAAAAAAGATATTTAAAGAGTCATATTATTCTCTCTCTCTCTCTCTCTCTCTCTCTTCCTCTCTCTCTCTCTCTCTCTCTCTCTCTCTCTCTCTCTCTCTCTCTCTCTCTCTCTCTCTCTCTCTCTCTGTGTCAAGTGTCTCTGTGTACGTGCAAATCGTGGAAAGGTATAAGATAAAAAAAGGGTTATGCGATGCGTATTTTCCTAAATGTGACACCAATCTTTTCGTGTGAGACATCAGAACTTTCTCTCAGTCGACTAGGAAATAACTTAATCATTGAGGAAGAGGGTGGAACATAGATAGATAGATAGATAGATAGATAGATAGATAGATAGATAGATAGATAGATATAAACATACTGAGATAGATAGATAGATAGATAGACAGACAGACAGACAGACAGATAGATATAAACATACTGAGATAGATAGATAGATAGATAGATAGATAGATAGATAGATAGATAGATAGATAGATAGATAGACATAAACATAAACATGCTGAGATAGATAGATAGATAGACAGACAGACAGACAGATAGATATATTATCATACTGAGATAGATAGATAGATAGATAGATAGATAGATATTTTAAAAAACTGAGAAAGATACAAGAGAATGACTGAAAGAATGAATGAATAAGCGAATGAATGAATAAGCGAATGAATGAATAAGCAAATGAATGACTAAGCGAATGAATGAATGAGAGAATGAATGAGCGAATGAAAGAATTAGGCCAAATATTCAATCGCGTGCCACATTTGTTTTTCTTTCCTATTTCTTTTTATTTTTTTGTTTCCTCCTTGCAAAAAGCAAAAGTAAACAAAGTGCGTTGGCTCTTTCCCTTCGGGAGGATTTTATCTGAGACGCCCAGTCAGAATGACGACGGGGCCCATGAAAGTAAGAAAGACAGATCCGGGGAGAAGATTAAATCCTTATAAAGTCTTCTTTTAACGATGAGCCCAATGGTATCGCTAAAGAATCCACCTTCTGTAAATGGCGGCTCTTTTCTCTTTTTTTTTTTTGTTCTTGGTTCTTATCACCAGCGGGAGATTGCGATTTCCCGGGATTGTTTCCTGATGGTTTGTGGTTTATAAAGCCGCACGTGGCGCTCATGCCTCCGCCACCAAATGTTAGAGGGGGAAAAAATTCCAAACCTTCCCTTCAGATAAAAATTTAAAAAAAACTCAGGATAGCTAGAGAAAAGTTATAATAAAGAAAACTCAGGTCCAAAATGATTTTCGCAGCAGATAATTAATTCTCTTTTTGTTCCGTGCCATTTTAGTATTGTTTTTTGCGTTACAATGTTCTCGGCCGATAAGTTCTTCGTCCATTATTGGTCTATATTACACCCAAATAAATTTAAATGTTGATTAGTACTTTTTTATCTCATTCCCAAATCGGAGTTCAAATACTAGTCAGGTTCATTACATCTATGGCGATCATCACCACACACACATACACCCATACAAATTCAAATCTCCGACAGCATTCATTCATTGGTCAGGAAGCAACGCTGCTATCTGAAGCGATAATTTTAAAATTGCTATATTTTCATATAGTAAATTTTGTGCACGTTTGGGAGAACCGGCTTCCAGAAGTCTCCCTGAAACTCATGCACTGATTGGTCAGTATCGACCAATCAGATTCTCTGCATGGGGAGAATGATTCTTCCCGCGCGGAGCTCCTGATTCAATGACCACCTATATAAGCATAAGAAAAGAGGAGCCGCACTAATGAGAATTCAGCTGCCGCAGAAATCCACGACAGTTGAAGCTATGCGCCCATCTTCTCACTCAACTCTCAACCGCATATTCTATCACACCTACATAATTTTCCACTTGCACGGCAGAACTGTTTGTAAAAACATTTATAACAGACTAAACTCTTTCATTTTCTTTCAGAGAACTTTGATAGACTTTATAGTCAAAGAGAGGCAACTCTCGTCTTACTCTTTACATGCTTTTTCGTATACATTCTTTATTGTATGTTTCGTTGAATACAATTTTATATATATTGATACCTATGCCTTGTCCCTTTCTTTTACATCAGTTTGGCTTCCTAATCAAATTAAACAAAATTAAATAAATGTGGTAAAAGGCCGCCACACATTCACTTAAGCGCTAATATCATTAGGAAAGGTGTAAATCCATTGCGTCCCCCACAACTATGGGTTAAATAGTAGGACTTGTATCTAGAAAAATCATTGTTATTCTTAAAAGAATAATGCAGAAAAAGAAATATTTTTTAAATTTAAAATATGATTCGGTTTTAAATATTCCAATAAAGCATAAAAATGGAAAATCAAATCAAATGAAGCTCTACAACGACAAGCGTAAAAGAATGGCATGTCCATGTTACGAAGATGGCCATGAATATTTAAGACAACCAGATTCTTTTGGAAAACTTGCGTAACTCGACCTTCTTTTTCCATCCTTCTCTGTTTGACCTTCAGCTGCACTAAGACATGCTTATGGAACGCTATACAATAGGTGAGTGGCTCCGGCGTTTTCTCCCGAGGATATAAGAGACTTTCCTGTTCTTCCCCCTCGGCTAGAGATTTATATACCTACCTATAATCTGTTTTGTCTCACTTGTGAACATCCAAGGCGCAAGCAAGGTCGACATCGTGTTTACACGTTAGGGGTACAGAGACATCAAGTGAAAGTACATATCTACACCTGGCGGCTATGAGGTTATCACTCGGGTCAACCCGCCGATGCACAAAGCTTCTCTGATGGACAATGAGTGTAAAGTCTAGCTTGCCATTGTCTGAAGTGAGTTACATACCAGTTTCTGATATTTTTGTGCTTTAAAGAAAATACTGACTTCTGAAGGTTCTACGTTGTTCAATCGTTTTAAAAGTAACAATAGCATTCATTTTGATATTGTTCAATACGGTCCACTAACTCAGTCTATTTTACTGAGCCTAACTAAGTTTGGTACAAGATCAATGATGATCAAATTCATGAGAGAGATACTGTTCAGCGAGATAACTGACCACTTGTCGACGGCAAGGCTCCTCTCGAATATGTATATCTTATACACATGCATTGAGGGGAAAATGACTGACTGACTGATTTATTTGTTTATTTTACGACTTGTCAACCTTTTGCAAGTTATTTAAAGCCAGAAAATATATTTAGATTGTAATAATTGGTTGGTGGGTGATAATGGTTTACGGTTGCAAGTCCTAGATGCGCGGAAAAGTGATGGATTCAGGCCTTTGAAAAAGGTATTTGCGCGTAAGTAAATATAACGAACCCGACTGGAATTAAAATTCGACTCCCTGATTTCCAATTCGGAGCCGTTATCCATGACACCACCCACACATTCAAGCTTACAGTACCTGGTATTACCAAGCGGTCAGTCATCTGGATACTGACTAGGCTCGATGTTGCTTAACTTCGGTGATCCTACGAGAACCGCTGTTTCAACAGGATATGGCCGTAAGCTGGGCGAAACGGAACTAGGGAGACGACGACTTTATTTTCCATGAACGATTCCATAATGGGGATGCACGTTGGTAAGTAAAAGTTTCCAATCTTTTATTTTTGTTTTTCAAATTAAATTTTAAATGTCGTTACTTGTTGCTTTTGGGAACTATTCAAGAAAAATAAACCAAGCTGCTAATTAAAAGAAAGAGAATTAAAAACTTAGAAGCACCTAACCTTCAAATGTAGCCGACGCCCGGTTCACACTCTTCCCCAGTCTTTTGAACAGAAGTAGAGGTTTATCTCTTACTTTCCGCTTTTTCCGGTTTCTTCTAAAGTCTATTTCTACACTGTATTTCCAACTGAATTCTGAAATGTTATTCACTAATCAAACCTTGACCTCTTCAAGTCTAGAGTTGGCCGTTATCTTTCCTGCATAGCCCACAAGATCTTCACTTCTTGTTCTTTCTTAGGCTCATATAACACCACACCATAACCCTCTACCTTGAGTGGCTCTTTAGTCTTGTATTAGAGTGATCATTAGTAACAAAAAATAGCCCAATCGATCAATCCCGTAATAACCATTGCTTGAATATTCACGTGGTATCAATCCTATGGAACTGGAAGGGTTAATGGGTGCAGAAAGATGACGCTTACAAATACATGTAACTCAGTCAAGCACAACAGACATACGCATATATATATGTGCAAGTCATGTTACACCCAGACAAAGTGATGTTTTAGAATATAGGATAGTAATAGTAGTTTTAGTCTAATGCTACTAAAGATTATTGTCCACGTGCGCTTCTTATAATGCGTAGATATAATAGGCCGGGATAAGGTGCTCAATATCAGAGATAGAGTGCGTGTAAATATAAAAGTGAACATTGAAGTCAACACTTAGAGGCGACAGTCTGTTTCATGCTAGACGCAATCATCAGGCAGCCTGACGAGTGCATCTAGCATGAAACAGACTGTCGCCTCTAAGTGTTGACTTCAATGTTCACTTTTATATTTACACACGCTCTATCTCTGATATTGAGCACTTTATCCCATAAATATAGCACACTTTAAGACTATATTTCTTCATATATATATATATATATATATATATATATATATATATATATATATATATATATATGATAAGATAAGTAACAAATAGGAAACGTATATCAATCTATATATATATGAGGCAGAGGAGAAAGTACTGCAACACTATTCCATTGAGCCCAGGCTGGACTTTCAGTTGCAACTAATGCGACCATGTATGCCTGTCCCGCATTGGACTTTATCAGTCACAGATGTGCCTGCAAGCGACATGTATAGACTCCTTGATCTTCGTTTAGCGAAGCCAAGCCATGATGATGGTGATATATATATATATATATATATATATATATATATATATATATATATATATATAAGTCAACAACCAGAGGCGACAAGCCGTTTCATGCTAGACGCACTCGTCAGGCCGCCTGATGATTGCGTCTAGCATGAAACAGCCTGTCGCCTCTGAGTGTTGACTTCAATGTTCACTTTTATATTTATATTTACATACGCTCTATCTCTGATATTGAGCACTTTATCCCATAAATATAGTACACCTTAAAACTATATATATATATATATATATATATATATATATATATATATATATATATATATATATATATAGTCAACGTCGTATACCCATCTATTTTGAATATTTTTATCCATTTCTCAGATTCAAATGCTCGTGTGATGCTAGTTTTTTATGTTAATAAGCTCAGAAAAAAAGGAAACTAAAACTCAATTTTCAGAACAATAGGTGAAATCCAACCAATTTGACCAGCGAATTATGCAAAACGACGCTAAAATATATCCCAACTAAAGAATATTCAAGATGGGTGAGGCTAAGTTTGACGTTGGTTCCGTCTGGTTGTGGGGCATAATTTAATTAGCCTAGGGACCCGAAAAGTTCATAATCTGGCACTGCATATTGTTTTCATATCAATCTTGCCGTATTGGAAGTTTTCTCGGATGTCTAACAATTATTTTTTAATGTAAGTGTATTTATTTTGCGTACGAAGTGACACGAAAAAGGATTTCTTGTAGGTGAAGTTTCTTTCTACACTTTTACCGTCGTCGTCTTCGATAAGACACACTACAGACCCTACGTCTTCTAATTACAGTGGAGATGTATTGTCTGAACGGCAGGCTACATTTTGTTCTCTGATCGCCTGCTGAGTAAATGCCTCTTCATGATTATCTATAAAAAGCGCGAAAAACATTTTTGCTAAGAAAGAATAAAAAAGAATTCGATTTGTCAACGTGCGAACGATGCCATTTTCTTTTGACAATCAGCGCGTCCATATTCAAAAAAAAAGAAAGAAATAAAACGTATAGTTGTGCGCGTTATACGGATGTACACAAGTCGCCTTTTATTTTAATCGCAAATGATTAATCATTAAATCAGCTCTCATCTGATTTTTTTGACTCCACATTGCCGTGGTTCAGTAATAATAAAAAAAAAAGAAAAGCGTAATCGTCGGGAAACTACATAATGATAATGGCGACTGGGTTCTGAACTGTAAATAATTACGCTCTTCCAAGAGCCGAAAGCCAACAATTTTTTTATTACTTTTATAGCTTGTTTTATCTTCTTTTAGATATATATATATATATATATATACCCTCAGAAAATTTGAAGACAACAGTAAATAAAAAGAAATTACGACAAAAATACAGACTTTTAAAATGTGAGTTTCTTTCCCTTTTTTTTATCAAAGTTACTTTTATTTGCTTTTCCGATTGTATGAATTTATTTTGATTTTAATAGTAAGAAAATTTATCAAAATTTTATAAACTCTCCTTCATCCGTAATAAGATGATATTTTATAAAAAAAAAATTTTTAAATTATTTATTTATAGTCCGTTTTGCTTGGAATTGATGACATTCTATTTATAAACAAGGAATAATTAAAATTACTATAGTATTATATTTCATTTTAAATCTTTTTTCACCATCGAACTATATATATACATTCAGGTCGGTAAATGTTATTTAATACTGTTTACTTAAATACTTGTATCTATATAATTTTGTTAATCTATTTCTTTCGTACTGTTATCTCTCTATCTATCTCGCTATCTATCTGTCTGTCATGATTTTATTTATTGTCTGTCATGATTTTATTTATTTTTCTCTATCGCCCTTAATCAGTTTCTGTTTCTCGCATCTCTCTCTCTCTCTCTCTCTCTCTCTCTCTCTCTCTCTCTCTCTCTCTCTCTCTCTCTCTCATATTCAATGCAATTTAATTCATATAAAAATGATATTCTGAACATTCTAGTTTTAAAATGTATCCCAATGTTGTATTTTCAACAGGGTGCATCCGAATATGTAAGGCGATTTTTCATTCGTTTATTTTTATTTTTATCTGTTTTCATAAATTCGCTTCAAGTCATCAAAATGCTGACCCTCTTTCAATCTATTTCTATCGATGTCCCCTATATTTATCTGTTTGCCTATCTACCTATATATCCCATTTTTCCCTGTTTATTTCACTTCATTCATTTCTGTCTTTCTAGCTATCGATCGATCTATGTGTCTGCCTGGTGTTGGAGATAGTTGCGTATTTTATCCCGTTGCTTCTTGTCGGAGTCCAGGTAAAAAAACAAATATTTTTAGTTCTGGTTTTCAAAATAGATTTTGTAGGTTTTTCCAACTTGGAAGGGGAACTACACAATTTATATACTGTTACTGTAGCCAGTACCTTAATGTATTTGTAAAATCTTAATACAAACACCTGTATCTGTTCATTTTTTTCTTTCTAAACCTATCAGAAGCCTTGACCCTAACAAAGCTATCAGTCCAGACAAAATACCAGAGGTTATCCTTAAAAATAGTAACCTTCAGTTATTCACGATCTTATTGAATCTATTTAACCGCTGCTTGAGGAAGAAATCCTTCCCTAGTCTGTGGAATGCGTCAAGTGCATACCCTGTTTTAAAAAATGTGGGTGAGCGCTCCTACCCGTCTCAATATAGACATATGAGCCTCCTCAGTGTCATTAGCAAACTTTTTGAAGCTATAATCGACAAGAAGGTTGTTGATCACCTCAATAGGGCAATTTCTTGAGCGACAAGCAGTACGGATTTGGATCGGATCGGTCCACTGCTGATATACGAAATGTCATTACTCATCGAATTAGTAAGGTACTAGAAAAACAAATATATCTCCAAGAACGATTGCATTAGATATTTCAAAGTCCTTAGACAAAGTGTGGGAGGGAGGGTTACTGCACAAACTCTTTATCTATGGAATCAGTGGAAGAAGAGTCTTCTCAAATATCAAGTCTTTCCTAACGTATAGGTTCCTGATGGTAGTTATTAACGCCCAGTCCTCCGAAGACCAAGCGATCAAACCAGGCGTCCCCCAACGCTCACTGAAATTTCATCTATCACAATAAACAGGTTTTCTTTTGGGGAGGAGAACCCTTGCCTTGAGCGCCTCTTGGGGATTAAGCTCAACTGAAGTGGAACGCGTCCATACGATCCATCGTTAATGATGCTGGGAAAATGGTCGGTTCGGTTATTTATACCGCTTCAGTAAGTACCTCACCCCTCCTGCTATATCTTTACCTTTACAGGAGGCAGATCAGGCCCCAAATGGAGTACTGTTCCCATATATGAGAAGAACTTTCCTTTACAATAGTGTCCAAAAGTGTCTCCGCGTCCTTTTGGGTGATAGATTATTTTCCACCTTTTTCCCCACAGAGGAAACGTCGCAAGCTTCTCGCTGCTCTATTGCTATTTGTTCAGACGAACTACATTCCTTTGTTCCATCAGTTCTAACCTGTACAGCTATGACCTGCCATACCCCATGCATATTGTAGTGAACCATACTCATTTCCTTCGTATTCCATCGGTGAGATGTAATTTCCACTCGAGAAGCTTCTATCCACCAACCATTACTTTATGGGACAGACTTCCAAGAGTAATGACATTTCGTATATCAGCAGTGGACCGATCCGATCCAAATACGTACTGCTTGTCGCTCAAGAAATTGCCCTATTGAGGTGATCAACAACCTTCTTGTTGATTGTAGCTTCAAAAAGTTTGCTAATGACACCGAGGAGGCTCATATGTCTATATTGAGACGGGTAGGAGCGCTCACCCACATTTTTTAAAACAGGGTATGCACTTGACGCATTCCACAGACTTGGGAAGGATTTCTTCCTCAAGCAGCGGTTAAATAGATTCAATAAGATCACAACAATCTTAATCTGTTCAGGTCTAGGGTTAACCGTTATCTTCCCCACATATCCCTATAAACTTGTTCAGGGTGAACATGATTGTGAAAAGAAATGTATTTAACCTTAGAACACTAACCATCAATTAAAGTTACACCACTACTAACCATGGGTATATCATACCCGATTTTGAAAATATCAAAGACAAATATTAAATATAAATCTTTATTTGAAATATTTTACATGCAGGCACTTCAAACTTTGTACTTTGAGTTAACATTAATAGGAACTGAAAAATATATTATTTAGGTAAGAAAATCAGGTACTGAAAATTGTAATTAAAAATAGGAAAATTTGTGCATGGTTAATGTTCTAGGGTTAAATTATTTGATATTTCTTTTAGTTCATATGATATGCACCAAGCTTCACCTAGTATGACACAAGTGTAAGGAATTTAATGAGAGACGGACCCACTACGTTAATAACAGTCAGGTCAATTTGATTTATTCTTAAAAGTTTCGAGGGGTCCGAATAGTTTACCGGGAAAATATAGGAACAAAAGTTAAGTTTATTTATATGTTATTTATTTTTTTTAAATAATCACCTTCCTTTTTAACGACTGAAACCCAACGACAAGTCAAAATTTAGATTTCAGTTTTTTTTTCCGGAAAAAGAATGCGAAAGAGTGATTTTAACAAGTTTGTTTCTGAATGTTTTGCCACTTGCGAAATGTTTTCCTTATCGTAACAAATGAAAATCTGGTGAGTATGGAAGACGTAAAAGAACGTCCCATCCTAAGGAACTTATTTTTTATTGAGTTTATTTTGTAAAATGTACCCTTGCATTTCCATGCTGGAGAACGACACTTTTTCCGTTTACCAAAGCAGAACATTTTCGACGCAACCTTTCGTTTAGCCAATCAAATTGCTAGCAATAAAAGTCGTCCTTGTATGTTCCAAGAGCTCGTAATGGACGACACCTTTCATATTCCACAGGACACAAAACAAGAAGTTCTCTAAATGGAATCCTGAAGTTGGTGCTGTCACTGGCTTCCCATTTTATAACTACTATATTTTTCTTTTTCTGTTGACATGCGAAACCTATTTTTCATCACCTGTAAGAGTGCAACGCAAAACTGAATTGGTGGCATTCCTGATTAAAAGATTTTGTTGCAAAACAAAAGTTCATGTGGATCATAAGTTTTCCCAATTAAACTGAAATGCACTATCATCCTCCTTCAACCTCCCTATGTTTGGTTGGAACTCCATTGACAAGCCATTTCTTGTCTCAGTTAACATCTAACTGAAGGTTATATTTTAGATCAGCTGCCAATTTTACTAATCAGACCGATTGGACTTAATGTTAAGACAGGATGTCGTTAATAAAAACAATAAACAACGTAAGTTCAAGGAGCAAGACATGGGATCCGCCCACATTAATGTGAAAGCATCTAAGAGTGTCCGTTCAAGATGATCATAATCATTACACGATTTGTTAAGATTGGATCAAATCAAATATTCGTCCAGAGATACCACAGCCCTTAATCGTGTGAAGAAGGTCAGCATACCAAACCCTGTGAAACGGCTTCGAGATATGTAAAGCCACGGCCGCAGACTTGCTTTTCTTAATAGTCAGATTCTATAATAACCGTTAATACATCGATGTTTGACCTAGAGAATCGAAAACCATATTGTTTGTCTGAAAGATGGCCGTGCAAAGTGAGAGGCTTAACTAATATGGAGTTGATTAGAGCCTCCACTATTTTGCCAAAAAGTAGTAAAAGACTAACAGGAACACTTCACCTGAGTTCTTAAAGAACTTGTTGGAAATCCTCTTCTGTAGAAGGGGATTTCCAACAAGCTGGAAAGCAAGAAGTAGCGAGGTATTTGTTGTAGGATTTAGAGAGAACAGGACCTAGTCCAGGATCACAATGCCTTCGAAAAATTTCGGGGATACTGTCAAGTGCATGTGCTTTGATGGGATTTTGTTTGGCGAAGAAGGCAGAATGCATGAGCGGGATTGTGTTCATACGACTCAGCAGAGATTCCGCTTTAGGCAGAAAATCAGGCAAAGATATTCTTGATGAGTCGAGGTGTGAAGTTGGAAGATAATTTACAAACAAAGAATTCTGCTTTATCAGCATTAGATGGCAATACTTCAAAGTCATTGAAGAGAGGAGGGAATGAGAATTTACCTTTGTTTAACAAATATTGCGATAGAAGATCTACCAGGAATGGGGAAATGTTTTAAGAATTTGAACGCAAATTTACAAATTTTCTAGCGATTAAAGCACTTTCTAAACATCTGCGTCATAGTAAATTGTTTTCTCTTTTAATTAGAGGAGAATTTTTTATGTCAAAATTGTGGTCAGTCTCATTACAGTGAGCAACAAACGCATTTAATGTGTTGTTTTGTAAAAGATCCCTTTTGTGTTCATATAATCTTTTACCTAAATTTCTCGAAGTTTCTCCGATGTATCCTTTGTAGCAATCATTCCAGGTAATAGAGTAAATTCTTCCGTCAAGTTTTAACTTATTGTTTTGTTTGTATAGATTAATTTTTTTATTGTTTTAGACGTAGTTGTGACAGATTTTATGTTGAGTTTAGTTGTGATAGAGTTAGTGTTTAGAACAATATATTTTTTTTGATTCGTCGGGTTTGTCAGGAGGGGCCACTTTATTTATAATATTTTATGAGCCTTTTGTTTCGCATTGAATATAAAATAGGATGTTGGAAGAGCTTGAAAGTATTTTCAATGTATTGAGGGCTGTAAATTCTGAGATCAGTTAAGTAGAATCCGATGATTATTCCGGATTTTATTTTGATGGGAGCAGAAATTTATTGGATCTTTTTTATTAGATGGTTTTCGGTGGATACCAAGCTTTAAGCTTCTATTAAGGCGATTCAGTATGATATTTAGGAAAGGTAAAGTATTGTTTTTTCCCCTCATTTCGTATGTAAATTCTGTTGTATATTCGACTTTGTTTAGTTTATCTACAAGATCCGTCAAGTCAGTATCACGGGTATATATATTAATAGAACATCGTTAATATATCAGAAGTAAGTTGATTTTTTTAGCTAAAATACTTGGAAAAAATTCTAAAAAAAATATGTTACCACTCCACTAAGAGGCGATCCCATTGATAATATAATTTTTTGTTTATAAAAATTATTGTTAAATGTGAAATAACGCTGATTGATGCTGGCGCGACATTTTTTTTTTATTTTAGCTATTGATAGGGGAGAGGTTTATCTTTGATTATGTTTCGATACTTCTTAAGACATCTAAGCATTTTTCAACCGGGACATTGGCGTTAAGTGGTTTTATAATTAGACTGTCCATGAGTTTTTTTCAGTCTTATTTGTTTGCCGTATACTTACCTGACACGCCGGGTAAGTTTTTATCATCTCTCAGTTGCGTCTGTCTTCGGGCATTATGCGACTCGTTTGTGGCTCCATCGGAGGACAGAGTGTGAGTTGCCCAGCCCTGGGGAATAGATGCCCGAGGCTGCATCCTCTCATTGCATTAGAGGGATCGGTGTTCGCACCTAGGCCAGCGCAACCGACGGTTGCGTGGGCTCTGGGAATTTTTGATCTTGGCTCGAGTGTACGCGTTCGGGTTCCCCACATTAAGCCCGACCTTGTGTCACATCCCGTCTCAGTGGGGTGGCCAGGGTAAATATTCATTTTTGTTTGCCTTAGTTTTTCAGCTAGGTTGCCTAAATTTTTTATATGTGATCGGTTGATAGCTTCAAGGAGAGGGGCTAGAATTTTTATTATGGCTTTCACCAGTTTGTGTGGAGCACTGTCTATTCCTGAAATAATGGGGCGCATCGGAACGCCTGTTTGGTGGTGTTTAAGGAGACCGTAAAATTTGGGTATTCTATGACGATATTCTATGAGTCTATACTATGATTCGTTTTCATTTCTAATTAGTTTTCCTAATCCCCTTGTTAAATTTGTTGTGCTTCAGTAATTATTTCTGTTCGTTAATTATTTCATATGTGT
>OZ038503.1:4074444-4186944 GCA_964036315.1 Acanthosepion esculentum
ATGGAAATGACGTTTAATCCGATGAAGAAGGTTCAGAGGGTACAGCCAGGCCTCACCACAAAAAATATGATAAAAAAGATAACGTCAATTTCGAAAACTTAAAGACGCCTACAACAACGTAATGGTTAACAAGCTTGTTTTGCAAACGAGTTCTCTCTTACAATGAGTTTGCGTGTCTTCCCTCTTAGTCTTTCCCATTCTTCTATTCACCTTCTCCTTCTCTCTTTACTTCTAGATATTCGCATCGTCTTTCTCTTTCCTCTCTATCTCTTATCTTTCTTTCTTTCCTGTGTTTCTTTTTCATTCTTTTCTTTTTTATCCTGTTTTTTTCTCATCTTCATCTTACTCTGCACTTTCATTCTTTTTTCTTTCTTTTTTTTATTTTTAGCTTTTCTTTCTCTTCTTCTTCCCTTCCTTTTCCTACTTTCCTTTTTTTACTTTCCATTCCATTCTTTTTTTTTCTTCTTCTTCTTCTTCTTCTTCTTCTTCTTCTTCTTCTTCTTCTTCTTCTTCTTCTTCTTCTTCTTCTTCTTCTTGGTTTATCCTAATCTTCATCTCCCTCATCTTCACTTTCTTTCTTTTTCTTCTTTAGTTTTCCGTTGTTTTCTTTTTAGTTTTAGATTCTTTCTTCTTTTTTCCTCTTCTTCTTCTGCTTCTTTTTCTTCTTCTTCTTCACTTTCTTTCTTTGTTGTCTTCACCCGCTTTCTTTTCCTTCTTTTGCTTTTCTTTCTTGTTTTCAAATCTTTGTCTACGTGTTTTTTCCTCATCTTCATCTTTCTCCTCTTCACTATCTTTCTTTCGTTCTCTCTTTCATTTCCTTTTTCACTCTTTCATTCACTCCTTATTTCCTTTTCATTCTCACTTCGTTATCAGACACTAATAACTAACTTAGCTGTACTTTGGTGCAAGGAGGTTAGCATATGGGTGTCCCTTACCCATAAGCAAACATCCAAGGTAAAGGATGAATCTCGCTTCTGCACCCAAGAGACTTTCCCACCCCACCACCATCACGTCCGTGCGCAAGCCTCTCTAAATATCCGCTAACATTTTCTCTTACAATCTCCTTCCTCTTACCACCTTTTATTTATTTTCGGTATTGTACTCTCTCTTCCCCTCTACGCCCCCTCTTTCTCCACCCCCTCTCCCCCTTCCCTTCTCTTTTTAATACTCCCGGGTCTTTCGTCGCCTTTTTTCTCTCCTCATTAAATACTACAAGAACATCCAAAACTCCATACGCCCAACCCAGAATCCATTCAAATGCATCAAGACCTTTCTTCTTGCTTCTTCTTGTGTTATATATATATATATATATATATATATATATATATATATATATATATATATATATATATAGATATATATATATAGATATATATATATATATATCACAATACATCAACGAATCAACGCCACATTTGAACAGTCTGACAGCACAATAACATATTCGCCAACATCATCTCAGCCCGTTTCGACGGAAGCGCACCAAAGTATCAATTTCCCGGTATAATCATTCAAAATTTATTCGGCTTCACAGTCGTACGTTTATAAGCAACCATTTTACGAAATGAGTTTTTTTTTTTTTGTCAAAGCAGTATCTCGTGAAACAGATAGGAAGCCAGGTTAATCAGTTTCTTACCGACATTTCAATGTTTGCACAAAAAGACACAATGGCTACACAACAAGAAGAAAATAAAATCTATCAATCGATCAATAATCATCTATCGATTTTTTTTTACCGTGATTGTCAATTTGAATAATAGAGATTTTATTTACTTTCTTTCCTTTCTTTCTTTCTTTTTGGCTTTGTTCCTTTTTATCTCTCCTTTTTATCAACCTGTTCCTTTTTACTTGTTTCTCCTCTCTTCTATCTATCTATCTATCTATCTATCTATCTATCTATCTATCTTTCTTTTTTCTTTCTTTCTTTCTTTCTTTCTTTCTTTCTTTCTTTCTTACCCTGTACCTTTTCCTTGTTTCTCTTTTTTCATTCTATCTACCTCAGCCTGTTCATATCTATCTATCTATCTATCTATCTATCTATCTATCTTACCTGTTCCTTTTTGTGTGATTCTCTCTCTCTCTCTCTCTCTCTCTCTCTCTCTCTCTCTCTCTCTCTCTCTCTCTCTCTCTCCGATGTTGGTCAGCTTTCATTCTACTCAGTATATCTATCTATCTCAATCTCTCCATTATTTATTTAACTGTTCTATATGAATACCTCCCAATGTCCGTTTGGGCGCTTCATTCAAGATATAACTTCATGTTAGACGAGATCTATCACTTTTCATATTACAATGCTAAACAACTCATCATTTCTCTGTGTGTCATGGTGTGTGTATGCGTTTCGACCTTTTCATCGCGTTTTGAGATTGGTAAATAACTTTTTAATTAAAATAATAACTTTTCTTCCACCAAACTCTTATTTCAAAATTTTCTTTTTAGCTTGAAGATTTCTATAAAATTATCAAATTTATTCTCTCTCTCTCTCTCTCTTTCTCTCTCCTTCTGTGTACCTATCTATCAATCCATTTATTTATCAATGTACCTATATATCTATCAATGTAACTATCGACCTATATATCTAATCTATGTACCTATCTATCTATCTATCTATCTATGTACCTATCTACTTCTATATCTCATCTATCTATCTATCTACCTATATATCTCATCTATCTATCAATGTATCTATCTATCTATCTATCTATCTATCTATCTATATATATATATATATATATATATATATATATATATATATATATATATATATATATATAATCTATCTATCTATCTATATATATATATATATATATATATATATGTATGTATAATCTATCTATCTATCAATGTACCTATCTATCTATCTATCTACCACCCTACTTACCTACCTACCTATCAATATACGTATCTATCTATCTATCTATCTATCAATGTACCTATCTACATTTATATCTCATCTATATATATATCTCATCTATCTATCAATGTATCTATCTATTTATCTATCTACCTACCTACCTATCAATGTACATATCTATCTATCTATCTATCTATCTATCTATCTATCTATCTATGTACCTATCTATCAATGTATCTATCTATCTATCTATCTACCTACCTACCTACCTACTTACCTACCTACCTATCAATGTACATATCTGTCTATCTATCTATCTATCTATCTATCTATCTATCTATCTATCTATCTATTTCTGTCTGCTTGTCTCCACTTATACGCCTGCTCATAAAATAAATACATGTACAAATTGGAGCCTGGGTTTTCTAAACATCCTCTTCGCCTTCTGCTTTCTTTCTCTCTTTTTCGCATCGCACGTACTAACACTGTAATATTCATAATCATTTGATATATTATTGTTGGAAGTGCGCACGCACACACACACACACACACATACATACACACACACACGAGCCCACGTACACACATACACACACACACACACACACGTACATGTTCACAGTTGAAAAGGCTTCTCCTCTTAGTAATCCCCTCCTGCCCCGTCATCGTCAGGAAATACTCACTCAGCCTGGGCACAAACCATCGAAAACAGCTCCAGTAACTTTTTCTCTCATTCTTTCCAAAGCACACGCTCACAGCACAAGAGTTGAACTTTTCTCTTAGACATCGAGTGGACATTTAAAACTTGACAAAATTAAGCCAGCATAACGAGTTCGACCCACGGCCAAGGTATGTACAGGAAAAAAAAATAGATTTGTTTTTTTTAAATTTTACCCTCCACTTAAAAATCTTATCTTCCTTCTTTTCGCACACACACACAAAACGTTCACCATAAATCCAAAGATTCGGCCTGCCAGCTTCCATTATTTTTAATCATCTTTCTCCCTCTGACTACTTTTGCTGCTGCTGCTGCTGCTGCTGTTCCAGCTGCTGCATCCGGCTATGTCGACCCAGTCTCAAAATGATCCTTCTTTGTTTGAATTTAATTCTTTTCACCTAATTCTTTTCGTTCATGACATCAGCACAGTTGCTCCTTTCTTCCGAGGCCTTGCCTCTTTCGATTTTTCTTTTTCTTTTGTTTTGTTTGCCTTTTTTGTTGTTTTGTTTGCCTTTTTTGTTGTTGCTGCTAAATCGAGTTGTTGGGTCTATTCTCCTTCTCGACCGACCCAATTTTTTTTTTTTTTTTTTCATTATTATTATTATTATTATTATTATTATTATTATTATTATTATTATTATTATTATTATTCTAGCAGCCCTTTTTGTATCTTCATGACAGCAGGTTTGCATATACATTCATCCATCTACGCATATTTAGCTAATGTTTACATCGGTGTTGTTAAGTATAGAAATGTGTCTGTAAAAAGAACGAAATCGTATATAAACGACCCGTTTTTTTATGCAATGAAGTTTATATTACCTTGTTGGCCCAACTCCAGAACCATTGAAAGATTGAACCCAGTAGAGGAGAGGGTAAATGTTTGAACATTCTTTTTCCTTCGTTTCTCTTCACCTCATCTGTACCCTGCCCCCCGACTGCCCACCCCCCGACCGCCCCCCAATCTATTATTAACTTGTATTCAGGACGCGATAAAATATGAAAAAATGAGTTGTTTTTTTTTTTATAATCAAAACATCTTAAGTTTCGAAAAAAAATCAGGTAAACATTGGCGAAGATGAAATTTTCTTTTTCATTTAAAATCTTATTGACCTTCCCATAAAAATCAATCAGTTTTTTAAAAGTTGTCTAGTTCCCTCCCCCCCGCATCCTAATAATACTCGTTGTTGTTGTTGTTGTTCATTATTATTTGCTTGTTGAGTTTCAACTTCTGAAACGTCTGGCCGGACATCAGGGGAGCGCAAGATACCCGTATATCCCTTCTTCAGGATCATTATTTGCAGTATTCTTCAGATAGTTCTTCCTGGGGATCAAGTGGCAACAAGTCAAGTCCCTTCATGCTGATATTCGCCCGGGTCGGGAATATTTCTCTTCTTCGTGACATTTATATTTCCATATCTTTTAATGCCTCTTCGGGACAATTTAAAACATTCCCATCCGTTATCACTATTATTATTAATGATTGATTGATTGATTGATTGATTGATTGATTGATTGATTGATTGATTGATTGAAAAGGCAGCGTTCCAACAAACTGACGATGTGATACGATAATATATACGAATACTTTACGTATATTTAATATGCGAATCCCAATATACCCATTGTAACATTCTGTATAAGAGTCTCCAAAGTGCATTCATTACAACACCATTATTGTTGTCAGTAGTGTTTATTAATATTATTATTATCATTATTATTATTTTTATTTCCTTTGATATCTGGCGTTTACACATTTCTTTCCGGGTCCCGCCCAGGGACCTAAGGTTAGAAATGGCATCATGACACTTTCCACTGCAAAAAAAAAATAAAATAAAATAAAAAAATAATTACATAGATAAAGCCCTTTCGTAAAGTGTGGGCTGTACTTGTCAGGACAATTTTTTGTATCTCTTTGAGGCATGGACTTCCAGGGATCCCTTCAATCAGCCTACTGGAATCTTTTCCAACCAGTCCAAGGGCTCCAACTACAACAGGAATTGTTGATGTTCCCATGTGCCACATTTTTGAGATTTCTATTTCAAGGTCCTTGTATTTTGACAGTTTTTCGAATATCTTCAAAGATACATTGCAGTCTGCAGGGACTGCCATATCAATAAGGAGGCACTTATTTTGTTTGTGGTCTTTAATAACAATGTCTGGGCGGTTGGCTTTGATTGTTCTGTCAGTGTGTATTGTGTAGTCCCATAGAATTGTAACAGGTCCTATTATTATTATTATTATTATTATTATTATTATTATTATTATTATTCAATAGGTTTAGCTTTGCGAGGTACATGTTTACAAGTGTGGGCCGCTCAGTGAGAATCGAACTCACTACACAAGAGTAATGGTCTATTAGACTAACTCGCTAACCATTGCCTTACAAATAATAATAATAATAATAATAATAATAATGCCGATTATTATGATTATGATGATGGTGAAGCCATTTCTGACCATAGATCTCTGGATTTTCCCTTTCCTCTACCGGGACCCGGAAGGAAATGTGTATACAACAGAAATCCAAGGAAATAATAATTATCTTGTCATCTCCAGAAAATTATAAGAACTTGAACGTAGCAGTTATACCCACCGCTGTTGGAGCACTGGGAATGATGAAAGCCTACTGAAGTGTCAGGACGACTCAGAGAACTGCACTACTGTAAACAAGTCGAATACTGAGGAGAGTTCGAGTGTATTGATGAAACTTGACACTTAATCCACTGGCGCGAAATCTCAACGAGGGCAATAATAATAATAATAATAATAATAATAATAATAATTTTACTAACAGTGTCCCAGGTAACATCAACATACAAGTTGCCCATAAGATCGCCCTACTAGGAAGATCACATATACTAAGAAAAGTGTTATCAGTTAACTGTTAAATGACAATTCTCCTATAGGGCCTAAGGACCGTAGTTTGAACCCGGCTCCACAGGATACAAAGCAGGAAACATTTTTTACAAAACTATTCAATGGAAAATGTCATGATGCCATTTCTGACCTTAGGTTTCTGGTCGGTACCCAGAAAGAAAGTACACGCCAGAAAGGAAATAAAACAATAATAATAAGTGACTGCTTTTCACGAAAAAACTGTTTCACTATGTAGTGTTTCAGCAACTTAAATAATTTCCTTGGTAGTGAGGCGCAGATAGCGATATATATGAGACCTACATAAGAAAGAAAGAAAGAAAGAAAGAAAGAAAGAGAAAAACATTCATTTGTAGGGGTAGATTTAGAAAATTACAAGCGAATGTTTTTGGTCATAAAGTCGAATTGAAAACATGGAGGAAAGAATTTTGCTTCGATATTTAAAGGTATTTAATTTTAAAAATATTTCAAAACATTACTGGCAATTTAAACAGAACAGAAATAAAAACTTCGAATATGGTCCACGGAAACAAAAGTCTTCTTTTTATGAACGAAGGTCTGCTTAAAAAATATCGTAAAAACTAATTTTGTTTTCTCTTCCAACTTCTTCTTCTACTACTATTACTACTACTACTAATATTACTACGTCTACTACTTTGGGCTTACATATGAAAGTTTACTGTTATGATGTGATATATTGTTTAAAAATTGCCAATTTTGCACACAGAGTGTTAAAATTGTCATATACATATTAGGAATCCTCATTTCAATTCACTCAAGAAATTTTCTCGTTTTCTTTCCGCCTAGATTCAAGTCGTCAACAATTTTGCTTGGTTAGTTTCTATGTTTCTTCCCTCCCCCTCCTCGGTATAAGATAACAAACATACACAACAGATTTCTACGTTTCTTGGCTTGAAATATAATTTCTACGTCTATAAAATATATTCTCGACGTCATTGAAAATAACCCCTGTTCTGTCAATACATGAAATCGTGCCTTTTCATATGGCCTGGCTGTTCCGTTTGAATCTGAAAATCCCGGACGAATTTTACTACTTCTTTTTCGTGTGTGCTCTAAAGCAGCTTCAGATTTCTCTAACTGGAAACTGATTTGCACGGATAGATACAAATCATTTGAACAGAGTTGGTCACCAATCCCATCCAGGCATGTTTTTTAAAAGAATCTGAAAGGAATGTCCCTGATCTATTCAAGGGCTTCATGAAACCATTGACCAAAGTCTACGTAAAAAGGAAAGGGCTTAATAGCCAATTAGCTTAAAACAACTTTTCAGGAAAACAGGTTTGTTAAGTTCAGTAACTGTTATAGCTCTTTCCAATAGTCATGGCGGTTTCCTTCCTAACCTTTTGTCTGAAGTCGTGTGGAATATCAGCATAGTGATTGTGTCATTACATTTCTCTTCGTGTTACATGCGCGATCCATTTTCGTTGTTGCTGCTGCTGGGAGTCCTCAAGTGATACGGTCTCTGTTATTTGATATAATTATTTGTGATTGTGTAGGGCCAGGCCAACAATGTTAAATGAGGAAATGTCTTTTACCAAGGCCCTCAAGTTTAATTTGCTCAAGGACCTTTTTCCCCATTGACCTTAGAAAGCGCTCGTTTCCAGCTGAGAGTTAAGATACATAGACATGCCTGGATGCGATTGGTGAACCACTCTGTTCAAAAGATTTGTATCTATCTGTGCAAACCAGCTTCCAGTTAGAGAAATCAGAAGCTGTTTTAGAGCACACACACAAAAAAAATTAGTGAAATTCGTCCGGGATTTTCAGATTCAAACGGATCAGCCACATTAATAGAAAAGCGGTTTCGTTATTCTTTTAACAATGTAAAAAAAATGCAATGTCTTTTTAAATTATTTTCTTTTACGCAGTTGAAGTTATTATTACCAAATTAGTAGACTAAGAAGGTCTGATAAAATTAATTTCACTTTTAAAAACGGAAATAAATGTTATCATACTTTTAATTCTTAATCTATTTTGCTTAATAAAGCTTCAACTATCTAAACAAAAAAATAAAACATTGCATTGTTTTACTACCATGAAAACTTGTAAATTGAAAAATTGAAAAAAAAATCCATTTTAGGACTTTAAATAAACTTTTTACACTTAAAAAATATATATTAGTTTTCAATTTTCTTCTAAATTTCCGTTCGATATTTCCGGAAAAAATTGGAATGCATGTGATATCCTTAAAGTATTGGAATTATTTATCTATTTTATAACTTATGAAAAGTAACGATTTTATATCCATATTAAAGCTAAGCCTATGATGAGATAAAAAAAAAACAATTGGTTCACTTACTTAATTTTTTTTCACTAACATTTCACAGACATGGAAAATCAAAATCAAAGAACTGATACCAATGTCTGGACTTCTGAGATAGGTGTGAAAAAAGTGTAGATTCACTAAATTCACTTAATCCAACCCCACATCAAGCCGTTTAAAAATGTTCAGATTTTTTCACACCTTTTGCTCACGTCTTGTAAGTGGGGTTTCAGCTGACAGCGCGATTTGGAGACATTTTTTTTATTATTGTTGGCTGGCTGGCTTCATTTGAACCCTATCTTCTTCCTTATGGCTGCATTTTTTGCCAAAATTATTGAAATTATGCTATTGTTTTTCTTTGCTTATCTGAAAACTCATCGCGAACCAAAAATGCCACCCAGGACGGACCCCCACCTCCCTAGCGACACCACTGATCTGAATTCCGTTTGTCGGAACTTCGGTCAATAACACTAAGATAAATGTCAATGTCGTTTCTAATAAAATACCAATGGGAATAAGATGTTTTGGTTCTAATTTAAAGAAATGTCTTTATCAAAACTTGGAAAAAAAAAGATTTCGCTCCCGTATTATTTCCATTGTGAATTATGGCAATTTTGAAACACAAGTGCCGCTTTACATAAGCCATCGTCCATGACGATAAGCAGGAAACATCTGTATAGTCTACTTGACAAATAATGCATGTGTCGTGACTTATTAAGACAACCCGCTATTCTTTGAATAACAGGACACATTGATGTTTAAGTTTTTTTGTTTTAAGTCTGTTAAGTGAGACCTGAGGAAAAGTAAAGTTATTGAGCCTATGACATCGAGAGAGTTTGTTTTTTTTTTGTTTTTTAAACAATCAGAGGTTTCCTGCGATACTCTTAACGGGCAGTAACCGTGAACATTTCACTGTTTTCTTCTTTTCATTTTCCGGCAAGTCATAATTCCTAAGTTAATGATTGAATAATCTCCTTGTGAGTTCCATGACTAGAAAACGCCCGTGGGACTAGAAAACGACCGTGGGAATTACCCTATGGCATCGTTAATTGTTTGAGCTTTAAAATGTTGCAAAATATTGCAATAACAAACATGAATGAAGGTTACTACTTTTCTATTTCAATGAAGCAGACGTTAAAAACACGAGAGCGTTATCACTTCCTCTATCTTCTCTATGTCTTTTTTTTCCTTTTTTTCTTTCATTCTTTTTCATTCTTTTTCATTCTTTTTCTTGCTGAAATCAAACAGCGTCTCTGATATGTCTTTGACATCTTTCCTAGCCTTCAAAACGGAATAGTCTATTATTTATGAAGGGCGTCATGTACTCGCTAACTAAGGAACGAAGGAGCAAGAAGAATTATAATTTGATACATCAGTGTTCTTTTTAATCAACCCTAGTGTTCACTTTATTACTGGAATAAGTGTTTGGCTTTTCATCGGATCGGAAGGACATATCATTGAATATACACATTATCACACCGAATCTGACTAGGGTACACCATTATTATTATTATTATTATTCATGGTATATCATTGCAAAAACATAGGCCGTAATCAAAAGAAACTACTAAGAAATAAATATGTTAGTGAAACATTTGGCCTATTTTTATCTTATACACACACACACATACACACGCGCGCACACACACACACGCACGCATATATCTATCTATATATATATATATATATATATATATATATATATATACACGAGACGTGGGTGCTTTGCTACTATGTGAGTGACATAGCGTGTTTTATATATATATATATATATAGATATATATATATATATATATATATATATATATATATATATATTATTGCAACTAAGATGCAAAGGGGGCTACTGGGAGTGAAAAAGAATGAGGTGACTTTAGAAGGGACCGGAAACCCAATCTTAAACAGGAAACGAGGGATAAACATCTGCACTTGCTGAAAAGACCGGGAAGGAGTGTGAACCGGACGACAGGCGAACCAAAATGGATTTTGTTTTTAGTCAGACATTATTTCTTATTACTATAAATGTTATTTTTAGAGGGTACACGTCTTTGTATTACCATCACTATTTTATATCCCCTTTAACGGTGAAATTAATAAGAGGTCTGGATCGAATAGTCAAAGAAAAGAAAAATACGACACCCGACAGAAATCAAACCTGTATCCCTTACTTCAGAGCATATTTCCATATCGGATGCCTGCAGTCGAAGCGTGCCTTTATCAATGTGACCACAGGAGAACCATCTTGATAAAGCGATCTTCAATTACCTATTTAAGGAAACACCCATGACTCGTTGCGATTTATACGAATCTCGATCTGCTAGCTACAATTTCGTACATGAAAAGTAAACAAAGCAATTTATAAATGGATTTTTTAATCCGACATTATATATATATATATATATATATATATATATATATATATATAATAAAATTTAATGGTCAGTTCATCGCCTGAAGATACCGAAAGGTTGAAACCAAGATAACGGAATCGGTTAATCCCCTAATTTTCTATACTCATATATATATATATATATATATATATACACACACACACACACATATATATATATATATATATATATATATATATATATATATATATATATTCTGTCTGTGAGATTATCGTTTTTTGTTACAGTTACTATTTGAACAAGTAAGGTAGTTAATGAAAGAGTTGTTGGAAGTCGGAGAGCCGAGTTCCAATTCCAGTCGGGTTCGTCATATGCACTAATGCACAAATATCCTTGGAAAAGTTATGAATCCACTTCTTCTCCCCCATCTATGGATTAATTAGTCGGACTTGTATCAGTAAATAATTATTACAAAAAAAAATTCTTACAATTTAAAAAAATATTTGCTGGCTTTAAATAACCTGAAAAAGGTTGATAAATCGTAAAAAAAGAAATCATTCAAACAATCGATATAGTGAGACATAATTAATTGCTTAAAATACGTACGTTTTCATTTTTTTAAATTGCTCCGAGGAGCTGCTTTCGCTGGCCCCTAGGCCTCATGAATTTAAACGTCCTACGAGGCTGGCATCCCGTTCCCACCACTTCACCGTTGAAACTGTTAGATGTAGACGTATCTTATACTCCAATAGCTTCATGTCTCGCACATCTCACCTGTGAAACTCCCTTCCTTATTCCTGTTTCCCTGACAAATATAATCTCCAACTATTTAAGTGTAACGTCAATCGGCATCTCCAGTTGCCTTGATCTATCCACTTCCCTTCTCCACATCCTTTCACCTTTCATTCCTATCTGCTATCGCTCCAAATCTTCTGTAACCCCCTTGCCTTGATCGATCCACTATCTTTCTCCACATCCTCACCTTTACCACTCCTATCTGCTCTTCCTCCAAACCTTCTGTAACCCCTTGCGTGCTAGTGGCCTCCAACCTTGCTTGGGGTGATAAGCTTAAAAAAAAAATAAAATAAAAAAATACAGATTTTACTGTCCGTATAGGTTTTATTTCCATTTTATAGTTTCATATTCAATAAAAGGATGAAAAAGAAAATTATATTAATACTTTTATTTAAGTCTGTAGTAACTCAAATATGCTTTGACCGCATCACGTTGAAACAGCGGTTCCCGTACGATTTCAGAAGTTAAGTAACGTCGAGCCTAATCAGTACCTCGATGGGTGACCGCTAAGGAATACGAGGTTCTGTAAGCTTCGATGTGCAGCTGAAGTAATGGATGATGGCTCGGAATTCTTAATCGAAAATCCGAGTTCCAAATCCCGTTGGGTTCGTTATACGCACTTACGCGCAAATACCCTTAGGAAATGTATGGGTCCACATCTTCTCCCCCGATCTATGGGTTAATTAGTAAGATTTATATCAATAAAATCATTAATATATCCAAAAAAATTCTTACAATCTCAAAATATTTTCTGGCTTTAAATAACCTAGAAAGGGTTGATAAGCCATAAAAAACGAACCAATGAATCATTAACTCAAATAAAGTTTCTCTCGGTGCAATCTTCAGACCTTGTTGATTCCCATGTCCAGACTGACTCTACTTATAAATGCATGGCCGACGCGTCTTGCCCCCGAAACCCCCGACCGGTGGTGGGGGCGCGTTTTTTGGGGCCCCGCTGTAGTCTCTGGCATTTTTTATTCAGCACTGTTTTATATGCATCCACCATTATTTTAATTATTTTTAAACTGGCGTTACATTGTCAGACATCAACTAATAAAATGCATCGTGTATCTGCATGGCCGGTGCAGTGCGTATTACGCAGGAACCCCCTATGAGGTTGGATCCCCAAAAGAAGTAGTTTAAGCAGCGTTTTTTTTTTTTTTTTTTTTTTTGCTTTTTGTACTTATTACTTTTTCTACCGAAATTGTATTGTCAATCGTCAATTATAATAATAGACACGGCCGGAGCTTATTAACCCGAACCTCTCAACCACGTGGGGGCCATGTCCACTGGAAAGGGGGGTGACAAAAGTGCTAATTTCAGTATCGCTTTTTTTTTTTTAAATGGTCATTTTCTTCCTGAACAGCTCTTTTAAACCAATTAAGAGGCTAATACATCTCGGTAAAATCATTTTTTATTCCAAGATCATCCACTAAGGAAGATCTCTGATTTTTTTAATTTTTTACTAACTCCAGAGTTAGTAATTTCTAGCCCGATTTTTTACATTCCAAAAAACATAAAACCGACAAAATGATCGCTTAAAAAATAAAAAATTGTTTAAAGATTTCAACAAAATATTTTCTCGAAAACTGGAATACTGTTTTTTAAAACAAATTTTTAAGACAATCCCGTTTGTGTTGTGTTGGAATCTTTGTAAAACTATTTTTTTCAGCGAAGATGCGTCGGCGATTAATCTTTATGGAAATGTAAAAATTTGCGACTTAAACATTTTTTACAGTAAAATTTAGTCATGGAAATATTGGTGGTTATTACAAAAAGTATAACATTTTCTCAGAATTTAAAATAAATGACCTATTCATTATAAAAGCAAATAATTTATGAATATGTCCTGACATTTTCGTTTAAACTGGATAATTTCTGATAATTTAAAGAAAACGCTGCCCTCACTTCCCTGCCAATTTTCCTATGAGGGTTTGTGGCCACCAGGTTGTGAAACATTGAAATCGACATGTAATAGAGAGTGGGCGAGGTGTATAAAAGTTTCAGGTGGTGGGGTGAGACCCTAGCGCCGGCCATGTATAAATGCTTTCTGGTATTGAGAACTCTTCACTGAGACAGCAGCTCCATCTATCCTGTCAGTTTGTTAAACTCAAACTCATATCATGTCCTTTAGAGAAGTGGTCCCCGCAGCCACCAGGCCGCGGACTGGTACAAGACCGTGAACATTTGGGCCCCGTTGAAAAAATAAAAAATTTCTTTTTCATTTTATTGGCTATCGTGGTATTTTTTTTAAATTGTTTTGTTATGCGCGTGACCGACAACGATGCCACCCACACAGGCCGTGGAAAAATGTCTTGTAGAACACCGGTCCGTGACTCGAAAAGTTTGGGAACCGCTGCTTCGGAGCATTTCCTCGACGTAGAAAGAATATTACTCTCGGTAAGAAGCGACCACCACTTTCCTTGCCGTTGTATTATATTGTATTACCTCCAGCAACTTCATGGCAAGCGAAACAAATTTTGATTTAAAATTTATAATTTCAAAAGAGTGTCAAAAATTTAATAAAGAAACAAACTTTGATTTGAAATTTTACGATAAGTAACTTTACATTATTTGGGGCGAATTAACAGAAAAGGTTTAAAAAAAATATATTTTTTTATAGTATTTTTCTGTCGAATGTATAGTGATCAGAAAATTCGTGCATGCAGAAGTCGTCTCTCGGTGGCCATCCGTTCACAGGAAATCAGGAAAATTTGAAAACGGTAAAAATGTCTTCGACTGGAATTTCGTGTGTTTTCAGAAAGAACAGACAGAGGCGTTTAAACTTCATCCCAAAAATCTCTAGGAAGATGTAAATATTTCATGTTTCTTCATTGCTTAACCTATCTAATCGCAATAGAATATGACGTTACCAGTTCTTCGATAATCATTCTTTCTTCGCTCTTGTTCATTTGCTCTTGTGCTTGCATCAACTCCAGACAGCTCCTTTACCATCACAATTATCACTACCCTCTGCCCTGCTACCACCTACGCATAAAAAAAATACTCAACACGGAATCGTTTCGAGTTAAATCCGAAGCATGACAAAGACAAGAGAATTGGACTTCTGCTGTTCCGGAAATGATGCCATTAATATAATTTCAATCCCCCCCCCCCCAATCAGGAAGCGACTCATCTTGACAGAATTGTGTCTGCAAAGAATCTACTTAGTCAATTAATGATTTTAGACGAATTCGTTGATGTTTTTTGTTTTATCCTTATTATCTTTTATTAGTCATGACTTTGCGCGTTCTAAACAGACGCCTGATGGTTATCGCTAGAAATATCAAGTCTCCCCAAATTCCCGAGTACCTTCCTAAGTATCCTCGCAGGCACCCTCTCCAAACCAACAACACGGAGGTCTGGACAGCCATAATTCGTTCTTGATTTTCCAATTCATCCCAGTGTTTTAGCACGATTCAATATGCACCAGTCGTTATTCATAGCACTCTAATCTTCAGGTTCCACATTCTCAACTCCCGAGCAAAAGGCTGCTATATTTTTTCCAATTATTTTCTTTCTTTTCTCCCTTCATCATATGGACCGCTTTCCCCAACTATCTAGCAGGTCCTCGGCCTTTTATTTACGACCATAAGATCCGGTCTTCTGGGTTTGGTTGTCGTTTTGAACCTCAAAGTCCCAGATTCGTTCAATTTATTTTATTATGACAGCTTCTGGTTTGTGTTAATACCGTTTGTTCACATGCTCGAACGCAATTCCTTTGCACAGTTCTTACTATCTGACTGTTCCTACACTGTCGAATCTGTATTAGTATTTCTTTTCATTCATTATTCTGATGTATTTGTTGAGTTTTCACACGTAGCCAGTGGCTTTCCCTACAGATCAAGGGACAGCAAGTTATTTTTAAGGCCCGATATTCTTGCTGTAGTCGCCTTGGAAAGATCGAATTCTTGCTCGAATATTATCTTGTACAATTTTTCTCAGTGGATGGCATTCACCACTTTCGAGTAGAATTTGTTCCTTCTTAACCAAAGTCTTTCTCCGAATACCAAACTGATCTTTCTCCTGGTTTTCCTCACGTTTCCAATTCTTGCGTCAGTTTTGTTAGGTTCTTCACAACTATTCCAGGTGTGCCGATAACTGTTGGCACTACTGTCACTTTAACGTTCATAATGTTTGTTTTTTTAATTTTTTCTCGCAATTTTCACACATTTTCCAATTTTTCACATACTTTAGATTTTACTGTCTCTCCTGCCTGCACAATAGTATCCATAACCCGAAAAATCTTCTTTCTTTGTTTACGAAGACTACATCTGGTCTCCTAACCTTATGCCAGACTTTTCTTCATTTATTTTACTAAAGTTCACTCAATACAAGGCCCAAGAGCCACTCAAGGTAGAGTTTTACTGAACGTGGTGTGCAGTATATAATAAGAGGAGGAAAACGTGTTTGATCCTCGCTGAGTGCCCGATACTTGTGGCTTTGGGCCAGATTAAAAACCAAGGCTGTTGATAAGCGTCTACATCATAAATAATTCTTTTAAATACAATTTTTATTTTTGTGTATTTGAAAAATCCATTTTGGTCAATACCTAATTTACTAGTTGTTTACAAGTAGAATTTATTAAGTAAATACACGCAAACTGTTCTTTACTTTAAGAATTCCAATTAATAAAACAATTAATGATCACTGTTGAATTTTCGCCCCAGGATACGAAGGGTTTGGTTTGTTTTGTTTTACGGCATATCAACCCCAATGGGTTATTAATGCCGATAAAATTTTCATTGCTGGTAATATTTTGTTTTGTCAAAAATCTACTTCTGGTAATAATTTCTTTTTTCAAAAATGTGTTGCTGTAATAATTTTTTTCAAAAAACTATTACTGGTATTGTTTTTTTCCTCAAAAACGTATAGCTGGTAATAGTTCTTTTTTTCTTCAAAAATTTATTGCTGGAAATATTTTTTTTACAAAGTATTTCTGGTATTAAAACCTGTTTTTACACTTTCGTAGGGGGTTAACTATTTGCCCATAACTGGAACCCTAACAGGTGCTACCACCCCGGGTTAGGGCGGACCTGGGAACACCAGCAATTAAGAGGTGGTTCCACGTCCCCAAAACCTCCCGATCAGAGTCTTTGCTGTTGGACGTAGTTTATCGTCTTACCCAGGACGCGGATGTAGTTTATCGTAATACCCAGGACGCGGATATAGTCTGAGTGTTAAATATTTGCCCATAGCTGGGACCATAACAGGTGCTACCACCCCGGGTCAAAGGGTGGACCTGGGAACACCAGCAATTAAGAGGTGATTCCACGCTCCTCAAAACCTCCTGATCAGAGGCAATGCCGCTGGACGTAGTTTATCGTCTTACCCAGGACGCGGATGTAGTTTATCGTTATACCCAGGACGTAGGATACAAAGGGAAAATTTGGGGCTTTTCTTGACGATGCCCACTGATCTAACTGCTACTTTTCTAGTACTTCACTTAGATTCAGCCATTTACAGTCGCGACAGAAAGAATTTTTGTCCATGACATACTAAATTTACTTTTGTAAATTTTGGCACTCATTCTGTATGAAGGAGTTCTGGTTTTTAGACATTTGCTCAGGTTTGGGGGCGTGATCCGGACGAGAAACTTTTCAGCACCCCTACGTTTAACGGACATTGAAAATCAGCACTTAATATAAAATATTTCTTACAAAATATATATAATGTAAAATTATTTACATTATTACGAATTACTATACAGTCCTGCGTATGACGATAAACTACATCCGGCAGCTAGGCCTCTGATTGGGAGATTGCAGGTTTTGAGGAACATCAAACCACTTCTTAATTACTGTTCTTCCTAGGTCAACCCTGACCAGAGGCAGTAGCACCTCTTAGGATCCCATCTATGAGCAAATAGTGACCCCCACCCAAACAAAAAACACGGTGAAAATATAAAAATACATTTTTATAGTAAAATTACCAACAATGCATATTTATAGCAAAATGACCAGCAATTTTACCTGTAGTTGAAGACAAACAACTGCGTTCAAAATATATTTAGTTGAAGCGATAAAATTGTGTTCAAAATATTTATATTTTGGCATTAAATGACCCATAGAGGTGTTGATATGACACTAAACAAAATCAACCAACCAAACAACGAACATGAAGGAACTATTCCAAGACATTAATCCATATAATATCCTACAATTTCTTACAGAAATCAAACTGTATTCCAAAATATAACTTCAACAAAACTACAACATAAAACACACATATCACCACCTCGAGTAATTATGTCCACACAAACATGTATATGCACAAAAGCTGTGTATCATCTACCATGTATTCAACTGTGAAAGCAGAATAACATAGATCGTATTTTTTATTACTTCAGAACTCCGAATATCGGCATTACATGAACCATAAGGAGTTGATGCGCCATTAAACAAACTTTAACAAATTGCTGTAAAAATGAGCTGGAAATCTGGAAGAAAAGAATTGTCAGTTGTTATGAATTAATGTAAGCATTGTGGACAAAAAAAGCTGTTAAATGTTTCATTAGATATATCGTCACACTTGAATAAAACTCACAGTTCTACTCGATCCGATAATTCTAGAACCTTTTAATATTTAATATACAAAGTCCGATATATCCATCAAAATACCCAGTCTGATAATGATATGCCAGGTGCACGTCTTACATTATTATTATTATTATTATTATTATTATTATTATTATTATTATTATTATTATTATTATTATTTTATTTCCTTTGATTTCTGGTGTGTACTCATTTCTTTCTGGGTTCCGGCCAGAGAACTAAGATCAGAAATGGCATCATGACATTTTCTAGTGACCAATTAAAAACACACAGAGACACACCCACACACATTTTACATAGATAAATCCCTTCTTAAGGTGTGGGCTGTACTCGTGAGAACATTTTTTTGTATTTCTTTAAAGCATGGGCTTCCAGGAATCCCTTCAATGAGTCTACTGGAATCTTTTCCAACCAATCCGAGGGCTCCAACTACAACAGGGATTGTTGATGTTCTCATGTGCCACATTGGGAACATCAATAATCCCTGCTGTATTATTATTATTATTATTATTATTATTATTATTATTATTATTATTCAATAGGTCTAGCTTAGTAAGGTACATGTTTACAAGTGTGGGCAGCTCCGTGAGGATTTAATACAACTCGTTAAACATTGCCTCACAGATGATAATAATAATAATAATAATAATAATAATAATAAGAAGAAGAAGAAGAAGAAGAAGAAGAAGAAGAAGAAGAAGAAGAAGAAGAAGAAGAAGAAGAAGAAGAAGAAGAATGAGGTCATGGGGGAGATTGAAGGTTCACCGTATTTTTATTGAATGAAGGTCACAGAATCATTTAGAGGAAAATCTAGACGTTACAGATGTTTTAGGGAAAAGCTTGTGGGGGTTTGACAAAATATTTATTTAGGAAAAACCATGATACTTCTCGCTTCTGAACTTCAGAAATTTAAATACAACGTCGATCCACTCTCTTCTTAATTTCGTTTTTTTTTTCTCTCTACTTATTAATGATTTTTCTTTTTCTCGTATTCGCTCGCACTCACTAACCCCCCCCCCCTTGCGTCTTAGTGGCTTTATTGCCTTGCTTGTGGTGAAATGATTAAAAAAAATATCACAGAATCATTTTCCGTTCTTTTCAAGCGATAAAGGATTCTCTGATGGACGCGTCACACACTTAGTGCATAAGTTTATTTTTGTGTCATTTGAGCGAAAGAATCGAAGTTAGAAAAAAAAATACTCATCAAAATCACGCGACTCTGTGTTAGTGTCTCGTGCTAAATGTGAAAACTGGAGAACATACGAGAGTTGAAACTGATCTCTTTATTAAAACAACAAAGGCTGAAGAAAGTAGTCGCAAAATGTATGGAATAATGAAAATATTTTATCTCAGACGTTCATGGATATTTGTTACAACTGTTAGTTGTTGTTATTGTTACTAAGAATTATCAAATAAATATAACGTTGGTTCTACCAACGACTTCCTTGACATATTATATCCTAATAAACCTAACGACAGCATCCTGGCCTCGTTAGATATGGAAAATCTGTTTACCTGTTAAAGATTCCATAGAAATAGTAATACAAAACTTAGATAATCGTCCTAAGCACACATCTCCTAATATTAGACCAACTATTTTAAACTTCTGTTTTCTTGCACAACACAAGTATCACCATGGTAACATTTATACATAGACTGACAGCGTAGCGAGGGCTTCGCCTTTGGGTCCTACTTTACCTAATTTCTATATGAACCATGTAGAAAAGAAGTTCTTTAATAATTTCAACAACCCCTCAGAGAGTAAAAACATTAGTCAAAGCAGAAAGCATAAAAAATAGGAATAACCATATAAGTGGCAACGAACGTTTAAACAAAGAATTTTTTAAAAAAAGGCATATAAAGAACTTAAAGATAACAAAAATAAAATTATTTCATGGTAATTGTTCGGGTGAAATTTAAGCGCAGTACTAGATTGGCAACTAGGTTTCATCAATTTACAGTTGAACTGGCTAGATGTGGCCGTAAATTCTATGCTAACAGTTTCTTTTCTCGCACTTTCTACTTGTGCCACTTTCGTCTGGCTTCATGCTTTCCAGCCAACTTTAATCTGCAAAAATGTAAATCTTAACATACCAGTATTCTGTGTCTGTTTGTCTTTTTCATTTGTATCCCAATCTCAGGCAAAGTTTTAATAAAAGTGAAACGTGTTAGATTGAGATACGTTTCCTACTTGTTCTTTATTTTATTTTATTATCTTGTCAGATTCCTATCCATATTTGATCCACATTTGATTTTTAACTCATATGTGTGTATGTGTGTGTGTATGTGTGTGTGTATGTGTGTAGCAAATAAAATAAAACATACACACAAACATTTCTATACACACACACACACTTTAGCATTCAAAATGTTCCTCACACATTTATATTTTATCTATTGCGTTAATACACGTGACACGAATCTGACCAATAAGAACTAACCAAAAATTTTAACATTCCACTAACTTTGTTTGATTTTTCATGTCTATCTCGATCTGTGACGAAGCTTTAATAAAAAATGAAATGTGTTAGATTGAGATACGTTTCCTACTTCTTTATTTTATTTTATCATCTTATCGAATTTGTCTACATATCTGATTTACATTTGATCTTCAACTCATATATATATATATATATATATATATATATATATATATATATATATATATAACATTAAAGAAACAGCAGATATTTTCGTAATGTGGCGTCTATTTTAAATATTACGTAACCAACATAATAACTTTTTTAAGTCCTCTGTGTGTGTGTGTGTGTGTGTGTGTGTGTGTGTGTGTGTGTGTGTGTGTGTGTGCGCGTGTGTGCGTGCGTGCGTGCGTGCGTGCGTGCGTGCGTGTGTGTCGTTGATTATTACAGAACAGGAAAATTTAATTAATTTTTTATTTCGTTTTTCCATCATTTTGACTTTTTCCCGTTTGGTGGGATTAAGAGAGTCCAAAAATAGTCTGATTTGTCCATTGTCCAAAGCGCTTTGGGCCACTTCTGTAGCCATTTTCAAGGGGGGGGGGTAGCCGTTGTTAATTTTTATTCATGTTTGACTGTAATTTCACTCAAAATACTTAACACTTTATTCAAAAATTGGAAAGATACATTAAAACCTCAAAAAGACAGACTTTGTTGTCGTTCTTTTTTTAATGAAACTTGTTTGGCTGAATGCTTGCTGCCTAAATATGTCTTTATTTATGCATAAGTGCATTTTTAAAATAATATTGTGTCTCTCCGTTTCCTGATGAATGTCGAATGATGCGTTTGTACCTGTTCATCTGTATGCGAGTGAAAAAGAAAAGAGAAAAAAAACAGATAGATAGATTATAAGCCTCTATCCCAAATAGATAGATAGATAGATAGATAGATAGATAGATAGATAGATAGATAGATATTGAAAAGTATCAGATAGATAGATAGATAGATAGATAGATAGATAGATAGATAGATATTGAAAAGTATCAGATAGATAGATAGATAGATAGATAGATAGATAGATAGATATTGAAAAGTATCAGATAGATAGATAGATAGATAGATAGATATTGAAAAGTATCAGATAGATAGATAGATAGATAGATAGATAGATATTGAAAAGTATCAGATAGATAGATAGATAGATAGATAGATAGATAGATATTGAAAAGTATCAGATAGATAGATAGATAGATATTGAAAAGTATCAGATAGATACATAGATAGATAGACATTGAAAAGTATCAGATAGATAGATATTGAAAAGTATCAGATAGATAGATAGATATTGAAAAGTATCAGATAGATAGCTAGATAGATTGATAGATAGATATTGAAAAGTATCAGATAGATAGATAGCTAGATAGATAGATATTGAAAAGTATCAGATAGATAGATAGATAGATAGATAGATAGATAGATAGATAGATAGATAGATAGATAGTGTGGCCACAGAAACCAACGGTGCATGGTAACAGGAAATTATATGCCTTAAGTGATCTATCTGGCTATCATCTCTCTCTCTCTCTCTCTCTCTCTCTCTCTCTCTCTCTCTCTCTCTCTCTCTCTCTCTCTCTCTCACTCTATCCCATTCTATTCATATACATCTATTACACTATGGGGGATAGAGCCTTATGAAGGTCGCTTAAAGTGTGAAGCTTGCAGTCACCATAGAGTGCTAATTTCTATGTTCATACCGTTTCTATCTATATTTTGTTCTAGAAATTACTGGTGGCTCTGTAAGAGTGTCTTAAACGAGAGTAAATCCTCAATGCCTCTTGGCTTCAATCAGTTTGAAGTATTGTCATCTGCTACTGATGAAGCAGGATATTTTGCTCTGAAATTCTCTTCTATCTCCACTCTCCACTTATATTCTTGTCTGATGTTACCCCCTAGTTCAGAATCTCTACTAAGTGAGGTGAACATAACTTCGTATCATCTTCAAACAAGATCCGTAAAAATCTTGCGGATCTGACGGTATAACCTGCAATAATCTTTAAGAAGTGTGCTCCTGAACAGGTTTCTGTTCTCTCCACACTCTACAGCCAGCTTGTTGGGAATCATCTTCTGTAGTTCCTGTCATTAAGATCTCTGGTGAACCTTCTGTTCCCTAGAATTATCACACTGTTAGTCATGTACCTTTTTTGGTAAAGTATTAGAAGCTCCAATCAACTCTGGATTAGTTAAACCTCTCACTAAACACGGCCATCTTTCAGATAAACAATATGGCTTCCGTTTCTCTAGGTCAATTTTAACTGTCATTACTGAATTTGTCTATCAGGTTTTAAGTAAGAACGGTGAAGCTCGGGCTTTGGCCGAGATATCTTGAAGGCGCTCGACAGGGTTTAGCATTTTGGTCTTCTCCGCAAGTTCAAGGTATCTCTGGCCGAATATTTGACTTAATCCAATCGTTTTTAACACATCGAGCAATGAACGTCATTTTGAACTCCTACGCATCTAGATCATTTTTCACTAATGCGGGGGCTCCCTAGGGCTCTGTCCTTGGACCCACGTTGCTTCTAATCTTCATCAACGACCTTCTCGATGTCATCAGTTCCCAACTAGGTTTTGATGATAATGACACAACTTTTACTCCTATCGTAATAGCAAGCCCGATAAGGGCGACAAAATAAAACTCTCTCGAAAACGACCTCCACTCAGTTGTTAACTGGGGCAAGAAATGGCTTGTAAATTTTAATACCTCCAAAATGAAACTGCTATCTTTTAATCACCATAAAGAGGTATTTTACCCTCCATCAGCAGAGCAACTCGTTACGCTTTCTTGATCTTGGGTTTTATACTGACATGAGAAGATTCGTTCACTGTGTCGTGCCAAACAATTTTTCTCGCCGGAATCAATATTGCACATTTATAAATCTATGATTCATTGAATATTGTTGACATATCTGGTCTGGTGCACCAGCTCTATATCTTGAGGTTATCTTTCGTGATATGGCATTCTCGGCTTCAGTCACTTCCCCACCGTCACTTCCCACCGTCTCTTCTATAGATAATTTCATGGCGGTCGTTCTAATGAGCTCTCCTTCTGGCCACTTCGGCCGCGTGAGCTTAAGCGTGCTCCTAGATTGGCAACTAAGTTGTATATATATATATATATATATATATATATATATATATATATATATATATATATATATATATAGCGATTGCTCTGTTTTACCACGCCCACATTTTATTCGTCTGCGATTGGCTAATAAATCAATACTACCTTTCTATAGGACAATTTAGCCATCGCAGTTGTTTCTTTGAATTCTTCGGTTTTGAGCTTACTTACCTGTTTCGTTAGTACGACTGTAGTGATTGGTTAATTTTTAACCAATCACATATTTTTAATGCAGATTAACTTTTTCCGCGCTTCTGTGGGAGCCTATCCTTTTTCCTTAAAAGAGGCGACTTTTTACAAGTCGCCAGTAAGATCCAGTAAAATTCGCCTGTCTACACAAATCTACGACCTTGCTCACATTTCAAACGCACACACAGACAGAGAATTTTGTAATATAAACCTACATTTCTCTCTGTGACTTAGCCAAGCTCAATCAACCAGGACTTTGTTAATTTCTCTAACACAACACACTTTTGATCAATTGTATTCTTGTGTTATCTATTCTAAAGGCAGGCCTTATTCTAATATTAATTCCTTAACATTTTCTCTCAAGATAACTTTCTTCGGACAATCAATTACAAATCAAAAATACAGTTAAAGGGGAGCAACTTCTTTCCTTAATCTATACATTGAATACAAATTATTGTATGTTTTATTCTTGTTTGTTATTTCAATATATACTTGTTGATTCACATTTGGAGTTTCGTTGTTTACATGAATCCTGTACGTTGAAAGTATAATAATATAAATAGTATTGGTCCATCTACCCACTGGTCCATTATATATATATATATATATATATATATATATATATATATATATATATATATATATATATATTAATAACATTTGAAATACCCAGATGTAACCGTAAGTTCTACTCTAAAAGTTCGTTTTTCTCACACTTCTCACCTATCGATCTCCCTTCCGATTTCTTGCTTCCCTGCCAACTACATTCTTCAAATATTTAAATGCAAAGTAATCCTGAATTCTGTTCTTTTATTTCCCTTTCTCCACGCTAAGGTCTTCTCTTGCTCTTCCAATCCCAGTAACTCCCTTGCGTCTTAGTGACATTAACGCCTTGTCTAGGGAGAAATGATTTAAAAAGTTATCTAATTCTTTTCAGTATCTCTCTATCTGATTCTTTTCAATTATCTATCTAGCTAGCTAGCTAGCTATATCAGTATTCCATGCGATGCTAGTTTCACATTTTAAGCGATCATTATAATGTGATTATCGCTTATAAGGTTCGATCACCAATATTTACTACTCTCCCCCCCCCATCAATATAGGAAATTATAAACTATATATACTTTCAGAAATGTTTGAATTAATTTCACCTTGCGATCTGTTTGATTATATATGTGTGTGTGTGTGTGTGTGTGTGTGTGTGTGTGTGTGTGTGTGTGTGTGTGTGTGTAAAATGACAATTGGAAAAAAAAATCGAAATGTCTTTGCCTTGAAAAAGTCGGAAGACAAAACGCGTCGACAAAAAACTAAGATTTTTTTCCAATTGTCATTTTATACCAATTTGTTTTGTCCACAGAATTGATCTGAGAATTTAACTCTATATATATATGTGTGTGTGTGTGTGTGTGTGTGTTTGTGTGTATTAGAGAGAGAGTGAGGGGAGAGAGAACAAAAGTGAGTGAGTGAGTGAGTGAGTGAGTGAGTGAGTGAAGAAAGGAAGGATGTGAGAAAAAGAGGTTGAGCTTTGATTTTGGCTTTGCCCGCACCTTTGAAATATAATGTCCGTTGGGATGAATAGGAAGTCAAATACCTAACCCACATAATTTTTTGAAAAAAAAAAAAAAAAAAATTAGGGAGTGACCTCTCCTCGTGCCTCGGTTTTCTCTCTTGCCCCAGTGGACAATATTATTTCTTCACTGTCCTCAACAACACAGGCCGTGTCTCTATTCACATTGAAGACTCGCAGTGTTTCTCATCACCGAAACACGAATCAGGTAGATATTGAAACCATTTTCTGTAGCTTTTGATTTACCTGCAATTACTTCATCTTCTTCTCGATTTTCTTACTATTCTTCGGTTGTAACTATTTACAAAGATTTGCTTAGATTTGCCGGGCAAGCACAAATACGGACACCAAGTGACGATCATGTTCATTACTCAAACGTTATTGCGATTTAGTCCAAACTAAAATAACTTTCTGTGGTTAACAATATCTATGCTTGCCAATTTTCTTATGCCTGATCTACATTTAACATAAAATTTAAATTCTCAAAAGAAATGGAGAACATATTTTCTTAATATCTTGACGTATTTTCTGTGCGTGTGTGAGAGAGAAATAGATAGAGAGAAATAAATAGAGAGAGAGAGAGAGAAAGATAACAATGTTTTAGCCGAAAAGGTTCCTCGGAATTCGAATCAATGAAGTCACTCATGACGAAAGGCGAATTCTCATTTCAACCCCAAGAGATCTTTTTCCCCCTTTATTTTATTTAATCTTTTTTTTTTAATTTCAAATTCCCGCTGTTTAACTGTATTGTGAATATTGTTGTAATAAAAATCGGATTTTTTCTGTTAATTCACCCCAAAATAAAAAGAATTTATATTTACTAAAATGCACACCAAATTCTCCCAGAGCGAGGCCCTTCCATTGCACTCTGGTTGGGTTGACCTTTGCGATCACCTCAAATGTGGGCGAATTGGGTGCGCTATTTCTAAATGTGGGGTCTATATTCGCGCTCATCTCGGTAAACAAGCCAAAAACAGATTTTTTTTCTTTTTATTTTAAATTGTAGAAATTCCTTGTCAGTACCTCTAACATCATCCGCACTTACAAAAAGAGAATAACTCCCTGATTTTTGGTAATCTTTAATCCTGAGTTGTTGCGGCTGTTGCAAAGCATGCTAAATAAATTTAGATTTAAAATTTATAATTTCAAAAGAGTGCCAGAAAATTTAATTTAAAAAAAAATCTTTGATTAAAATTTATAATATCTTGTTGTGAATTCAATTAATATTTGCGATAAGTAACTCTACATTATTTTGGTCGATGTAACACAAAAGATCCTAAAAAGCTATTATAGTAGACAAAAAAAAAGATTTATTTTTTAATATTTGGGTCAGGTTGATTTATTTTACGACATATCAACACTCCTTAGGTTATTTCATGTTTAAATCATTTGGTTTGAGTCTATATATTTATTGTGTTTATTGTTGTGTCTAATACGTATTTATTGTGTTTATTGTTGTGTCTAATAAGTATTTATTGTGTTTATTGTTGTGTCTAAGTATTTATTGTGTTTATTGTTGTGTCTAATAAGTATTTATTGTGTTTATTGTTGTGTCTAATAAGTATTTATTGTGTTCAAGGATAATTACATATTGGTTGTTTATGCATTTACTTAGTCGCTGGACACTTTTCGGGTGGAGGACAGGTTTGCCTCTCTGCAGGGTATGAAGTCGGTATACTATAGATCCTGCTCACCGAAAAGGCACTTTTTAAAATAGTTTTTAAATAGTTAAAAATCAATAACATAACCTGGGCATAACCTTATATGAGACATTCTCTGTTTTTGTGTTGGTCATTCCAATGTCTTTCTTTAAATGGTAGTGAAGAGTTCTGAGCGAAACACAAAAACAGAGAATGTCTCATATAGAGAAGATTTAACATTGAAAAACATAAAGGAAAAAAATTAATTATTTTTAATAATTATTCTTAATAATATGTGGAAATCTCCACCCTTTACCTGAAGACGGTCGTAAGACCAGAAACACGTGTTGTAAAACTATGTAAAACTATGAAAAATAAAGAATAATATTTTTTTAAAAACCCACATTACAACCAAAAAAGTTTGCGGTACCTCTCTTCTTTTTAATATACACACTTTTCTCTCGTTGGAACCATTATAACCTCTTCATTTCATTTTATATATATATATATATATATATATATATATATATATATATATATATATATATATATATGGGGGGAAAGCACCAGAAACCTCCGAACGGGGCGAAAGAAATCGTCCTGTACCTTAAATCACTGGTACAAAGAAAAAAAAACATATATGTTAGGTAGCATTGCTTTTATAGAACAATAACTATTTTATGCGTTTTTTATTTAGTTTCTCTAGCATTCATTCAGTTTTTCCTTTTATGAGAACGAAGAGTTTGTAATGATCATTACCCCCAAGTACTTTCAGCTAATACTGTAGTCATTTTCAAATAGATTTTCAATTGATAGTATATTCAGTTATTGTGTCCCATCCAGTGGCGTATTGGAGTAGTAGTAATAGTAGCAGAAGTAATAGTTTATAGTGGTGTTTTTGTTTTAGTGATCAAAACACCATCAAGCTTCCCTGACTGGTTTCAAAGCAAGTAATGTTGAGTTTGGGTCTGTGAGTTTTTATTAGTAGTGATTCAATTATCATCTCTTACAACCGTTTCACTTTGCCATGTCAATATTATATACAAGGATTTTTATGGGTGCAATATATATGCATATATATGATAAAATATAGCTTTATGCTATATTTGGGGATTAAAATGCTCAATATCAGCGATAGAGCGTTTGCAAATATAAAAGTGGACATTGAGGTCAACAACCTTAACCGCCCATCAAAATAGACGTTAGAATAATACAATGCCCACAATGTATCACTGACCTATATATATATATATATATATATATATATATATATATATATATATGGCCTGATGATAGCATTTAATCATGACAAGATTGTCGCTTCTGGGTGTTGACTTCAATGTCCACTTGTATATATACACACAGGGCCAGCGCGTCTTACTCTCAAAACCACCGACTTGGGGATGCGTTTTTGGGGGGCCTTGCAGTTTTTCATTCAGCAGTGTTTTTTGGCCTTCTGCCATTTTTTTAATCATTGTCAGTCATCAACTAATAATATACATTGTGTATCTGCATGGCCGGTTCGGTGCATATTATTCAGGAAACCCCGACGAAGTTTGAGCCTGAAAAGGGCTACTTTCAGCAGCGGTTTTTTTTTGGGGGGGGGAGGGGTACTTTTTACTTTTTTCTATCGAAGTTATATTGTCAGTCATCAGCTTATTATAGTTGATTGACAAGATAACTTCGGTGCTTACTACCCCGAACCTCTCAACCACGTGCAGGCCCCCATGATTACTGGGGAGGTGGGTAAAAATGCAAATTTCAGTTGCGCTTATTTTTTTAAATTGTAATTTTCTTTCTAAACAGTTCTTTTAAATCAATTCAGAGGTTAATATATTTCGATAAAATTATTTTTTATTCCAAGACCATCCAACAAGGTAGGATCCCCGATTTTGTTTTTTTTTACTAATGGTGATACTAATCAGAAGTCCACGGCTAGTAATTAAAATAAAATTTCTAGTCCCTAATTTTTACATTTCTAGAAAGATTAAACTGAGAAAATGATCGCTTAAATATAAAAATATTTAAAGATTTTAACACATGAAAAATTTTCACAAAAATTGAAATACTGCTTTTAAAACAAATTTTTAAAACAATCCCGTTTGTGTTGTGTTGGAATCTTTGTAAAACTTTTTTTTTAGTGGAGATGCGTCGTCGATTAATCTTTATGGTAATGTAAAAATTTGCGACTTAAACATTTATTCGAGTAAAATTTAGTCATAAAAATATTGGTGGTTATTACAAAAAGAATAACATTTTCTCAGATTTTTTAAAATAGAAATATATTTATTATAAAAGCAAATAATGAATGAATATAAACTGAAATTTTCATTTAAATAATGATTTTCGGTAATTTAAAAAGTCTCTGAAATCGGCATGTAGTAGAGGTCGTGGCGTATCAAAGTTTCGGAGTTGGGGACGAGACCCTAGCGCCGGCCCTGTATATATTGATTTTCCAAACGTAGCTTAGATGTGGCACAAGGCCGAAAGTAGTGGACACCCAGTGAGGATCGAACTCACTACTCAGTCGTAATCGTTCTAGCAAGACAAGCTTGTTAACCATTACACCACGCCGAGGTGCCCTCGCCTGCGTTGTATATATATGTGTGCGTGTTCGTGTAGATATTCTCAGATTGAGTATATCTGTAGAAAAGAAAAAAATGAATGAAAAGGCAAGAGGAAGACTAGACTTAGTTTAGTCGACGCGTTTCATCATTCCACGGACTTATCAAGGCAAATGTGATGACTTTATTTTGCAACAAATCTATATTTGACAGAATTTCCAAAATTTAAGAACGCTCATAAATATTCAGCAAGTCAACTGAAAAGATTAGGGTATTAGATCCTAGATTTCCTTTCAAAGACGCTATATGACGTAATCTAGGATCTAACACCTAATATGTTAAACGATAAAGGCTCTCTACAACTTTCTTTTATTTAATATCTGAATTGGCACAACTGTTCTTGAGAAGGATAGTGTTGTAGATTCTTGTTACTTTCTTCATTGTTTTAAATTCAGATCCCTCATTCTAGACTGATTGCCAACCTAAACTATTTAATCCATATCTGGGGGAAGAAGAGATGACTTTTCTAAGGACATTAGTGCGAAGTAAACTTAATATCATCGGTTGGGATATGAGCTCGAGCTGCCGATTCCATTTTTTGCACTGGTAACCCTTACGCCACATGCACACCCGCTATTTTGCCCTCAGGGGTCGAAAATTATTTTAAGTGGTTTTGTTTCGCACTGGAACCTCCGTAAAATGTGGATTTTTGTGCTGGTCCTGGGTGAGCTGAACCTGAGAGAGGCTGAAAATGTTGCACTCACGCATTTCAAGACCATGTGTGATTGACACACAGAGGACTTGATTTGTTATCTATAATGAGTTGCCTACATCGACAAAAGAAGAGTTCTTCTTTGATTTGCTTTTCTCTCACAGATTTGCCTAAGATTAGTATCGGAAGCGAGGGATGCGAGGGATGCATCATTGTCTCGTGTGGCCGCCACGTCGGTCAGCAGATACATACCGCCTGTGCCCGCGTATAAGTCGAGTCGATCTCAATGAGAGCTCGATATCTGATGTATTTTAATAGAAAAAAAATCCCCAGTGGTTAAGTCGACTCCAGATGTACACATTAATCCAGAAGATGAATATCACAAATACCTCTGTATCATGGCCTACAGAATACGAGAAAAAGCTTCGAAATTCCTCTTATTTCCATGGAAACTACAACAGCCACGGGGGTGGGGGAGCAGAATAACAACTTTGGATAGAGCAAGTTTTCCAAATACTATTTTCCAAATACTGTTTTCCAAATACTATTTTCCAAATACTGTTTTCCAAATACTATTTTCCAAATACTGTTTTCCAAATACTATTTTCCAAATACTGTTTTCCAAATACTGTTTTCCAAATACTATTTTCCAAATACTGTTTTCCAAATACTGTTTTCCAAATACTATTTTTTCACATAGTCATCACCCTTTTTTGCATTTTTTCTGCCTTTCATGAGTTGACAGATGTACAGGACCACCTTGGACGTAACATTACAAACATCGGTGTATAGCCACTAATGAAATTCGATACCTGCCGTCTAATTGCCATTGTTTGGTCTACGTAAACATTTATTAAACGGCGATGTGAGCCATTTTTCCGCATAAAGGAATTCAGTGGCTCACCTCTGCTTCGTGTGAACTTTCATGCCAGATGCCATTTTGGCAGACTACTATCAGTGATACAGGAAAAAAGCGAATGGCTTACGACTGTCAACATTTGCCTCTGGCGTAGTGAGTCAATATAAAATAGGATGTGTATTAATATCGGGTCCGATCTCGTATAATTAAGGAAACTTCGAATAAGAATCCCCTATACGTCCTATAAACGATTATCATCCGATTCAGGTATTCATTCGCTTCCTCGCAGGGATGGAATGTATATTATAGTGATAGGAGACCCAATGCGACAAATATTATGCAGGTATTGGAAATCACTGATCTTCCACCATTGCTGCAATGAAAATAATGCTGCTACTTGGTGGAATCATCCCAAGTTGCCCGAGTCTGTGAACATAGCAGTAATAGTAGAACAGGTACTAGGCTTTGATCCCAACTGAAAACTGAGAAAGTGGACTAATGATTCTGATCTATTGAATCCAAAGGGGGAAATGTCTACGACATTATCATTGTACTTTACTCCTAAAATAAACGATAGTAAAAATCGATCCATTTTCATAACACTACCTAAGAATCCAGGTGCATACGAATGCGAACTCCATTGGTTAATCAGCCTAATGAGCCACGTGATGAAACATCCGAATTCTGATGAATAGGGTTCACAGCAGACAATAGGACAAGAATAGGACAAGAAAAATGTGATTTCGTTAAAGACATTGGAACAATAAAAGAGATATTTATGCTCAAAAGAATAACAGAAAGAACTATACAAACAAAGAAAAACTACTGAACTGTTATCTAATATTGGTCCACTTCTATGGCAGTGAATGCTGGACAATCTCCTCACAAATAAAGGAGAATAACAGAAATACAAATGCAAAAGTACGTGTTTTATAGATGATGCAAAAGTGTTTAATAAAGTACGCCACAAAGAACCTCTATGTGAGCTTGGATTATTTGGGAAAAATATCAGAATAATACAAAACCTATACTGGGAGCAAACCACCTGCCTGAAAATAGAAAATGGATTCAGTAAGTACCGAAAAATAGAAAAGGGCGTAAGACAAGGATGTGTCTTCTCACCGGACTTATTCAACCTTTAAAAAGAGGCAATTCTAAGAGAATTAGAAATTCTACCAAGATTCATGATTTATCCACAATCTTTACATGATATGCAGATGACAAAGTGTTGATAGCAGACACGGAAAGGAAACTACAAAAACTTCTACAGGATATAATAAAGGAAAGAGCGAAGAAAGGACTAAGCACCAATTGTAAGAAGACTGAATGTATCGTTGTCAGCAAAAGAAACAGCCCAGTATGCAAACTACGAATTGAAGACACGAAAATCAAGTGCAAAAATTTAAATATCTCGCAAGTGTGTTAACAAAAGACGGAAAATGTGACACCGAAATCCGAAGAGACATTGGGATAACAAAAATGTCTTCCAAAAGCTAAGCAAAGTATTAAAAAATAGGAAAATTGTATTAGAAACAAAAAAGGGTACTAAACTGTTACGTAATATTGGTCCTCCTCTATGGCAAAGAATGCTGGACGATCTCCTCAAAGATAAAGAGGGGCTTGAGACAACAGCAATATGTTTCTACAAAAGGATGTCGAAAATACCATGGCCTGAACACGTGAGCAACAATGAAGTTTTTGGTGGGAAATGAAACGAAAAGGACTCTTATAATTAGACAGAGACGGTTGAAATTTCTATGGCTTATAATGAGGAAAGAGGGCTTGGAGAACTTGACACTCACAAGACCGACTGAAGACAATAATGACAGACGAAAGCTGCGCATAACCCCTACCTGCTTGCGTAAATGGTTGGTAGAAAAGGGTCTAAGAGAGATAGCAAAAAGATAATCTTAGAGCTTCAAAGAAAGTTGTGGAGAGTCATGTTTGCCCACGTCCTGAAGGGATATGGCATATAGAAAAAGAAAACTGTACCCTATGTAAAATTGAATTGGTGTAAGGTGTTCCAGTTATGGCTGAACTTTTTAAATCTAAAGCTAAATGTCTTGAGTTTTTACCGTCAGTAGCAAACAAGTTCGTTGTTGGGAGCATCAAAGAAAGTAATTCACGAACAATTCGTGTTAGTGACAATAGACGAGAACTACGTGTGAGTTACCCAAGCAACAATAGCTCAAACCAGTCAAGAGGCAAGAGGCAAGACTTTAAAAAAAGAAAAAAAAAACGATTCGATTTCGCGTTATATACACTGCGTACTAAATTATTATCGAGATAACTTTTTTCTAATATTTCAAAAACCGTCCAATCAATTCACACCGTGCTGATAACTAATATGGCGCCAGTTTGTTTAAATTCCGCAGATCAGTACGAAAATTTCAGTGATTGCGCAGGTCATTGTGTGAAAATTAGGTGTGAATTGATTGGACGGTTTTGCAGAGTATCCTTCATACATCTCGAAAAGTCTCGCGTCACCTTAATGTCTTTAAATATTTTGACTCAGGTGGGGTCGGCCATTTTCCTTTCTGGATATTTTACGTGCAAGGCATGTGTGAACTTTTTACATCGGTAAGTTATTTTGTCTTTTAATCATTTTCAGTGGGGTGGGGACAGTCGGTCGCTTTTCCGTTTCAAATACAAAATCCTAAAAAAAAAATCAGATAATTATACGATTTTATTGAACTTTTCGAAAATAATTACTTGTTTTTTTTTTAGGGGTTTGGTATTTATTTATTTATTTATGTGACCCCCCCACACACACACACGCACACTAAAAATAACGTTCATAGTAATAAGAAATAAAATAAAATCCTTTAAAACATGACTGTCGTATCCATTTCGGGTTCAAAAATGAAGCTATCAGATCTAAATTCGTAGAAGTTTCCGTCAAGGAAAACCTGTTTTCTTTAAATGGGTTATTCAAACGTAGCTCTGTCAGGCTGATGGTCGAACTGGTAACCGCAGACTTTCGCCCAAAAACGTGGTAAATAAGGACGCCATTTCGATTCCTGTCGTCGGGGGCGCAATTTTTCAAAAGTAGGACTTCTCAATGTCAGTTGTTATCAATTTCACTGTTTAAGAAAATTTTAGAAAAAAAACAAACACAGTGATAGCTACTCCAAGACGTGTAGCCACTAAAAATAATGTTTATAGAATAACCATTGAATTAAAATATACATGCACACTGCAACCAGATATCCACCCAATTTGATTGAAATCTGTGTTGTGAGAGCTAATTTTCCTTTCCATCTGGCAACAACCCCGGGGTAACAGGTAATCAGCCGAAATCTGCGGCCATTTTTATGAATCTTTCTGTATGTAAATTCAATATATTTTCTAATAGATGCATTATTTTAAAAGGACATTAGATGTGAGATTTGATCATCTTGCTGACAGCGAAGAGACAGGTAACGAACTAGTACTTGTATAAAATAATTTCTATACAGAGGAAATAGTTTCGTATCAAACTCAAAGGCCACCGTCTGCAGCCTTAAATTATTCATTTAGAAAAAGGAAAAAATAATTAGCCTAACAGCCATTATTATTAATATTTGCTCCAGTTAGCCAAATTAAGGTGGAAGTAGTAGGAAGATTGTGTAGCGTCAATCTCCCAAATAGGAAAAAACATTCACGGAGCCGGCTTTTTCCTTCCGTACAAAATCTTTACTACTTACACCACTGGAAAAACGCAACTGTCTCGGCCACCAAGCAGTCCATAACTGCACTGTTTATGAAATTCGCGCTGGTGTAACGAATGTCTTAATATGAAAGATAGATAGATAACTTCCGGTTCCGGCATTAGTGGCACGTATTTAAATTAGGAGCAGATGGAGGTAATGATTTTTTAAAACCTATGACCATTTTTCTCCGCACTGAAATTTCTTGCGGTGTTCGCCGTTGTTGCTGACTTTGTGCTACAAATTTAAGCATAATTTAAAAAAAAAAAAAAAACTATCCTGATTGCATGTCGACAAGACTTAAACCAGATAGTTCGCGATTGTTCAGGGTGGCGAGGATGGTTAGGTGTTGTTAATGAAGAAAACGAAGTTTGGCAGACATGAAAAGGCGCAACATATTCGGCACAGGCTTCCAGGGTAGCCGTGTTGTCATGTTTCTAGAACGGATAGAAACATTGTTGGGTTTGTCAATGTTGCTGGAACTATGATGAAACGCTAGCGCCTTTTTGTAAAAACCCTTTCGATCCAAATGCAATATAAAAGTCGTAGAAAATCCCAGTTTATTATATACTATTTGAATCTTTGCTGCTGTTGCAACGGACAACGGCTCAGAAGTGAAAGTCAAAGAGCCGAGTCTAGTCGGGTTCGTTATATTCACTTATACACTTGGGAAAGGTATAAATCCACATTTTCTCTCCCCAGCTATGGGTTAATTCGTAAGACTTGTATCAGTAAATCATTATCTCCCCACAAATTCTTACAATCTAAAAATGTTTTCTACCTTTTAAAGAATCTGCGAAAGGGTTGATAAATCGTAAAAAAAACAATTCATTCAATTTAAAGAGTTTGATGATTAAATCTGGTGAACTGATTAATATTTTTAAAATATTAAAAAAAAAACAAACAAATACAGCGAAGAATGCAAGCATTCGAAATGAGATGCCATGGCACCATCCTAGGAATCTCCTAAGTAGACAGCGTCACAAATGACGTTGTCCGAGATAGCATGAGACAAGTGGGCCCATTGGAAGAGGAAGTTTAGATGGTATGGCCACGTCATACGAAAAAAAACAATCTTTCCATTATCATTCTACAAGGTAACACCCCTAGACAAATGAAGAGGCAGACTGGAAAAGATGGTTTTGACGATGTCACTAAGTGGACCGGAATATCCTTCAGAGACTCAGACATTGACACGCAATTTAAACATATGGAGAGATTTGGTCAGATTCTCAGCTGAGCAGCGAGACTATGAACACGCCCAGTCATGGGATTGATCATATGCCTTTTGCCAGAATAAAAACAAAAAAAAACGTATATCCAATTTTAATATTTATCACGATTTATTTCTAGTTAACATCCTTTTTTCGCTTTCCTGGATTAACCCTTTCGATGCTAATGATATACAAACGTCACATGAAATCTTTTTACCACCCATAGAAAAATTACTTTCTGTTTAAAATACATTGGATGGAAAGAGTAATGTTTATAGCAACTGAGAGCTTCAATGTCGTGGTTAACAACTCAGCTAATCTGTCGCTCACTGAACGTTTCACACTTGTGGTCTTGTGCCCGACTAAACTAAGTTATTTTTTATCTATCTATGAAGTATTGGTGAGACAGCCAGTCTCTCAGATCATAACTATTGTGAGTTCGATCCTCGTTATAAGCTAAGGTTAGTCAATATCATTTGGACAGAATAAAAAAAAATCCTCAGTCGATCTATAAATAGGAAAATTTTCACATCGAGCTTAAAGGCCACCTTCCGCAGCTTTAAATTATACATTTATTAAAAAAAATTAAAAACAATTAGTTTATACTAACGCCTAGTATTATTAATATTTATTTCATTTAGCCAAATTAAGGTGGATGTAGTAGGAAGATTGTGTAGCCTCAATCTTCCAAATAGGAAAAAATATTCCCAAAGCCTTCCGTACAAAAATATTTATTATTTATACGACTGGAAAAATGCAACTGTCTCAGCCACCAAGCAGGCCATAACTACACTTTTTATTAATTTGGCGCTGGTGTAACGGATGTCTTAATATGAAAATAGATAACTTCCGGTTCCGGCATTAGTGGCACATATTTAAATTAGGAGCAGATGGAGGTAATGATTTTTAAAACCTATGACTATTTTTCTCGGCACTGAAATATATGGGGAAAAACGTCTGGAGAATTTAACACCCACAAGGCAAATCGAAAGTAAGGGAATGAAATAGTTTTAACATCTCTGCAGGGGAAAAATGGCTTGTAATTTTCAACATCTATTGGGAATCAAGTTTAACCCAGACTTTAAGTCCAAAGAGTTGAACAGCTTTTTCCCATCATATTCCATTTGTAAGGAAGAAGATTCACAACTATTTTTCCAAGAACCTTTGCTTTGTGGAAGAGACTCCCACGGGCATGCTTCTTCTGACGCTACTGTCTTAACTTCTTCAAGTCAAGAATCGTTACCCATTTTCGATATTCTAATGTTCACTTTCTACTCTTACATTTATACCACACAACTCTTTCAGTAACTTTACCTTGAGTAGCTCTCGAGCCTTATATTGCGTGAACATTGGTACTCCCACCACCTTTATATGTACCTTTATTACTGTATTTCAAAATATAAACTTCAAAAACTACAGCATAAAACACGCATATCACTGCCGGTAGTAATTATGTCGATATAAACATGTATATGCACAAAAGCTGAGTATTATCTACCATGTATTCAATTGTGAAAGCAGAATAACATATATTTTTATTACTTCAAAACTCCCCCCAAATTTAAATTTCGGCATTAAAAGACCCATGAGGTGTTGATATGCCGTTAAGCAAACAGATCGATCAATCGATATATCAGTTTTCTTTAAAAGTTCTGTATTTATTATTATTATTTCTGTAGTATTGTACAGGGCTAAAGTGCCACTCAAATAAGGTCCTTAAGGTAGAAACCAAGAATTACATATTATGAGGATAAGTAAGGTAGTGACAGTTCTCGGAGGAGGCTGTCTAAGTGTAACTTCCTCCTTACTAATGAAATACGAAGGAAATTAGGCTGGGTTGTCGTATAATGCCATGTAAGTGGCATGGCGGACCCTAGCTGTGAAGGTCTGAACTGGTTGAATTAAGATGATATTGAAGGGAGTGTGATCATTTGAAAAACGCTAAAGAACACCTTGGGTCCCTTAAAGAAGTTTTCTGGGCCCTAAAAGGACAAAATATAAATACTAAAGAAATACCTTTTAATATTTGTATATTAAAGGTATTAAATACCCAGACCGAATTGTCTATATGTACGCGGAGGTGCCGGTAGAGTATTAAAAAATTTATCAAAGCTCCACAGAAAATTAAATTTTGGCATTAAATGACCCATAAGGATGTTGATATGTCGTTAAACAGATAAATCAATCAACCGATTATTCTTTACAAAAGGCCGATTAATTGGAAGTTACCATATCTGGTCTGGAGCTGCTCAATCCGCGCTTTTCAGTCTTGATAGAGTTCTGAATTATTTATTCTTGTTAGGGAAGATTTATTCCTCCACTCTACAGCCTCTTCCCCCCACCCCAACATACGCAACGTTGCAAGTCCATCGCCTCTCTACCGATATTTCCATGCATAATACTCAGATAAGCTCCATCCTTTAGTTCCATCAGTTCAGGCATTTACAACAAGGACTCGCCATGCTACTTCCTCGGAGTTGAAACAACCTCATTTCTCCCGTATTTCAAATATAAGAATAAAGTTTCCTAAGAACTGCTACTCTATGGAACTGACTCCCGAACACTGCAATCCTAACCTCTTCAAGTCAAATGTAAGTCGTTATAGATCTTCGTTATTATTGTAATCTTCACTTCCTTCTACACCCTCCTACGTTCATATCACAAACCACATTCAGTAACCTCCACCTTGAGTGCCTCTTGAGCCTTGTACTGTGCGAACTTTAGCTATCCTAATTGACAAGTTTGAGCAAATGGAATGTGAAACAAATGTCACGAAGACGAAGTGGGGTCGTAAGCGAACAAGTATTGCTGAGAACAGAAGAGAAGCTGTGGAGAGCTAGGGTTACCCGGTAAAGGAAGATGACACATCGATAAAAGCGAGAAAAAGATGCTATGCGTATGTAGATGAGAGCTTCGTGATATGCCCTTATTATGGCATTGCATCTGTTAAACAATAGCAGAGTGACGTGTACGAAAACATCGGCACAGATGACCAAATGCAGTTGCGGTCAAAGTTCCACCTGCGCTACATCCGAAATAAGACTCCTTTACAGACCGGCGAGTATTGAGATCACAAGAGGCTTTTGTCCTTGCGAAAAGGTGAAGAGGTTGTCAATGAGATTGCACAAAAGAGCGAAGAGGTATGAGTCGGGCAGCTTAGGTCGACTCTCAAGCGTCATTCGTCGAACATCTGTGGTTAGTTGCCGCTTAACCACGTCGAATGAAGGTAACGCGATCAGACTGAATGACTTAAGCAAATTAATTAGTTCATAATTCATTTCTTTTTTAGTTAGCGTTATTAATTTCCTCACCATACACTGCCTCTATGCAGTTTCAAGTCTTTCATTTTTTTTTTTTTCGGCGGAAGCGCATTACGAGCCAATTAGACCCCCTACACACACACACGGTTCTTAGACCTTATCTGAAAAAGACAGATGATGTGGACAGATTTGATACTCCCAGGAATGGGCAGAGTTTTCTTCTGTTGAAATATTCGGATTCCTTTTCAGTTAAAAGAGCGCGTAATTCGCAGTATTGAAACGGTGGGTCATTTAGTACAGGTTGCCATAGCAAAACGTCATAGAATGCAGCAGACGAAAACGACACAGACAGAGAGAGAGAGGGGGGGGATGGAAGGGAAATAGATGAATGAGAGACAGCGATAGATGAAGAGGACAAGGAGGCAAAATGAAACCGAGATAGAAGAAGAGGAAAAGGAGATAGAATGTAAAAGAGTGAGAAATGAACAGGGAAAAGAGGACGGAAGGGGAGATAGAGAGGCGAAGGGGAGATAGAGAGGCGAAGAGGGAGGGTGAGATAGAGAGGCGAAGAGGGAGGATGACAGAGATATAGATGACGGGGAGAAGATGAAAACGAGATAAAGGAAGGTGAGAAGGAGAGGGAATGGAATAGAGATGAAGAAAGAAAGAGACACGGTGACAGAGAGACAGATGAAGAGAAGGGAAGAGAATGAGAGCGAGAGACGAGGAAAGAAAAGCAGTTGAAAGGGAGATTTATGAAGGGGAGAAGAGGGAGGATGTGAAACAGAGAGAGGGAGAGAACTGAAGAGAGGATGACAGATAGATGAAGGCAAGAAGATGAAAGAGAGATGAAGAAGTGAGGATGATTGATAATATAAACAAGTTCACCCTATTTCTGAAATGTCTTTTCTTTTCTCAAGCAAATAATTCCAATTCTAGCTCTGAACACAAAAGGCTTTTAAGTACGTCCATAGATTCAGTCTAGACTCCTTCAAATATGACACAAGACCGTATCGACTGAGCACTCGGAAATTGTGTGAATTCTTTTAAAAGTTAACATGTTGACAGACTTCGTTATGCTGTTAGAAAAAAATCGTTTAAATTGTTTTAACGAATTGAATTTTTTCTCCGCCTCCACCTTTTTCCTTTTAAACCCCACCAAGTTTTCCTTCTCTTTTCCGTCTGCCTCCACCGCTTTTTACCTCTCTTTTCCTTCAGCCTCCACCACCTTTTGCCTCTTTTCTCCCTGCCTCCACTACTTTTTGCATCTCTTTTCCCTCTGCCTCCATCAGATTTTCCCTCTCTTTTTCCCCTCTCTCTCCATCACATTTTGCCTCTCTTTTCCCTCTGCTTCCACATTTTGTGCCACTCTTTTCCGTCTGCCTCCACCACGTTTCTTTCCCTTTTCTCCACACTTCTCTTCCTCTACCCTTTTACATTTTCCTGTGCATTACACATATTTTATATTAGAAAGAAGTTCAACGCTTCACTAAAACATGACAATATTATTTAAATATTTGTACTGTTGAATTGATTATATTCTATTTTTTTATATTAAGCATAAAGGGAGATTACTGGTTCTTAAATAAAAAAACAATTTACATTAAAACTTAATCTGGATCAACGTATTTGAGCTCATATTTATTGTTATGCCTATATGTAACAATTAATTAATTTCTCTTGTTTAATACGCTATGGTTATTTGTTTTAAGATAACTAATTTTTCAACAAGACATAAATTACATCTATTTCCTTCCCCATTGTAATAAATGGTTTTAGCTACAATATCCCACGTAATAATGGGAGTATTACAACCATTCTTTAATTACCACAAATGTTTTGAGAGCTTTGCTGTTTATGTATTTTATATTGCCTAAAGTTGTGTGATGATGGTTCAGTGAAACCAAAATAAAATTTGACATCGTTACAGAGCTAGCATACATTTCGGTAACGATATCCAGTAACGATTCTGTTGATTGTATACTGAGACCGTGCGCTACCTCGACTACATGCACCATCCTCCCTCTCGACTAAACCGACACAATCCAAGGGACTATAAGGCATTATATTAGAGGGGACATTATATATATATATATATATATATATATATATATATATATATATATTGTGTATATTTCGGCAGCAATTTTTCATTAATGCATGTTTCATTAAATAATATAGACACATTTTGTATATTTATTTTAAGTAAGTTCCTTTCATATTGTCTGATAAGCTTAATAACATTATCATTGAAAGACGAAAGGAAAACACCATATAGATACATGTTTAAATCCAATCTAAGCTTTCGGCTTACATAAGCCATTATCAAAGATGACATTCAATATATCAAACAACACATACGAAATGACAATAATGGCCCGCCCTTGCTGTTTGAATAAGCTCAAAGTAACGACAAATTCGTATTTACGAGACAAGGAAGCGAAAATCGAGCCATTATTGTGATTTCGTAAATGTGTTGCTTGATTTATTAAAATTGTCTTTCAACGATAATGTGATTAAGCTTATCAGATAATATGAAAGGAACTTACTTAAAATAAACAGACAAAACCTGTCTATATTATTTAATGAAACATGCATTAATATATATATATAGATATATATATATATATATATATATATATATATATATATATATATATAACATTAGGCAAACAAAAACACTAGAAAGCAAGACAAATTATGAATTAGTACATAAATAAATAAACCTCGTAAAGTTTATTAATTTTACAAAAAGATTGCAGAAGCAAAAAATGAAAATATAAATCGGGGTTTAAGATTGAAAGAACAAAAAATGTAAATATAAATGAGGCTTTAAGCCTAAAATACTCGGAGATTATGAAGCCATTATTTATAACATACGATAAAATAATTTATACTACTCCTTTGACAATACTAACACCTAAACTAACAATTGATAAAAAAAGATGAATGAATTGATATATATAATTTTGGGTAAGCAAAAACAGAAAGTAAAAATAAGAGAAACGATCTTCAGGTTAGTTGTACAAAAACAAATAAATATTAATACAGAAAAAAACCGTTGATTGTGGAAAAAGTTGAGAGAAATAATAATGAACAATATATCTATATAACTACAAATAAATAAAATCATAATATACATAAGTAAAATAAAAGAAATAATAAGTGCGAATGATATTAAATTATTATATTACTTTTTTTAAACAATATTAACCTTATTCATTTAAACCTAAACTCCGTTAATTTTTTTGGAGTATCGACAAAACACGTCACTTTCTTTGAGTTCAGAACGATTGGAAATGGCCTTAGTTGTCAGAGGCTATTTGAGACGCATGACACGTAAGCATTTTATAGACATTTATATCAACCCCGGCTATGACCACGTTTGGAATACTATAAACATTATATACATTATGTATTTTGGAAGCTCAAAAGAAATATCCGTTTTTTAAATATATAAAACGTTATCATAAATTGCTCTCGAAAGCAAGAGAGATTGAGGAATAGTCGTGTATAAACAGGCAAAAATATCGAAAACTTTGTCAATTTTAGAAAAAGATTGAACGAATAAAAAATGTAAATATAAATGAGGCTTTAAGCCTAAAATACTCGGAAATTATGAAGCCATTATTTATAACATACGATAAAATAATTTATACTACTTCTTTGACAATACTAACACCTAAACTAACAATTGATAAAAAAAATGAATGAATTGATATATATAAGTTTAGGTAAGCAAAAACAGAAAGTAAAAATAAGAGAAACGATCTTCAGTTTAGTTGTACAAAAACAAATAAATATTAATGCAGAAAAACCTGCGAACTGGAAAAAGATGAGTGAAATGATAATGAACAGTACATAGCTTCAAATAAATAAAATAATCATTATAAATTGAACTTATTATTGTTATAACAATATCAATAATGATGATTATGATGATTGTAAGCATTTTCAGTCCCATTAGGGAATGCTGGGATCAAGGCAGATCCGGGCTGGGATCAAGGCAGATCCAGGCTGGGATCAAGACAGATCCAGGCTGGGATCAAGACCGATCGAGCGGGCAGTTAGAAATAATATAAATGAAATAAAAGAAATAATTGCGAATTAAAATATTACTTTTTAAGCACTATTTGTGTTTTTCAGTTAAACTTAATATCCGTTAATTTTTTTGAGTTTCGACAAAACGCGTCATCTTTCATTGAGTTCAGAACGCCAGTCAGAATAGTTAAAAACAAATTCACTTTCATTTGTGTTATTCTGTTTATTTATTTTGTAAAAATACAAAATTTTGGAACAAGGCCGAAGGGGAAGTAAAGAAAGGCTGGTGTTCATTAGCTATCCTAATCTTATTATTTATTTGCTTTTTAAAATACAAAATGTGCCACGAGGGCTAAAAGTGGGGAGGGGGAGAAAGACTGGTCTTCTCTAGTCCTACCTGAAAACTAACTAGTCTCATTCGTTGACCCATTCGTACTTACAATGTTCCTTTCACCATAACAACACATTTACTATTCGCTGTCACAACACAATCACCAAAATACCACATTTTCTCGATGAAAAACCTTAACATGAATTTTTATTTACAAAATCATCGAGGGATGGGGAAAAAACAAAAACCCAGTGTTTATATACAATGGAAAATATGTATGTACAAGAAACTAAACGAAACAATATTAGTAGGAGGACCCTTCCAAAAATGTGGCAGAAATCTCTATTAACTGGAATGAACAAATCCAGAGAACAGAGACATCTGTCACCTAAAACGTGGGGAGGGGAGGAGACAAGAAACTAAAAAGGAGGACAAAAACAAACAGGACTTATGTACTTGCATGCTCTAGCTACGTTGAAAGGAAAATATTTAGCCCTGAGGAGGCCAAAACTGAACATGAATATGTCTTATCTTACCTTAAAAGGGCTGGGATGACTAATGTTTCGGTTCGAGGCCCAAAATCCTCTTGCCTAAGTTGCGTCCAACAACCACTCTAGGTCAGCACCTCTCACTCGCACCAAGCGCGAAACTTTCACCCACCTTTTGCCGAAATTCCATGAGGAGAGACGCGCCTTCTCTGCCCTAATCTTAACCTTAAGCTGATGCCTAAAGAAAGAGACCAGTTGCAAAGAGGAAAATTTCTCACCTGAGTGGAACTCCTTCTGTCTAGTCGTCCACACCACCATTCGCATAATACCGAGCAGACACAAGAGCACATAGTGCTGATCCCTGGACATTGACGGTACCACATTGGAACAAACGGAACAGGCTTCCAGGACAAAAAACCTTCCGTCCAAGACGCGAACCATGTAGCCTTCAATCAGCCTGCACAGAGGTTGCACAACGTCGCAGTGGAAGAAGGCATGTTCAATTGACTCCTCCCTGTCACCACAGCGAACACATTCGGCTGAAATCGCCAAACCGGCTGTGCAGAGCTTTTTGCCGACCCAGAGAGCCCCTCGCAACACCAGCCAGGTGAGTGATGCCTCGTCGTTGTTGAGACATTTCAACCGGGCGCCCGAGGTGAGACGGAGCGAAACTCCTTGTTCGCAAGGCCCAGCTTGCCCGGAAGCTTGTCCTTGGCAATCCCCCTCACTGCCACCCGATACAAAGCCTTCCGAGACATATCCCGTGTGTCGGAGAAGCGATCTTTAACCTTTAAGAGGCAGCGCGTCTCTACATTCTTATAAAAGAGGCATTCATCTTCAGGTGAGCGGTGCGCCTCCACCTCGTCGGAATGCACACTTTGAAGGGACGGAAAAGATTGACGGGCGTCTTCCTTCCAGAATTCGCCTTCACCGTCGTTTTGCGTACACATCCGTTCTAGGAAATTCTTAGCTATCCTAATCTTAGTTAATCCGAATGTCGGCCGATTTATGATTACAATTTACTCCTTCACTACATGAACTCGTCCTTCACCTCTCAATGCTGCTTTTACCAAAATACCGCCTATTCACAGGGGACACTTGCAAAGCATCCCATGACATAAAATTTGTTAAAAATTTGATAAAATTGAAAATGTCTGTAAAAATGGCATAAATCATGAAATGATGGGCAGGGGATGAACCGCGAACAGGAACAGGAAATGTAACAAAACGAAAAATAAACATAACAAATTTTAATAGGACCCGTCCAACCCTCAAAAGAATAAGAGTGGCCGCTGTAGTCTGCCAACATTCACTGCACTCTTTCTTCCTTTCTTTCTTTCTTCCTTTCTTTCTTCCTTCCTTTCTTTCTTCCTTTCTTTCTTTCTTCCTTTCTTTCTTTCTTCCTTTCTTTCTTTCTTTCTTTCTTTCTTTCTTTCTTTCTTTCTTTCTTTCTTTCTTTCTTCCTTTCTTTCTTCCTTTCTTTCTTTCTTTCATTCTCTTTCATTCTTTATCATTATTTCTTTCTTTCTCTTTCTTTCTCTTTCATTCTTTCTCTCTCTCTGTCTGTCTCTTCTCTCTCTCTCTCTCTCTGTTCAAATTGTTCTAATTGTTGACTGAGATTTCCCTCCAACGATAATGGTCGTCATTCAAACAAAAACTTAAAATTCAAGATTCCCGATTTTTAAGGGCAATAAAAGCCTCAAATGCAATCCTGTACAGTGTTTGTTTTATAAGAGTTTTTAAACGGATTTTAGAAACTGCGGAGGCATTTCGACGCAGTGTAATAGCAATCTTGTCTCGCTAGATCAATTACGATTGAGTAATGATTTTGGTCCTCACTGGGTACTCCACACTTTCGGCTTTGTGCTACATATAAGCTGCCCTTAGAAAACCCTCTTCTCCGAGTAGCTTTGTACCAGACTAATTTAAACTTAGTAAATATCTGGTATATTTCTGTTCCTCCCGTAGCTTTTCTCTTTGTCTTCATATCTTTGGGAGTGTGGGGCATGTACACAAGAAAAAGATAAGAGTACGCATATCTGTGCCGTTCCATTATTTGGGCCTTAAAGACAATGAAGCATGTGTTTTCTTGTTCGACTGCGACGTCTTTGGCTTGCCAGGAAACCAGTGGAAATTCTTTCTACACTTTAACAAATAATTTATTACAGTTATTAAGCTATTAATAATATTTTTTTTAATCGGTATCACTCCATGCAAGGCAGTAAAGCCACTAAGACACAAGGGTTACAGGGCGTGGGCGAATTAGGGATAGAAACATTATTAATGAGCGGGAAGTGGAAAGAGTAATCAGAAGGACAGAAAATAGAGATCGACTTTGTATTTTAAATTTTTGCAGATTAAAGTTAGCTGGAAAGCATGGGAGAGGGAGTTTATCAAGATTGCTTAGTGTTATGGTCCAGGTTAGGACCAAGGAAGAACAACACGAACACAAGAGTAGAAATAACGAAGATATATTACACGGAATAATAATACAAGTTGTGGAAGGTGTTAGTATGACTGTGAGTCTGGTTTGGAGTGAACTACTATCGGCTCGACTCGATTCGTCCCTCTCTCTTGAGAGGCGTAGTATACATAGTGTTAGGAAGAGTTCATTCTGTAGTTATAGGTAAGGACCCATAACACTTAGTCTGGCATAAAGCCGAAAAGTAAAGATCACACACATTAATAGTTTAATTGCTTGCTATCATATTTTTATTATGGGTGCCCAACGATTTCTTCAGTTATTTCTTCTTTACGGCTTATCAACCCACTGTGGATTATTTAATGTCGAAACATATTTTTGTAAGATTAATTACGCTGTGCAAGGGAATACTGCATTAACAATTTTGGGAAATGTATGATTTTTTCCAGATACAAGTCCTACTATTTAGCCCATAGCGAATGTATTTGCGCGTAAGTGAATGTAACAAATCCGACCGGAATTCGAACATCTCCCTCATTTCTCACTTCGAGCCGCTATCCATTACACCATCCGCACATCCTCTAACACTTAGTGTATATCAACAGTTACTTACTAAACTTAACATAACCCGGCATAAGTCTGAAGTAATGAGATACTTTGATTCTTACTAAACTAACCAACTTGTTAACCATCACGATACGTCGAATCCACCGAAATAATGTTACTGTTTATATAAGTATAAGTTTGATATCACTATAAATGTTATTAGAGAAAGTGAAAAGAAGAGGAAGTTGTGGAGAGACATGATCGCCCTCGTTCGGCGAGTCTATGGCAATTAAAAGATGATCAGTTAAAGTAAGTCATTATCAAAATGGAGACTGATCGTTTAGATTTTTTTTTCTCTTGTCCGTTGGAAATGATTTCGGCGTCGACTGTTAAATGTGGTTCAGTCAAAGATTCTCTGCGATCAAAATGACAAGAATTCCAAACATGTGTTTTATTTACGATAGAAGATCACACTCAATTATTTCTCGACCTCATATTCTTTATCCTTTGATCAAAGGAAGAGGCACGACAAACGTTGCTTTGGGAATAAACTTCTGCCCCCTGGTGGTCAACATTGTCTAAACAAAAAACTTACGTGGCGACTGGCAGCACCACCGAAACATAGCTTTTGTTTATACACACATACAAACCGTTTATTCTAAACAGTTTTTATTTCGTCTGCCGGCTTGCCTATTCTAGTAAATAAATAAATATCTTTATTAGGTTTTCTTAATGTCTACTTAAATACTGATATCCACTAAAAATAACATTTGAAGTAATAAAATTATGTTGGATTAAAAAATAAAATCCATTCATTCTTCATATATATATATATATATATATATATATATATATATATATATATATATATATATATATTATGAAATGGACAAAGTCCGACAATTATTTTTAAGATATTTTTATGTTTATACATTCTTTTTTATAGATACAAATATTTAAGTAAATGCTCTGTTTTATAATAAACAGTATTAAACAACATTTACCGGCCTGAATGTTCGAGAAATTTTCATAGGAAATATTTGTTCTCCGACAGGAATCGAACCTTAAAGGCAGTAAATTTGATCTTTCTAATCGAACAATTCTCTCTGGATCGATCGGTTAAGAGCACGTCAGGCCTAATGACGGTTCCGTATAGTATACAGGTTCGAATCATAATGTATAATATGGATTGGAATGCAACAGAATGAAAGAAAAAGTTTATAAATCTAACATATTTCGCTTTGATTAAAGTATTTTTCTCCTCCGTGTCTCATTCCCTGAGGAAGCTTTAATAAAAGCAAAACATATTAGATTATTTGTTTAGTTTCATATATATATATATATATATATATATATATATATATATATATATATATATATATATATATATATATATATATATATATATATGTGTGTAAGATTGATCATTGCTTTTCTCGTTGGGAGTTTTTTGTACTATTGTTCACACAACACTAGGCGCAAGTGTCACTCATTATCTAACGAGAAAGAAAGAAAAATGATTGATTTCGAATTCACAGAAATGATTCCAGACTATACACGGAGTGAGGCCCTACCCCTCTAACACTTGGGTTTTGTTGGTTATCACCCCCAACGGGCAATCATAATTTTTCTATTGTTTTCTTCTCAAGATAGCTTAATTTGAATTATTTTGAAAGGTGATTTCTACCTCCATCATTATGTAAAATAATTTCACCCCAATTAATGCAATGAAGCCACTCAACCGCCAGCGCTTACTGAGTGTTGGAGTCGATGCGAAAAATATTAAGGAGAGAAGACAATAAAAGAACAAGAATTAAGACGACGGAATTTTTGAAGATCAAAGTTGACAGAAAAACAAGAATCCGAAAGAGAATTCCACAAGCGAGAAGTGTAATAGAAGAAACTCTCAGCATAGAACTTACGGTCACATCCAGTCATTTCACTGTAAACATCTGAGACCAAACTAATACTACGCTTAAATTCATACAGTTTAAGTACAATAACTGAAAGTTCATCAGAACAATTACCATAAAAAGTATTTATAGAAAATGCACAGGAAAACTACATTACGGTGGTGGGAAAGTGACTGAAGCCGAGAAGCCAGGTCAGGACCAATAATATTGCAGATTTTGGGGGGGATTTTACCAAAAATCTCTAAATATGTAGCAGGAGCACCTGATCAGATATGGCAGCAATATTCAAAGCAAGGACGAATTGTCAACTTATGTAAGATAGATTCTGTCGAGAAAAATTGTGAAGCAACTTTCCAAGCTGAAGACTTAGCAATTGATTCAATATACTCTTTCCACTTCATGTCAATGGCGAACATTCGTCCGAGAAGGCGGAACAAGTCACACTCCTGGAGGTTAGCATCAGCCAACTTTCCTTTTTTTTTTCTTCCCAGGCCAATTAATAGAAGCATTTTTTTTTTAAATGACACAAAGCAATGACGATAGTTCTGTTTCGACATAACGTCGGTATGTAAATTGTTAGTGTTCACTTTGTGTGTGGGGTGAAGTCGTTTTAATGATTCGTACTTTTGCAGTAGGGATTGGCATGAAATATATGGCCGTGTCCTGAACCGACCGACACCCTCGATAACGTTAGACCGCATAATTACAGTTTCAACTTTAGTTAGTTTTCAGGCAGTCGCCTTATAAGTAGTGATCATAGCTGTTATATTAGTCATTGCCTGTTGTTATTGTCTTTGTAGTAGTAGTAGTAGTAGTAGTAGTGAGAGTCGATTTAGTATTCGTCGTAGCAATAGCAGTAGTAGTCGGAGTATTACTTGTTTATTATTTCGATTATTTTTCTGTTCATTTCTTTTAGTATGCTGTTCTTTAAGGAATGGTTCTTTTTACAGATTGAAGAAATCTCTATAGTACAATGTCAAGTAATGTAATGATTCAACTCACTAATAAAGTACTTCGAAACAATCAGCTTGCGAACACTTGCTCTCGCGTGATGCACCGACTGCATTATAAGGGGGCTGTTGAGATTCAGCCCCCGACTTTTTGTTCAGACTTAGAACTAAACAGAAGACTAAATTCGTTTCCTTGGCCTCAGTCTATGACAATGCCATAGAACTTAACTGCACCATTGTCATTCATTTTCAAAATAAATCAGAAAACTTCATTTCCCATCTTTATTTTTTGTTGTTTTTTTTTTAAATATTGACTTCTAAAAAAAATCTCAACCTGTGGTTTATACTGCAACTATACTGAGCAGGTGTTACCTTCTGGTTAGGAGCATGTTATCTATCGTGATCAACAGTCTGATTAAAGCTAGCACTCTCAAACCCTCGGTCACAATGACTTGTCACTTCCGTTCACCCAATTTCACTCAATTCATGGTGCCGCACGCTGGTATTACCCCCTCCAGAACGATAACATCAGGAAGTCTCCTTCCTGGCAAACCGAACATGGTAAGATATATATATATATATATATATATATATATATATATATATATATATATATTATAATATTTTTTAAAAATATGATTCCTTCGCTACATAAGAGTTCTCATGTTTCAAAAGCGAGAGCCGAGACCCCTAATAAAATTTTTGAAATTAAGTTGAATTAAGGTGTCTGGTCACGCTTCCTCGTCAAGCGAGAAATTGGGAATCTCAAAAATACTAAGGAACTCCGGATTATTTACCTAACGTGTTCTTTCCTATTTTTCTGCATACCTGCACACACACACACACACACACACACACACACACACACACACACATATATATATATATATATATATATATATATATATATATATATATATATATTCTAGCCGCTCTTATACAAGGATGCCTGTCTACTAGAGCGGCTAGTAAAATGTCCCTGTTGCAGACGCCTACTCAGGTACATTATTACTTGTGGTTTATACTGAAACTATGCTGGGCGGAACTCAGTTACAGTTTGGGGGGGAGAGTATGTGTTATGATTTAATCGTCAAGCGAATTTTGGAAAATTTTCAGTTTCCAAAATTCGCTTGAGAATGAAACAGAACTAGGTACTTTAATTCAATTTAATTTCTATAATTGAAGTGGAAGTTTTTAGCTTCTGTTTTTGAAACATGGCAATTCCTATGTCGCGATGGAATCATATTTTAAAAAAATAATAATTGTAATATAGGCTCTACTTGTGTATTGAGCACTGTTTTTAAAAAATAAAAACAAAAATACTAATGAACTTCGGATTATTAACCTAACGGTTCTTTCCGATTTTTCTATATATTTGCGCACACACACATACACACACACACACACACACACACACACACACACACACATACACACACATATATATATATATATATATATATATATATATATATATATATATATATATATATATATATTTTATTTTAATCCTCTCAAATTTATGGATCAATTTATTCGTGTAAAAAAGACGTTGTAGTTTTGGATATTTCTTTTATTTTCACAAGCACTTTCAATCTCATCATAGATTATCTTCGGGGTGAATTGCTAAGACAAAAATTAATGTCGACATTCAGGTTTTAGAGAAATATTAATTGACAATACAAGTATATTCCACCATGAAAATAAAAAACAAAAACTACAAATTCTCGAAGCCCTCTATATAAGAAAAATACAAGCAACAGTAAGATTAATTATGAGTATAGCAACAATGTTTTAACATGTCGAAAAAACAATGTTTTTGGGACGCTCAAATTGTAAAAAATCTTCTTTAAAAATTGCAGGTTGAATATTTTTAAAACATTAACAATAAAAAACATTTAAACTAAGTTACCTCTTTTCAGGTCAGTTATGTGCCATGCATGATACACGCTTAGGCGATCATGTATCTTTCGATACATGACTGACGAGGCAAATTTTTCCACGCAGTAGATTGTGATTTCTTTCTGCAGTAGACCAGTTGCCATCCAAGGCTATAGAACCCGGTCTGTTTTGCTATTTGCCTAAAGCTGGGAGGAGAAGAAAAGGATTCATACCATTCCAAAGGCTATTAGCACATAAGTGAATGTAATGGATTCGATTGGAATTCGAATACAAATAATAAAAAAGCACAACAGGAAAATTATCAACAAACAACACGAACAAATTAAACCCACGTGCAACTGCAGAATAAAAAACGAATGTCCCTTAAACGGTAATTGTTTACAAAACAACGTAATCTACCAAGCCACAATAAAATCACCAGATAATGAAGAAAAAGTATACATAGGAGTAACTGAAGGACCCTGGAAACAAAGAAATTATGTACACAAAACATCTTTCACAAATAGTAAATATGCGAACAGCACAATGCTTTCTAAGTATATCTGGGAAATGAAAAAAAAAACGCACACTACACCAAAAATATCTTGGAAAATAAGGAAAAAATCATCAGCCTACAACAACCAATCAGAAACTTGCAAACTTTGCTCGGAGGAAAAATAGCTATCATTACCTTCCCAGACAAAAAAAAATTATTAAATAAAAGATCCGAGCGAATCTCAAAATGCAGACATGAAAACAAATTTTTACAACGTAACTTAAAAATCGAAAACGGAAAAAATAAATATATATATAAACAAAGTGACAATAAAATAAGCAAAATAAATTAATCCAAACAAATTACCAAATCACACCTGTTAGAATAGACGAAATAGAATAAAAAATAAGAAACAAAATAAATAAAGTAAATAATAAATAAATTAGCAAACTATTATGACCAAAATATTAGACTATAAAAATCAAAACAAAAATCGGACGAAAAAAATAGCTATAGCTGTTATATAACGATAAAAAATGAATAAAAAATAATATACTGCGTTACTTAAAAATCGAAAACCAAAAAGAAAAAATATACAGTGTAACAAATAAATTTCAACAAGTAAAATAAATTGATCTAAATACATCCAAATATATAAATAAACTAACAACCGATACCGATAAACTAGCCGTTTAGAAAAAACAAATAAAGATAATCAATCCAAATAAATAAATTAAAAACTGTTCCCGCCCAAAAAATAATAGTTAGAACAAACCACAACAATCAACCCCAAAATTGAACAAATAGCTTTAATTATCTTCCCAAACATAAACAACACTATTAAATAAGCTATATAAACAAATTTTTATTACGTTAATAAAAACACCGATCAAAATAAAAATAAATAAATATATAAGATAAAAAATAAAAATAAATAAAAACAAGCAAAATAAATTGACCCAAATAAATAAATAAATAAACAAATAAACGACTTCCGGTAAAATAACCGCCAAAATAGACTACCCACAATAAGCTATATAAACCAATTTTTACTACGTTAATAAAAACACCGATCAAAAAAAAAAATATATAAGATAAAAAATAAAAATAAAAATAAATTAAAACAAGCAAAATAATTTGACCCAAATAAATAAATAAACAAACAAACCACTTCCGGTAAAATAACCGCCAAAATAGACAATCCACAATGCACCACTGACCCGTATATATAAATAACCGAGAAAAATAACAGCACTCGTCGCCTGACAATTGCATCTAGCATGAAACATCCTGTCGCCTCTGAGTGTTGACTTTTATGTTCACTTTATATATATATATATATATATATATATATATATATATATATATATATATATATAGTAAGATTAATACTATATATACTATTAATGTTATAGGAGTTATTTTTAGTGGCTACGCGCGCTGGAGTCGACATGCTTATTTTTTCTTAAACAAATTAACGTCAGCTAAATATGACCTACTAAACAAACACAGCAGGAATCGAACCTGTGTTTCTTTTTTATATTTACCAGGGAACCAATTCCTATTCCAGAAGCGAACCAATTATGCCACGTTATCATAAAGTCCGGATCAAATAACTACTAGTGAATGCAGATCTCTCATGAGGACTTTTCGCATCTATATCTTTTTCTTTATTTTTAATCAATATCACCCCATACAAGGCAATAAACCCACTAAGACACAAGGAGGTTACAACGCGTGAAAGAATTAGGAACAGAAACATTAATAATGACCGGGAAGAGGAAAGAGTAACTAAGAGGACTGTAGATCGCGATTGACATTGTATTTAAATTTTTGCAAATTAAAGTTGGCTGGAAAGCATGGAGCCGGATTAGAGTTCCACAAGCCAGAAGTGCGAGAAAAGAAACTGTTAGCAAAGAAGTTACGGCTACATCTAGCCAGCTCAACTTTGTAATTGTCTAGGTAACATAGCGAAGAGCTCATCCGAACAATTACCATCAAAGTATTTCTAGAAAAGGCACAGGGAGGCAACCTGACAGCAGTGAGAAAGTGACTGAAGCCGAACCGCCAGATCAGGACCATTAATATTGCTGAATGGTGATAGAGAAAGAACACTTGGTGAAGGTGAGAGTTTGAGCGTTGACTTTCGTCTTGCACTCGCGAATGTGTGATGAAAAGTTCTCATCGCGCCCTCTTTCCTAATCTTTGACCAAATATGTGAATTCTTTGCCGGTTAGAGAGCCTTTGAGTCCCACCACCTTTCCCCGTAGAAGCACATTTCACTCCACGTACGTAGACAATAAGAAGAAGGAAAAGAGAGAAAGCATTGCTTCCTTTGACACACTTTCACCGCGGTGCCCAACACGTGAAACCGGACGGATATTCTTTGCATCATTTTGTGAATTGTTAACCGATTTCCATTGTTTTTTTTTCTTTTTTCTAGCACCGTTCAACCCGTCTGCTACCTCGCGCCTCACTCCAATTATCACTCGTCCCCCTCCCACTCTATCTGTCTCTTGGCCCCACCTTCTTTCTATCGTCCGATGTTTGTTTTTTTCTCCTCCTCTCTTTTTTCTTCCTTCTTCTCACTGATGTTCTTCTCTTTCTTTCTCTCTCCCTCTCTGTATTTCTTGTTATTTGACAGAAAGCTTGTGTTGTGCAATCTGCAATTAAAATCAAGTTTCAAAACCATTCTTAGACTCGAACACTGCTCGATGGCACCAATCTTTATATTCAATCTTCTTAGCCATTAGACAGGAAATTCTTTAGCTTCCATAAAATATAGGAACAGAAGGACCACAGGAGTGCTCCTGTTGGCACCAGGACGCAGTACATTGTTGACAACGTTGCCAAAACAAAACTCTGCTTAATTCATAATATGTTCAAAGTAAATTTATATGTGACGCTTGGTTAACGCAATTTCTTCTATGAAAAACGGGTAGAAGACTGCTGAACTGTTAGATGATATCTCTCCTCCTCTGTGGCAGTGGATGCTGGACCATCTTTTCGCAGATGAATGAAGAGGCTTGAAGCAACGGAAATGTAGTTTTACAGAAGGATGCTGAGAATGGGGATGTGAGCAACGACGAAGCCTTGGAGAAAATGGAAACAAAAAGGACACTGATACTTAACATCAGGAAGAGACAGTTGAACATTTAGGGCAGATAATGGGGAAAGAGGGCTTGGATAATGTGATACTCACAGGACAGATTGAAGGAAAGAGAGACAGAGGAAAACAACGCGTAACTTAACTTGAGTAAATGGATGGCGGAGCAAAGTAAAAAAAAATATTAAGAACTACAAAAAAGACATAATAGTCAAAGTCCTGAAGGGACACGGCACATAGAAGATAGATTAATGTGTTTATTTTCTAATTGTTTGGAGGACATGAACTATGGAATCACTTGTATATGGGTGTGTAAGATAAGTAGATGCTGTGACTCAGTTAACAAGAATGTGGCTTGTTCCGCATCGTACTAACGGAGTAAAAAGCGGCTCTTGTCTGACGTCAGTCTTTCAACCAATTTGATCACGGTGTCTGTCGCGTTACACGATTCAATACTCCGTCATCAATAGGCGAGGAAGTACTTGCCAGCCGAACTGTATATTATTTCTTTTTTTTCTTTTTCTTTTTTAAATTTATTTCCTTTGTTATTTGTCTATTCCCGTCATACTTTAAAAATGTATTTGATCTCTGGAATGTAAATAACGGTGTGTCGGCAGTCGCGACTTTGACTTGATTGCCCTTAGTGATGAGAACTCCAAGAATGTTTCGTTCTGCACAATCCAAGACTCAAGAATTTTTCTAATGCCAATATAATTCCCTGAACATATTCCGTATCTCAATGGGTAGAGGTTTAGACTGGAGATTTCGAAACGGATAAAAGACTCACAAATCCTACGTGAAGAACTGATGGCGTACATTGTTTTGAACAAATAAATACAACAGATGACAGTAAGTAAAGTAGTACTTTATGTTGAAATAGAAACGTTCTTCAGATTAATCTCGGTGTTCCGTGAAAAAAATGTCTAAATTTTATAATGATGAATAGTTTTACTCTAACTGAGGATCCTTACCCTGAACATCTATTGAAACTAAAGCCCACTCCAGACTTCAAGTGGAACTCGTAAATACGAACTAGACCTAAAAATACTAAAACAAATCGTCAGTTCTTTTTTCTGCTCCAGAAAGAAAGATTCCTCCTGCTAATTTCTGTCTTTCAAATCCAATCAGACGGAAAATGGAGAAGACTATCGCCCTCATCTTTGTCGCCATATTTATCACAACGTTTCGGCCGATGTACGCTCCAGCCTTCTTCAGGTGGTTGGAATGTCGAACTGAACCCTTTATTTCGCTCGCTGGGGTAGACTGCTCTAGTTCCACGTGCCATGTCTAATAGATATCGGTTATCAGTTATCTCCTGTTAATTCCCCTCTCCAAGTTCTCCACTGCCCTAACCGGGTATTGAACTCACACTCTTTGGGTCCTGTCACTGGATCTAACCAACGCCTTTATTCACTGTGCCATGTGTTCTCAAGGACACATGGCACAGTGTCCTCAATGGCACGTTATCATGAATAAGGGCGGATAAAGGCGTTGGTTATCCACTGTGCCATGTGAACAATAGTCCGAATAATGTAAATAGTGTACATAATACCTCATCTCAGAAATATAGACAGATACTGGAAAATGGAGCATTACCACCATGTCTGGGCTGGAGCTGCCCTGCACTCACTTTCCAGCTTTGGTAGAGTTCAAAAGCATTTATTCTAGAAGCCCTTTCCCCACAAATGAAAACCTGCTGCTACTCTGTTGCTATTTCCATGGCAAATGTTGAGTCGAGCTACATTCCTTACTTCCACCAGTTCAGACCTTTACATCTAGGATCAGCCATAGCATGTACACAGAGTCGAATCATCCTCATCCTCTTCGTATTCCATTGGTAAGGAAGAAGTTCCACCCAGACAGCTTCCATCTCAGAACTGTTACGTTGTGGAACAGGCTCCCGAGAGGAAGCTTTCCAGATCACTACGATCTTAATCGCTTCAAGCCTTGGGTCAGCTGTTATCGATCTTATATATCCTCATAATAAACACTTCTTACTTTCTCCTTTCATGGCTTTACAGCGAATTCATTCACTAACCCTCTACCTTGAGTGTCTCTTGCGTCATGTTTTAGGGAACCAAGAATATTTTAAAAATCTATAAATTTATTTTTGGATTAAAACATGGAAAATAACTATCCAAATTCCTTAAAAAAATTAATCCAAAAAGGTGTTTTTTTTCCTGCGTCTGACAAGCCACCCCCTCTCCTTCCCCTAGACCCCCCTCCCCCTCTCACGTTGGCAAAGTGGGTTGAAATGGCTGGTGAATAGTGTACTTGGTGTTAAAATAAACACTGCTGAAATCAAAATGAAGGGAAAACGCCCGTTCAAAAGTATTTAAAAAAAATACAAATTCTTCAAATTCTTTCTTTATTTCTTCTGTCGGGATTACACATGTGTAATTAACCCTTCCCCGGTTGAGATGGTGTGTCGTCTTAAGCTACGATCAGGCAAGTCACTTTCTAACACAGAATTATTCATACGAACGAAAAACCTACAAGGAAAAGGAAAACAGAATTATTATAGACAGGGGAAAATGGTGACAGGCGTTCAATTATAAGGAGTCGCCTTCTCAAATATATTTTGTATTTGTATTTGTTAAAAATCTCATCCTTAAATTTCCCGGGCTTGGGATTGAACTCACAATTACTATGTAACCAAATATCACCAGACAGTTGGACTCAATGGAAACAGGGCGACTAATAACTGAGTAGTACTAAAACTAAGAACTAGACGACATATCACTACACATGAGCAGTTGAGCGAAAACAGTCTGCCACCGTAAATTACACAAAGGGTTCTGTTCTAACCCCGGGCCGGGCTGTGTGTACTTGAAAAAATAGGGCGAGGAATAATTGAACAGTACTAAAAATAGCAGCTAGACGAGATATCCCTAGACATGGGCAGTGGAATGAGAACAGTCAACCGCGTTGAGTAAATAAATAGTTCAGTTCGGAATTCCCTATAGGTTACGCGCCTCGATATACACCTGATGAAGGCCAGAGGGCTCAACGGTCGGAATGTTGTGATAACAACAACAAAGGTGAGGACAATAGTCCAAATGTAAATAATAAAAATAATAATAGCTCCTTGTCCGAGAGATTCAGACAGAAAAAATCTATGGAATAATGAAAAAAATTAATTTCAAAAACTCGGATAATACAAAAATAGCCGAAGAACTTATCAGCTAGAATAATATGCTAAAACCAGCAACGATAAACAAACTAAAAATACATTGGATAATGGAAATGTTTAATCTCAGAATTTAATATAGACTCAAGAAAACGTTTTCTCTCCGGAAGGTACCCAGCGAATCAACATTAATGAGAAATGATGGATCTCTTGGGTAGCGGCGCCCGGGCGCCCTTCAACGTATTCTGCTTGGAATGTCACACATATATCAGCCTGCTTTCCACTTTTAGGAAAAAAAAAATCTACACAGTCCTCTTTCGGGATTGCCGTCACTGCCTCGTCACGCTCTCTTTAATCTCGTCCATTGAAAGTCAGAAATCACAGCGAGATAAACCTAGACTGTAAGTGCTCGCTGACAGATCTAAATGTTTTGCCAAAAAGACCTGAAGAATCACAAAACCTGTATAATCTACCTCCATGCGTACCAAAACACAACCCTAGATACACTGTAAAGAGAAGTCAAGATATTCTTCAGGTACAATATGTGTGGGGAGGCGTGTGTTACCCACTGGATGCCCCCTTTGTTCTCACCGCCCCCTCTCTGGACCTTTCCACTGTCTCCAGAGCGGCGGTACTGTCCACTTTGGAAATCACTGTAGTACACAAATCGGATGTCCCTCTGACGAATAATACAACTGAGAGGGTCTTTCCATGCATGCGCAGTAATGTTCCCTCGATTGGTTACTGTTGTTACCTAGGAAGGGTTACTGAATGAAGAATAACCAAAACGGAGGTTGGAAATGAAATGGCAATCTTTATAACATCAACGAAATACAATACTCGCCAGCGGCGTGAAGTATGTAAACTACTGCTAGTGGTGGACTACGTAGACACCATATTATCCCCCCCCACACACACACACACAATAGTCTCCAACGTATTAATGAGGATTGGGGCATAGCCATTCGTGTTCATACTGCACGACCAGTTAGCAAGATATTCCAAATGGAAGGATACATTACTTGTGTTTTAAAAGAAAAAGACTAATGTCCTAAACCGGAAATAATGTCATAAACCGGAAATAGAAGAGGACAACGTGAAGCAACCTTTTGAATTAACAACAAAAGTTGTTTCTATCGTGTGGCCATAATCTCTAAAATGTTAAAGATGAAAAGAATGAAAAAGAAAAACCATTTCCTTCTATTCTTTTTTTTTTTCAACCAGGAAATCTTGATGCGCAAACTACAAACCGTGCCACCCAACTCATTTGCCGGTCGGGTCACCCAGGCCAACTCCACCAGCTTAAAAGGGTGTCGTGTTTCTAATACGGGTCATCAGACGTGTAAAAACAAAGCGAAGAAAGGAGAAAAAAAAGTATATCTATGCTTCTTATTATTATTATCTAGGTTAATTACTTCAATTTGACTCCATGGTCGAAGAAGATGGCCGACAAGAAGTTCTTCCTACAAAACCGAGGAAAGACCCAATTATGATGTGCGATGTAGGTCAAAATAACAGATCAGATTTCCCGCTATTAAAATAGAAATGTATTTATTTTTGTGGAAACACACGAACAGCCATTTAAACACATAAGAGTCGAAGACATCTTGTGACGGTACCTCATGCAAGAAATGGGTTGAAGCAACAATAACAAATAAAAATATAACAAAAACAAACGAAACAAAACACAAAATATAAATCCAAAGATGCCTATTTTCTTTAAATTCTTTTTTCCTTTCTTACTTTCTTTATTTCAGTTTCTTTTTTTCTACCATTTTTCTTTCATACTTTCTTTCTTAAAATTCTTTCTTTCTTTAGATCTTAATCAAATTCTTTCTTTCTTTCATTCGTTCTTTCGGTCTTATTCACATTCATTCATTCTTTCGATCTCCTTCACATTCTTTCTCTCGATCTCCTTCACATTCTTTCTCTCGATCTCCTTCACATTCTTTCTCTCGATCTCCTTCACATTCTTTCTCTCGATCTCCTTCACATTCTTTCTCTCGATCTCCTTCACATTCTTTCTCTCGATCTCCTTCACATTCTTTCTCTCGATCTCCTTCACATTCTTTCTCTCGATCTCCTTCACATTCTTTCTCTCGATCTCCTTCACATTCTTTCTCTCGATCTCCTTCACATTCTTTCTCTCGATCTCCTTCACATTCTTTCTCTCGATCTCCTTCACATTCTTTCTCTCGATCTCCTTCACATTCTTTCTGTCTTTCTTCCTTTCTTTCGATCTTATCTCTCCACGTTCGGGCGTGCACACACACACACACGTTTTCACTTTCTGGATAAGGGTTTGAATCTCACCATTGTTTATTATTTTATCGACCTGAAGAGGCGATCCAAGTTTACGTTACCATTGGGAAATATCTGAAAACCACACGACGGGTTTACGAACTATTCATAAGCTGTCAATGGTTGTGCTAAGAAAAAATTACTCGTCATTGCGACCAAGGATTCCCTCGTCGTGGCCTTGTTCACCTGTTGATCACGACATACATATATATATATATATATATATATATATATATATATATATATATATATATATAACACATTTTGGCCGTCTGTGATTGTTGAGAAGCAGTATGGTGGGCACAGAATGAGTAGCCGGCCCATTACATTGATGGTAATTGGACAGCAATTATTCATTCAGACAGGTTTTTTTGAAGACAAACAAAAATCCTTTATTTCCAGTTTTATTATTTTCCCCAGGGAAAAACTGAACATATCAAAATCAAAGGGAAACTTGATCTATCCTGGAACGAGCAGAGAACTTTACAGTATCCCCCTCGTATCATAGATCACTTGTTTTTTTGTTTTGTTTTTTTTTAGGGGGGGGGGGTATTTTATTTTTTATTATACTAGAATTATCAAAAACTTTAAACGGTGATGCCAGATTGCACTGTATTTGTTCTAACAATGTTCACGAAGCTGGAAACTGAAAAGACCGACTCCGTGAAAGAGCGGAATAATAATAATGGGGAAATAGCTATAAAAGGATGGCAGCGACTCGATTACGAGCAAGGCTATCGCTTGATCCATCCTCAGATATGGGCAGCGACAATGAGGCCTTTTAGTTTCGCTAGAGTTTTACATTCTTTTGCCTAGATGTGGCAACGTTGGGCATCTTTTGCCTCTTAAAGTGCAATGAATTTAAAATACCATAATTTTTTACAGCTTAACTCAACTAGTTGTCTAATTATCGAAACAAACGAGAAAGGGCGAAGTCATCATGCTCATTAACACGAAAAACGAAATCGGGTATCGAAGTTCGAATTCTGGCCGAGAATACATGAGTTCATGCCTTTGGGTAAGGGATGAAACCATGTCTTCGTTCTGCTCAGTCCTATTTCCAGCTATCTCAACAAATATTTCTTTTTATAAGTATGTCATAATGCAGACAAAAGACAGTAAATTAATCACGAGGAAAAACACTCCCTTGTCTGCTCAGATTGTAGTATCAAAAACTGCTACACCTTGATTTACTTGTTGCAATATTTACAGTATGTGCGTTGTGGCGTAATGGATATCGACTCTGGATGAGACATTAGAAAATCAATTTCGAATTCCAGTCGGGTTTGTTATATTCACCTACGCGCAAAAATCCCATGGCAAAAGGCATGAACCCATCTCTTCAACTCCCATCTATGAGTTAAATAGCAGGAGTGACTGGGTCCTATAGATTTGGTTGGCAACTAGCATACCGCAGAAACGGCAACCTAATGCGGGAAAATATTCTGCTTAATCAGTCATGTATCGAAAGAGACATGATCGCCGAAACGTGTACCACATATTGCATTTAACAGATTGACTGACTCTGCAGTTAAGAATACAACGCAAAATAAATGCCTTAGGTGGTAATCCAGACAGCAGGCCCTACCCTGGTTCCTACTTATCAATGTAAGAGGGACGTGGTGTCTATGAGATAGAGCCCGAGTTAACATACCAGAAATTTATTATAGAATTCTTTCACGTTGACTAGTTTAAAAGGTGCGGTAATCATTTTGAAGAAATATAAGCACTCTATTTACTCTTAGCCCTCACACTATCCGCTCTGTTTGATGTCGAATGCCAAGCTCTACGAACCCTGGCAGCGAAAATAGGACCTCTGACCTCTTAAAGCCGCTGTCCATTTCATTAGCCTCTTAATAAATTGAAGAGCGGAAGGAATTCTTTTTTAATCTACGTGGGCGGCGATGCTAACCAGAGGAAGAGTTCCTTATAAGTAGCTCACTCGCCACTTGTTGGAGGTGGCGTCTTAAAATAGTGAAATTTATGAAGACATTTTCCTTCTCGCTTATTTAAGTTCTTTTGCAACATTTACTTTTTAAGATAAGGTCACAGAAAAGACCGTGTCGCCAGCTCAAGATATCTATCACAGATTTGTCCAAAGCACCAAAGACAATAAAGGGCGTACGTACTCTGAAACTGCGAGTGGGAAACACATGCCCTCCTTCCTTTTTTGCCTTCGATATTTCTTGTGTCAAATTCTCCAAACCGTCCTTCCTCATTACATGTCCAAGAAAGTTTAACTTGATATTCTGCCAAACCTGGTAGAACATCCCAGATTATAGTCTGGGTTATTCTAGGCTACGCTGTGTTTTCTCGGTGTACAAGTTAGGCTAAAACCAGTTTATTCCCATGGATATAAAATAGACTAGGTTAGAATATCCCCCCCGGAGTAAAACACCCTCCTTTTCCTAAGCCATACGTATTATTATATCCACAGATGTTAGTCGTAGATACGATGGATCATGTCGCATCAGATTAGAGACATTTCTTGCATGCATTCTGCAACCCCCTCCTTTGTATTCTGATTTCTTGGTTTCTATATTCTAGAACAAACTTATTTACTTTCATGCAACAGCTGCCTTAATTTTAGAAACAGGGATAATCAAATGTTCTAAAAATGTTTGGAAACTGAAGCCATGCCACTTCTCAGAAAGTTTTTAAAAAATAGTTATTGATATTAATACTCATGGCGGTATAAACTTGCCTAGTGAGAGGAATAACTGAGACTAGGCTATCCTCTGGGGTATGAAGTAGGCGAGCCCCAATCATACACGCGACGGTGGTCCGACAAAGTAAAACTGGCAACTGCTTCCGAAAAATACCTCCAGTCAGTGGTTAATTGTGGCAGGGAATGACTTGTAAATTTAGACTCATCCAAAACAAAACTGCATTCATTTTATCATCGTAGAGAACCATTCTTTTCTGCCTGTCATTAGTATGGCTGATGGTAACCTCCACGAGAGTAAAACTTTGCGATTTCTTGGGCTCACGTTTTCCACTGACATGAAGTAGTTGTTACATTGAATCAGTTCCTAGGTTTACTGATAGGAATGTTGGCTCCCTGTATCATAACAGACAATTTTTCTCATCAGAATCCAAACTTGCACATTTATAAATAAATCAACCATTCGTCCGTTCATTGACAAAATCCAGAGTCACTAATGTAATCGACCCTGACTTGCCGTCTCGACTTCACTCAGTTTCTCACTTATATGACGTGGCTTCCCTCTGTCTTTTCTACAATTGTTTTGATGAGTTTTTCTCTTTAGTGCCTCAACTGCATAATTATAAGCGTTCTACTAGATTGGCAACTAGATCGCCAAGATGCAACCGTCAGTTTTATCCTAATAGTTTCTTTTCTCGCACTTCTCACCTTTGGGACTCTTCCTGTCAACGTCAGTAGTTTAAATGCAACGCCAATCGCCATCTTCTGTCTTCTTGTAATCTGTTCTTTTATTGTCTTTTCTCCTTACTAAAGTCTTCTCATTCTCTCACTCCCGGTGTATCTATCTAGTAACCCCTTGCGTCCTGTCATTAATCTCTTGCCTCCTTGTGGCATTATCACCTTGCTTGGGGGTGAAATGATAAACCAAAAGTATCCTTGACTAGTCGAAACTGTACTCGACTGGGAAGAATTTAATCTGGGCTCCTATACCGCTATTCTTCTATCTGTGCTTCTGATAACTTTGTTACCCAGTATTCGGCTTTCAATTGAAGATTCTGCATTTTTTTCTTTTCTTACCCTATGAATGCTGCCGTACCCCCCATCTCACCATTATAGATAAAGTGCCTTTTAACGACTTTACCTACTTATTTGTAAAAAGTACAAAAAGGAAGTCAGTACTCATGAACGTTTTCTTTGTCATTGCTGAGGCGATTGACGCCCCCTCTACAGCCGTGTCTGTCAGTGCCTTTTTTTTTTGGCAAACGAGAACTGTTCAGAATATTTGAGCTGCAATACTTTTTTTTTTCTTTTTTTTTTTTCCATTGACTTTACGGTTGACCCTCATTTCACACTTCCCTCAAAGGTTGCTGCTTCTTACAAACTTTTAAATCAAAGATGGCGACTTCACTTCCTCACATGCTTTCCATTAGCCGTCGACATTCGTGAAACCGCCCACACTTTCATTTCTGTTTAGTTTTCTAGGGTGGGTGGGTAGTCAAAAAAAAAAAGTGGGGGTGAAGATGTCTGTTCCATCCCCTCTACATTGTTTAAGGGTTTTTAGAAAGGAAACAAAACATACGAAAATGATTTCTAAGCGTTATCGTCTTCGTCTGTGTTGAATATATTTTAAACTGACGGGTAGCAAGCATAATTACTGCTACAAAAACACAAGAACAAACTAAATGAGAAAAAAAATCTTTGTTACGGTTTGGGTTTATGTTTTAGAAGACGTCAACACAGAATTAGGGTTTTCCATATATTTATATAGAGAATTAGGGTTTTATATATATTTATATAGAAAATTATGATTTTCCATATATTTATATAGAAAATTACGGTTTTATATATATTTATATGGAGAATTAATGTTTTCCATATATTTATATAGAGCATTAGGGTTTTATATATATTTATATAGAGAATTAGGGTTTTCCATATATTTATATAGAGAATTAGGGTTTTCCATATATTTATATAGAGAATTAGGGTTTTATATATATTTATATAGAGAATTAGGGTTTTATATATATTTATATAGAGAATTAGGGTTTTATATATATTTATATAGAGAATTACGGTTTTCGATATATTTATATAGAGAATTACGGTTTTCGATATATTTATATAGCGAATTACGGTTTTCGATATATTTATATAGAGAATTACGGTTTTCGATATATTTATATAGAGAATTACGGTTTTCCATATATTTATATAGAGAATTACGGTTTTCCATATATTTATATAGAGAATTACGGTTTTCCATATATTTATATAGAGAATTACGGTTTTCCATATATTTATATAGAGAATTACGGTTTTCCATATATTTATATAAACGATGAAGGTTTTCCATATATTTATATAAACGATGAAGGTTTTCCATATATTTATATAAACGATGAAGGTTTTCCATATATTTATATAAACGATGAAGGTTTTCCATATATTTATATAGAGAATTGAGGTTTCATATGTATTTATATAGAGAATTAATGTTTTCCATATATTTATATAGAGAATTAATGTTTTCCATATATTTATATAGAGAATTAAGGTTTTCCATATATTTATATAGAGAATTAAGCTTTTTCATATATTTATATAGAGAATTAAGGTTTTCCATATATTTATATAGAGAATTAATGTTTTCCATATATTTATATAGAGAATTAGGGTTTTATGCATATTTATATAGAGAATTAAGGTTTCATATTTATATACATAATTAAGGGTAACATAACTCAGAAAACAGAGAAACATCTTTTTTTATTTCTTGAAACTTAATTGTTAGTGGCTACCCGTATTTGAGTAGACGCTCCGTTTAGTTTAAACAGTATTTATTTCGTCTACCCGGCTTCACACTCGAGATAATTTGTTAAAGAAAATTTTCCACTCTTACTAAATTCGCACCTTCGTCCACCTTTGCAGCAAAAATCATTGTCTTATCCGGTGTCCTTTGACCGCTCGGCTACGAAACAACGTTCAATTTGCCTTTAAAGCACATTAACTCGTTCAGATTTTCTCGAAAGCCATAACCGAAATGTAAACAAACCAATTTCTAAAGTACAGAGTGGTCGGAAAGTCTTGTCATCCCCTACCAAAAAGCAATGAGGACAATAGAAGAACAAGTAATACAGTAATACAAAGCACATGGACTGGATTCAGTTTATTCACTTTTATTTACGCTGTTACACATCGAGAAGGTCTATATGAACAACATTTTCGTGGCACAAAATGATGCAACGCCATGTCTTGTGTGATATTTTACGAAACTGTGCTTTGTTGATTGTTGTGAAGTTTCTTCAAACGGCGTATTTTGCTAGCGATCATGTGTAACTCTCTCCTTGTTGATAATACCCCACAGAGCGTTGAAATAGAAAATTACGTTATTGTTATGGCCCAGGTTAGGACCAAGGAAGAACAACACGAACACAAGAGTAGAAATAACGAAGATATATTTCACGGAATAATAATACAAGATGTGGAAGGTGTTAATATGACTGTGAGTCTGGTTTGGAATGAACTACTATCAGCTCGACTCGATTCGTCTCTCTCTCTCTCTCTCTCTCTCTCTCTCTCTCTCTCTCTCTCTCTCTCTCTCTCTCTCTCTCTCTCTCTCTCTCTCTCTCTCTCTCTCTCTCTCTTGAGAGGCGTAGTATACATAGTGTTAGGAAGAGTTCATTCTGTAGTTATAGGTAAGGACCCATAACACTTAGTCTGGCATAAAGCCGAAAAGTAAAGATCACACACATTAATAGTTTAATTGCTTGCTATCATATTTCTATTATGGGTGCCCAACGGTTTCTTCAGTTATTTCTTTTTTACGGCTTATCAACCCACTGTGGATTATTTAATGTCGAAACATATTTTTGTAAGATTAATTACGCTGTGCAAGGGAATACTGCATTAACAATTTTGGGGAATAAATGATTTTTTCCAGATACAAGTCCTACTATTTAGCCCATAGCGAATGTATTTGCGCGTAAGTGAATGTAACAAATCCGACCGGAATTCGAACATCTCCCTCATTTCTCACTTCGAGCCGCTATTCATTACACCACCCGCACATTCTCTAACACTTAGTGTATATCAACAGTTACTTACTCGACTCTATTCGTCCCTCTCTCTTGAGAGGCGTAGTATACATAGTGTTAGGAAGAGTTCATTCTGTAGTTATAGGTAACTAACGGACCCCTATATATATATATATATATATATATATATATATCAAATATTGATGACAGTAGATGAAAATATACTGTTTAATAAATGAATAAAAACGGATCATCTATTCAAATATGGGTATCCATTAAAAATAACATTTAAACAAATAAATTAAACTATCTGTCGGATTAATAAATGAAAAGTCCATTCCTAAAAATTGTCTTTGTGTTTCCGTTAGGATACGAAACAGAGCAGATATGTATATTTCGAGAATCGGGAAAGATGTGTGTTCAAAAGCACTATTGCTTGACCAGGAGGTACTACGTGGCCGAGAGGTCAAAGCACGTTAGAGCTAATGACGGTTTCACCTAGGGTGTATATAACTAGATTTCTCGAATATTCAGATAGAAATAAGTAAATGTACTGCTTAATAAATAAATAAAAATGGAACATTAAAAGACCATTAAAAATAACGCTTAAACAAATAAGTTATATATATATATATGAAAGGAAGTGTGTGAAAGTGACTGAAGTCGAGATCCCAGGTCAGGATCGATTACATCACAGACCTCTCTTTGAATTTTGTCAAGAATCTAGAGGCATATTAGTAAGATCACCAAACCAGATATGGCGGCAATATTCAATGCATGGAAGAATGGTAGATTTATAAATGTGCAAGATGGATTCTGACGAAAAAAAATTGTTTGCCACGCCACAGTAACCCAATTTTCCTGTCAGTAAACCTAGCATTAGATTCAATATAATCACTCCACTTGATATCAGTGGAAAACGTGTGGCCAAGATGGCGCAAACTGTTGCTCTCCTGGAGTTTAGCATCTGCCATTCTGATTGACAGACAGAAAATGTTCTCTGTGGTGATTAAATGAAAGCAGTTTTGTTTGTTTGCGTTAAAATTGACAAGCCATTCCTTTCCACAATTAACTACTGCGGACCTGATCAAATTACCGGCCGAGAATGTATCAGCACAGGTCGCATCCCAAATCAGCGACTTACCCATTTTAAAAGTGTTGGAACTTGACTGATGCATGGAATAATAATGCAAACACAAAATGTACTTAGAATAAAATGTATTGAAACAAGAATGTGTACACAATATTTACATATCGTCTTTTGTATATTCCTGGGAAGACCGTTCCTGGAGAATGTGTTGACTAAGTCGCAGTCGGGCAGAGTCTCTAGTTGGATCTCTTGATTCGCCTCCCTGTCTTCCGGTACCAACCATATTTATATCGTCGGTACTCCACTATGCAAATTAGGTGGATCCTACCACAACAAAAAGGGAAGATGGTAATGCCATCCGGCCGCTTTCCATCACCACGGTCGAGGCCTCTTTTTTTTTAAATAGCTAAATATTCTTCTCTTGCTGATAGATTTTTTTTTACTCCTGTGGCAGTGGAGACTTCAGGGGTTATTGGCCCTCGTTCGATGGTGTTCCTTCGGAGGATTGGCGCGATTGCGTCTCGATTAAGGAACGAGCCTCGCGAAACGGAGTGGCTCTTGCAGCGTGTCTCACTGGCGACGGTTCGAGGTAATGCTTTCTCCATCATAGCGGCTGGCAGAGGATAGAAAAAAATTGTTTATAGTTACGTTGTTCTGGAATTGTCATCATTGGCCGACTGAACTTGCTTTGTTTCAATTATTGTTTCCCTTAGATTGAACTTACCATTTCTTTTTATACTATAATGTATTTCAGTGTTATCCAATAAATCTTTTTCAAATTTAAAAAAAAATTAACTACTAATTGGAGATGAATTTCGAGGGCAGATGCCAGTTTTAGATGTTGTCTTTGATCTGTCGGGCTTGCTCTTAAGATAGACGTAAATATTTGTGATATCAACATAAATACCTACTTGAGAACTAATGGCATCGGGAATGAATTAATTCTCATCTATAGCTATATTTCTTTAACGGCTACTTTATTTCTGGAAAGTCATTAATTACGGGTTTTTTTTTTATTTCAGCATACATTAGTCGTGTCTTAATCATAAGATTAAAAACATAATAAAACCTGCTTTAAGTACGAATTTACACATTTCATACGGACATATTTTGTAGTTGTGTAATATTGAAAGGCATAGCTTGTCTACATACTAAGATATAAACAAAAACAAAGCGTGACTTGTTTTGTACCTTACATAATAACGGACATAGGTTTTTATATCCAGCATGAGATTCATCGATCAGTTTTAAATTTTTAAAAAGCAAATGTTAGAAAAAACACTATCAGTTTCCGACTCCGGATATATATACGAGGTTTTGGAGAAAAAAATTGCTCCGTTTTTATAATTTGCTGTAATTTAAGGCGCGTATCGCGAATTTCTGATAAACATCTTTTGCGACTCAACTGTAAAATCCCCAAAATCTGTAGATTTCGACCTGACTAAAGCTGGTTGCGCAAGGGAAAGTCTTTTAATTTTACTTGTCTTTCACTTGCCTTTTCTCTGTTACTGTCAACGAGCCTCATCGACCCAATTGTCGGACAGAGTTTAAACTCACCAAATGACCCTACCTAGAAAAGAAATCAACACTTGTCTCTGTTTTCGCTGGATGCATTTTCTCGAGTCTTCCTTTTGTTTTCCTTTTCAACTTTTGACTTTCCCACTCTTGACCTTCCCACTTTAAACAATGACATAAAGGAGCACTTGTCTGGATTTGTTTTTCTTTCGGCCACTTCACTTGGTTTACAGACCTTATTTACTGATTGATGGAAACTGCATATCTCTTGCTTGACCATCACTTTCGGAGATGTGCGAATTTAGCACACTGGTCAAAACACGGGACACTGGCAGATCACGTTATAAATATCAAACGAATAAAAAAAAACTTTCTGTTGCTAATTTCTAGATTCTCGGACTTTAAATTAAGTGTCAGAGAATAGACCGGCTAAAAATGATAAAAGATAAGATTCTTCACAAAATTAATCATAAAAAATGCGTGTTAAAAGACTTAATCAACTTAAAACCTTTATTGAATTTAAGAATTGATGTGTTGTGGGTGTCTTGTAGCTGTGTGTGTGTACGTGTTCACATATAAGCAAAGATATATATATATATTTGCTTATATGTGACTACGCATTTTTCGTTTCAACCTTTGGAAGTAAAGTCTGATGATCCGCGATCCTTTAAAAGGGGCTGTGGTGAAATAATTTATTACATGGAACCTTAAAGTGGTCTGTTTTTATTTAAATTATTAGCTCTTATTAAAATATATATATATATATATATATATATATATATATATATATATATATACTGTAGGGAAACAAAGTAACTCAGTGTCTCTTAGGTATATCCGTTTTCTTTATCTGGTCCAGAAGTAAGTTAAAGTAATGATAAGCATGGTTATAATGGTCGAGCTCAAGTCAGCTTTGCACTGAGATGGAACAACCAAAGTAAAAGTTATTTACTTCATCGGTGGAGGTTTTGCAAAAACACGCCCGAACGCTATGCGCTGGAAAATGAGAAAAGAACGCGGTTCAGTCCTTTTCGGAAGTGACGTCATAAAATTGAGCAGATGACCAAAACCTGTTCCGGTTCATTTATTTCTAGCATCTTGGGAAAATGTTTTTTTCCTTTCATTTTTTTTTATTCTTTATCATTAATTTATTTATTGATTTTATTTAATTTTCCCTCGCCTTCCTTAATTTTTGATTCATGTTCGTCTTCATCTATTTTTTTTTATGCCATTTAGCCATACGCAGACCCCGTCAATTCTCGGCAGTGAGTAGAAATCGCAAGATCAGAAATAACGGAAGGGCTGTCGGTGAGATTCAAATTCACGTCCCCCTTTCGCCTGAAGGAAGCACACGTGAGCGTACCAGATTCGCCTTTAAACGTGAAGCTATAAGAACTTGAGAGTAATTAGTACTTTTTTGAAATCCCGCGGATATTTTTAACATATAATGAAAAAGGATAATTATTTACATTTGGACTAATGTCCTCATCTTTGTTGTTATTATCACAACGTTTCGGTCGTTACACTCTCTCACCTTCATCCGTCGACCAAAGTAACCTATTGGGAGTTTCCAACTGATGCTGTTAATGTCGAGTTATATCTCGTCTTGTTCTTTTTTGGTTTCTCAGTTATTGTTCGTTCTTTTTTCATTGACTATGAGTCTGTATTACCCGGCCCAGGAATTGAACTCACGAACCAAGGCTTTAATCCACTATGTTATTGTCTTGTGGGACAATCCTTAACGCGATCCGTCTTGGTCTCAAATTATGTGAGCGTCACAGACGCAGATGTGGAGCCTCCATCGATGAGTTTGGTTTGCATCCTCTCTCCTGTCGTCGTAGTGCCGGCCGCTTTCTACGGCATGCAGCAAGTAACGACATCATCAGAAGAGGTTTGGATGCAGTTGGGTTACTTTCCCAAATCGAACCCGTAGGCCTCGACCGTGGTGATGGAAAGCAGCAGGATGGCATTACCATCTTCCCTTTTAAAATGGGTAAGTCGTTGATTTGGGATGCGACCTGTGCTGATACATTTTCGACCGGTAATTTTGATCAGGTCCGCGGTTGAGCCGGGGTTCGCCGCCCGTGACACAGAGATAAAAAAAATAGCTAAATATTCTTCTCTTGCTGATAGATTTTTTTTTTACTCCTGTGGCAGTGGAGACTTCAGGGGTTATTGGCCCTCGTTCGATGGTGTTCCTTCGGAGGATTGGCACGATTGCGTCTCGATTATTTGTTAATACCTTGCTAATTTTTGGAAGGCATCTTTTGTCATTACAATGCTACTTCGGATTTCGGTGTCACATTTTTTTTTGTCCCCTGGTAAAACTCTTCCCTAAATATTAAAATTTTTCGTCCTTGCTTGATTTTGACATCTACATTTCATAATTCGCGCTCTGGACTGTACCTCTTGCCGACAACCTTATATTTTGTATTCTTACAATTGATAGTTAGTCCTTTCTTCTCGCTTTCCTTTACTAACTTTTTTGTAGCTCTTGCAGTTTTTCTTCTGTATCCAATATCAACAGTTATCTGTATATCTTATGTTGCTAAGATTGTACTCACTAATAATAAATCCTGGTAGGATTTCTTGTTTGCTTCGGATCGACAGTTGAATAAATCTAGTGAGAAGACACACCCTTCTCTTATGTCCCTTTCTATTTGTGTGTTCTTATGCATTTCACTTTCTATCCGAATGCAGGCAGCCTGCTCCCAGCAAATATTCTTTATATCCTTCCCGAATAAATAAAGTTTTCCTGGTAGTTCAAGTAGATCCTTGTGTCGCAAATTATCAAATGCCTTCGCATAGTCTAAGAAACTTAGCTATACATCCTTCTGCACTTTTGTTGCTCTTTCTGACAATACTGCCACTAGATCTGTAACAAGAAATGCGATAGTTATGATTGGTTTGGTTTGTTTTACGGTATATCAACCTCAATGGGTCATTTAATGCCGACAACTTTTTTTTTCCTGGTAATATTTTTGTTTTGTCAAAAATCTATTTCTTTTAATATTTTTTTCCTCAAAAATGTATAGCTGGTAATATTTTTTCAAAAACGTATAGCTGGCAACACTATTCTTTCAATAACGTATAGCTGGTAATATTATTTTTTCAAAAACCTACAGCTAGCAACATTATTTTTCAAAAACGTAATATCAGACGCCTTGCTGTTGGACATAGTTTATCGTCATACCAAGGACGAGATCTAGGTTTAGGTGTTAACTATTTGCCCATGGCTGAATTCCCAACAGGTGCCACCACCCCGGGTTAGGGCTGACCCGGGAACACCAGCAATTAAAAGGTTGTTCCATACTCAAAACCTCCTGATCAGAGGCCTTGCTGTTGGATGTAGTTTATCGTCTTACCCAGGACAGAGTTATGATTGGAATAATACCAGAACTTAAAGATTATAGAGTCAAAATATGGATCGTGAAAAGAGTTCAGAGTAGATAAGTCACTGAGTAACAGGCGAATTCGACGGGTTTCGATTACTTTTAAGTTGTATCCCAGCTGGGTTCATTTAAAATGATTTTGAGCAAAAACAGATCACAGATTTTGTTTGTAGGGTGCATTAAGCCTTTGAAAGCACACATTAAACTAATTATAATAGGGTGATGACCTAATGTAATGTTTAGCGGCATGCGCCAAATTTTAACATTGTCATTTCTTTCACGTGTATTGAGCGTATTATGATTCCAGCTTTCAATCTGACACAGAAAATAAAAACACTCGTTGTGCTCGTAGAACGAGAAGCGAACTACATGAACACGGAGATAGCGAGCTCTTTGATAGTAACCAACTGAACATTAGGAAAAAAAGATGGTCGTTTGGTCAGCTTTTGTAAGTGGATCAGTCTGAGAAATTTTCAGCATTCCTTCATGTACAGGGGTTGGACAAAATAATTGAAACACTTGTTGAATTCAAAGAAACTTTATTTAATATGGAGTTGGTCCTCTTTTAGCCTCACATACAGCTTTAATACGTCTAGGAATGGAATCATACAGCTTCCTGACTTCATCCAGAGGAATTTTCAGCCATTCTTCCATTAACACATACTCCAGCTCTTTAAGACACGACGATGGAGGATAGCGGATCCTAACTTATCGCTCCAAAATGCCCCACAAATGTTTAATAATATTGATATCTGGAGATTGGGGAGGCCACTCTATGTGTTCTAGCTCACTTTCATGCTCTTCATACCAATTCTTAACCACTCGAGCGGTATGTATTGGAGCATTATCGTCTTAGAAGATGGAGTCACCATCAGGGAATAAAGTCTGGGCCATTGGATGAACATGATCTCCCAAAATGTTCAGGTTTTCTTTGCTATTGATTCTTCTATGCAGGGCAACTATTGGACCGAGACATCTCCATGATATGGCTGCCCAAACTATTACTGATCCACCTCCATGCTTCACTGTTGGAAGAAGGCAGTCAGGGCTGTAAGTTTCTTTGGACTGCCTCTACACATAAACTCGCCCTGAAATTGGGAAAAGAGAAAAACTGGACTCGTCTGAGAATATGACTTGCTTCCATTGGTCAGCAGACCAGGTATTGTGATCTCTGCACCACTTCAACCGCTTCTGAATGTTGCGAGTGGAGAGAAGAGGTTTCCTTACATGATATTCAGCCTTATGGAGCTCACGATGAACAATTTAACTAGAAACTGGACTATTCAGATGATAATTCAACTCAGCAGTCACTTTGACCGCAGTAGTGCGATGATTTTTTGCTACATTGTGTTTCAATGCACGTCGGTCCCAGTCAGTAAGTTTACAAGTCCGACCTGAATTGCTTCGGTTACTCGAGGTTTTGCCCTGTTTCTAGAATTGCGTCATAGTTCTTGATATGGTAGCTCTTGAAAAACCAAACAGTTCAGCAACCTTAGTGATCGCGGCTCCTGCCATACGAGCTCCAACAATTTGCCCTTTTTCGAACTCGGAGAGGTCACGCATTTAGCTTAAATTTTACTAAATTCTAAAAGTAAATAAGACAAAGACATTAAATTAGATAAATAAACGTATTTACAATAGATATAACCTGCAATTACGAGGTTTTAGTTTAAGTTCTTAATATAATAGGTCTTTGAAATATAGGAGTGGAATTTGCACCTGTTCCAATTATTTTGTCCAACCCCTGTATATAGAACCAACCAGCCTAAAAAGGTGGACAAAATACTGCCATTGCCTATATAATTATGAATTATTCCCAGACCCCGCCACATCTAAAGACACTCAAATTATCAGAGAAAGCGAGTAAAGTCCTCCTGCAATGAATGAGGAATGGAAGGTAGCAGTGGAGATTCTCGGGCAACTCACCCAGACTGGATAACTTTTCCGCATAAATAAAAAGCAAAAAAGAAGGAAATCTCTGAATTTCTAGCTGGGGAGAAGGTAACGGGAAACCACTCATCTATCTTTCCCATGAATGCATAACAATTTATAGATAATAAAGAAAAGGAAACCGTGGAGAGTCATGATCGCCTACATATTGCTGCCATATATGGTCAGGAGCCCCTTCTGTTTGCCTCGGGGTTCTTGATAAGATCCAGAGACGGGTATGCAATGTAATTGGCCCTGATCTGGCTTCTCGTCTGCAGTCTCTCTCTCACAGACGCGCCGTCGCCTCTCTTTGTCTCTTTTACAAATACTTCCATGGTAATTGCTCCGATGAGCCGCTATCGCTGGTTCCCAGGCTCCATGAATTCAAGCGTCATATGAGGCTGGCGTCCCGTTCCCACCCTTTCACTGTTGAAACTGTAAAGTGTAGACGTCTCTTCTACTCCAATAACTTCATATCTCGCACCTCACACCTGTGGAACTCCCTTCCTTTTTCCTGTTTCCCTGACAACTATAATATCCAACTATTCAAATGTAACGTCAATCGACATCTCCAGTTGCATTGATCTATCTACCATCCTTCTCCACATCCTTTCCTCTATCACACCTATCTGCTCTTGCTCCAAATCCTCTGTAACCCCTTGCGTGCTAGTGGCTTTCAGCCTTGCCTGGGGTGAAAAGCTTAAAAAAAAAAAAATTAAAAAAGACCAACTTTATTTTTCTTTTTTCATTATAACTTTCAAATTTTAAAAGTGCACAAAAAGGTCACCACCGACCGACGAGAATCTACAGGCTTTTATACTTCCATACGCTCTATCTCTGATATTGAGCACTTTTACCCATAAATATAGCATGCCTTAAAATTATTATTATTATTATTATTATTATTATTATTATTATTATTATTATTATTATTATTATTATTATTATTATCATCCAAATTATGTATAAAAGAACGACATAGTATAAAAAGCCACAATTTAATTTTTTATTAGTATTGGAATTAATGAGATTCTTCACCTTGAAATGATGCTGCACTATCTTTAAAAGTTGGCAAGCGATGAGTTATTGAGATTTAAACACAAGATGCACCCTCTTTTCACGAGAAAAGGGAAGAAAAATGTGTTAATACTCATCGAAATGTGATTGCATTGGTGTGGCTTTTGTTTTTGTTTTTTAAATGTTTTTGATCTCGCTAAGTCTTTTAAGTGTTCATCAATCAAACATGTTTAACGCTTCCAAACACGATCAGTATTTCCTTACCGCATTTATGGAGGTCGGAATGTTTACAATTATCGCACTCACTTCCGGCCTACACCGGAAGCGAATGATATCACCGCCAGTCGGACTTGATCGCAGGCCACTTTCCTACTTGTTTCACGTGCAGTTGTCTACCGGATGAAGTTCACTAGCTCTATAGCGGGCGCACATGCAACACCAGCCGTTATAAGATGTCGCGGGATAGGGGGGGGTAATCGAAACGACAAGAGAATTCTGGCTAATGAGTGCAAAAAAAAAGAAGATAAATGGAATGAAGAAAAGAGAAACAAGGAAAAAGGAACGAGTCGAAAAAGGACAGATAAAAAGGGACAGGGTAAGAAAGAAAGAGAAGTATCAGACAAAAAGTAACAAGATTAGATAGACAGATAGATAGATAGATAATTCAGCTTATCCTTGGGCAAGGCTGCTATGATTAGAAATTCGATGAGGTCCGAACTCACTCCGCTTGCCATAGCCTGCGAGATTATGTGGGAGAGTGGATAACGGCTCGGAATGGGAAATCGAAGACCCAAGTTCGAATTCCAGTCAAGTTCGTTACATTTACTTAGATGAAAATATCCTTGGAAAAGGTAAGAATACATCCCTCCTCCACACCCAGCAATTAGTTTAATAGCAATATAGACCGGACTCTATAACCTTGGTTGGCAACCAGTCTACCGCAAAAAAAGAAACGCCTACAGCGGAAAATCTACTTAGTCATGAGTCGAAAGAGACATGATCGCCCTAGCGTGTAATACACTGCAAAGTATATATATATATATATATATATATATATATATATATATATATTGTGTGTACATACCAGGTTTTACTAAAAAAAATTTAAAGAAATTACCTCTAACATCTAGTTTCCACTATCTCCATCAAAGGTGAACATCGATACAGTGAATTTACAAGGGGCAGGTATTACACATGTCTTTTGTGCGCTGTTCAAATTTCATGAACTTGTAGGAGTCACTATATATATATATATATATAAAGACATTTTTTATATATATTATGTTTAACGTTCTTTTTATAGATACAAGTATTTAAGCAAATGCTCTGTTTTATAATAAACAGTATTAAATAACATTTACCGGCCTGAATGTCCGAGAAATTTTCATAGAAAATTTTCGCTCTTCGACAGGAATCGAACCTGTATCCTATACGGAACCATCATTTCGCGTGATGTGCCTTAACCTTTCGGCCACAGATGAGCGTCTGGTTAGCAAGGTCGATTTTACTGTCTTTAAACTTAAATCTTCCATGAATCTCTTCTATTCACATCTGCTCTAGCGTATCAAATGTAAACAAATGACGTCATATATTTTTAGAATTGGACATTGTCCGACAATTTATTTAAAGACATTTTTTATATATATTATGTTTAACGTTCTTTTTATAGATACAAGTATTTAAGCAAATGCTCTGTTTTATAATAAATAAATAAACAGTATTAAATAACATTTACCGGCCTATGAAAATTTCTCGGACATTCAGGCCGGTAAATGTTATTTAATACTGTTTATTTATTTATTATAAAACAGAGCATTTGCTTAAATACTTGTATCAATAAAAAGAACGTTAAACATAATATATATAAAAAATGTCTTTAAATAAATTGTCGGACTATGTCCAATTCTAAAAATATATATATAATATATATATATATATATATATATATATATATATATATATATATATATATATATAAATAAAGTGAACATTGAAGTCAACACTTAGAGGCGACAGGCTGTTTCATGCTAGACGCAATATATTTACACACGCTCTATCTCTGATATTGAGCACTTTATCCCATAAATATAGCACATCTTAAGAGTATATTTCTTTATATATATATATATATATATATATATATATATATATATATATTGTGTATGTATACAAAAGGGTTTTTCCTTTACCGACGCGTTTCGCCCTTTGATGCACTTTATCCAGGCAAATGTAAGGATTTTAAGAAGTAAAATAACCGTTAGGATAATACAATAGACTTTACTATGCATAATGCACCATTGGCCAGCATATAAAAATAGTCGTGTCAGAACACAGCTCACACGGCCTGGAGATTGCCTTCTAGCCTGGAACAGATTGTCGCCGCTTCATATTGACCTCAGTGCCACCTTTTATATCTAGCTACCCTGATATTTAACAGTTTTACCCATAAATATATTGTTGGTACTAATCTTATTGGGACTGACGTCAAAATACTTCCCCCACCCAATTTGTAGGTGAAACCACACAAATGCATGCTGGGATTTCTTCCTAACCGATAAGATAAGTCATTTCTCGGTCCCATCTGACTCAGTCCCGGTCGGTCTTGTCTTGAAGTTGGAACGCTACGTCCGTTTATCTGAATTCGCTCTTGTGTGTAAAAACTAATTCTTTGTGAACTTTTTGCGTTATTACTGTTGCTTTGTCTTGTGTACATTGTTTAGCTTGCTTAATATTATTTTTTGTCCTGTTGCTTTCTTTTTCTATTTATTGCAAACTTTGTCAAATCTGTTTTTTTTTTTTTGGTGGGGGGAGCAGTTCTATCTTTTGCAGTCAGTCATGCCCACTTACGCTACATATTGCAGAACTGAAAACTATTTGCTTATCCTATTATAGTAAGTGTGTACGTCTGCTGTTTTTGGTCGTACCAAAGAGCTATAAAAAATAAAAAGAAATACTTTGTTCTCCACTTTAACACAATTTTGACTGCATATACAAGGGGTGGGACCCTTAGGCTTCATTACCTAGAAGAGAGTTGTACAGCCCTTAATGACGCCCTAGAAAAAATCATATTAAGATGTTATGTATGATAGATGACATGTTGGGGAAAAGATATTAAATGTCAAAACAAACCAAAAATAAATCAGGATTTGTAGAACTCCAGCAGAAACCCTTAAAATATAGATGTTTGTGTGTGTCTCTCTCTCTCTCTCTCTCTCTCTCTCTCTCTCTCTCTCTCTCTCTCTCTCTCTCTCGTGTTTGTATGTGTCCATAAATATGTGACTGAGTCAGTTTATTTAAGATTTTATTCCACCAGTGAAGGTTTCGGGGTTTGTGAGTCCGTGCTACCCCTGTTCCTTCCTGTTGTAGCCTGACACAAGCCTCTTAAGGAGCCAGGGTTGGAGATGAGGTGTTCTTTACCCACACCCAAATCTGAAAGGAAGTGTCAGCGTACATCCTGTCTGTGAGAAGAAGCGGCCGGAGCTTGGCATTCGCTTAATAATTTCCTCTGGAACAATCTAAGACATTTTAATTACCAAGACGTCGGCCTGAGTTTATGTAATCGAAGAAAACGCGGGAAAACATTCAAATCTGCTCAGTATTTATGCATGGAGAAATTCACTTTCGTCGCAGAAAAAGAAAGGCGGGAGAGAGGAATTGAAAGAAATGGAGAAAAACTGAGAGAGAGAAACTGAAAAAGAAATTGAGAGAGACGTTAAAATTGAAAGCGAGCGAGTAAGAGAGAGAGAAAAATCGCAAGTGTGTGTGTGTGTGAGAGAGAGAGAGAAACTGAAAGTGGACGAGAAAGAGTGAGAGAGAGTGAATGAGAGAGAAAAATCGAAAGTGAACGAGAATGAGAGAGAGAAATAGAAGAGATAAAGAGGAAGCGAAATCGAAAGAGAAATGGAAAGAGATGCAGAGAAAGAGAAATGAAAAGAGATGCAGAGAAAGGGAAATGGAAAGAGATAAAGGGAAATGGAAAGAGAGAAAGAGAAATGGAAAGAGATAAAGGGAAATGGAAAGAGATAAATGGAAATGGAAAAAGAGAAATAGAAATGGAAAGAGATGCAGAGAAAGAGAAATGGAAAGAGATAAAGAGAAAGAGAACTCGAAAGAGATAAAGAGAAATGGAAAGAGATACAGAGAAAGATAGGAAGTGACGATGTATGTAAATCCAATGGAATAATTGAAATGACTTTACCTTCCGGTTGAATATATTTTGATCACTTTGAGGTTAATGCCTTTCGGCAAAGACATCAAATCTGACTCTGGATTCGACCTCATTACAAGCCGACTTGACAACATTACTTTTCTTCTTCTATGTGCCATGTCCCTTCAGGACGTGGGCAATCATGAGTCTCCATAACTTCCTGTCCTAATCCCTGTACTGCCAACCATTTACACAACTCGTTAGGCAGGTGCTTTTTTCCTCTGTCACTCTTGCCTTCAGTATCTCTTGTGAATGTCAGATTTTCCAAATCCTATTTCCTCGGGTAACAGAACAAAATCTCGGTGGCCAAAATCCCGACCAATTATCCCAAAAGTGAACAAACATTCCAGTCTTATAAATAAAAGCTTCGTTCTTTGTTCCTTTTTATAAGTTAACAGTGAAAATTGAAGGAACTTTTAATTAAAATTCTAATGTCAAATTAAGGCTTTAATAATAATGATAATAATAATATCCAATATACTGTATAATGGTCGATCTCGCGTATCGTGCGAACCCCAAATTTTTACTTATAAAAATTGATTTTATATCTTGCTAGGTCCTTTTTTGAGACCAAATTACAATAGACTAACCTCTTTTCCTATTTATCCCATATTCTAGTTAAAGTTAAAAAAAAAAAGTAAAAGAGAATGATAAAAGTATCGTTAGTAACGCTATACTCGTTGTGTAAACGCGTACAGCCATAAACAACTGAACGAGAAACATCTAAACATCTTATAAACGTAAACAATGGAAAAGATGCATATTCGCTATGTTTGTATTTTATAACACGATACTAATATGTGAATATCACATGCATTAGTATTGGATACAGTTAAGTAAAACATTAGTTTTATCAAAATGTTTATTTTAAATACAGCTGTACTTTTTGACTGCAGTAAATGGATATATATTTTGGTCAACGGCGTAGCCAGGGCGAGCAGTACATACGTTAATTTTATATTTCATGTATGATGCGACCCCCTTAAAATTAGCTTCAAAATTAGGTCTTCAAAAGTCGCGTGATACGAGAGTATATACGGTACAGACTCCAATGTTAAATTGAGACGATAAACACGATATCTAAAATCTATGCTCTGGTCATGTCTATATAATTATGACTGATCACTTGAAATGAATGCAGGACAGCGAATACATGCGTATGTCATCTTAATATAATATGATAACAGGTAAATGGCCCTAATATCTAATCTTATTAATTCATCTTATATGAGACTGAGATTTTGTTCACTTTTGGGATAAGAGGCAGGGTTTTCGTCATGACCTCCTTTCCTCATTAGATGCCCTGGAAATTCCACCCGTCTCTTTCCGATGATATATTTAAGTGTCCATTTTGTTTCTATTAGGTTGGTGCAAAAATAATGTCGTTTTTGACGTTCAACTTATATATATATAAAACGACATTATTTTTGCACCAACCTAATATTTCCTCTAAAACTTCGCCGGTGCTTCCATGTTTAGCCCATGTAGTATTCTCAGCATCCTTCTGTAGAACAACATTTGGGATGAGATGGCCTAAGCATTCACTGCCATATAGAAGTACCGATATTACATAACAGTTCAGTACAATTTTCTTTGTTTTCAATAATATTTTCCTGTTTCTTAATACTTTTATTATATTTTGAAAAACATCTTTCCCTATCCCAACGCGCCTTCATATTTCGGTATCGCATTTTTTTTTTATCCTTTATTAAAAAACATCCTAAATATTTAAATATTTACGCTTATTTAACTTCGGCATCCCCAATTTGTAATTTGCATGTTGCGCTCTTTTGCTGACAGACATACATTCTGTCTTCTTACAACTGATGTTTAGTCCTTTCTTCTCGCTTTCCCTTATTTCCTTCTGTAGGAGTTCCTGTATTTTTCTTTTTGTTTTCTATCAACCCTGTGCCATCTGCATATCTTATATTGTTAAGATTATGGCTGCCAATAATGAATCCTAGTAGGACTTCTAATTCTGTCAGTTTTTTTTTTTGGGGGGGGGGGTCACTATAAAGGTTGAATAAATCCGATTAGAAGACACATTTTAAAATAATGCAGTTTACCTCAATAACAGTTGGTTGATTTTTTTACGGCTTATCAACCTTTCGTAGCTTCTTTAAAGTTAAAACATTTTGGATTCAAGTGAATATGGTATTAATTTTTAGGGAATAATAATGATTTTCAGATACATGTCATACTATTTAACCTATAGGCGGGAAGAAGATGCGGATTCATACCTTTCCCAATAATATTTGCGCTTAAGTGAATGAAACGAACCCGACTGAAATTCGAACTCGGCTCTCCGATTTCTCTTTCCGAGTCATTATACCATCAGCACATCGAAGTTTACGGCACGTGGTATTCACAAGCAGTCACTCGTTTATGTATTGACCAGGCTCGACGTTGCTTAACTTCGGTGATCGAACGATAACCAGTTTTTCAACGTTAATCATAGTAGGTAATCTAACAAATTACAAGTTAGAATTGATTTGAGATATTTTAACTCTTTGAAATGTTCACCCAATCCAAGGCTCAATAGCCACTTCAGGTAGAGGGTTACTAAATGAGGTTTTTGTATGGGCGCAAGAGGAGAAAGTAAGCGCATATTATGAGGATATGTAGGATAAATAATGACTGATCGTAGACATGAAGGGGTTAAGATTGTAGTGACCGAGAAAGCATTCTCTCGGGAATGTGTCCTACAAAGCAGCGGTTTTGGGGAAGAAGCTGCCTGAGTGAAACTTCTTCCTTACCAAATGACCAATGGAATAGGAAGGCAACGAGGGTGATTCGACTTTGTGGACTTGGCTGAAAAGGTCTGGACTAGTGGAGCTAAAGAATGGAGATCGTCTGAACATTTGCCATAGCAATATCGGTAACGTAGAGATATGCTTGCTACGTTTCGTCTGTGAGAAATGGGCTGTAGCGTTGAAAATAATTCATCGCCTACAAGGCCGTGTAAACGATTTTAAACTCTGTCAAGACTGGAAAGTGGGCATTGAGCAGTTGCGGCCCGGAATTGGCGGTAATATTCCATTCGGGGTCTCACCTGACTTTTGTAAAGATAGAGAATAACTGGAAAAGTCAGGTATCTTTTAGAGTGGTACAAGGAACCAAACGTTTTTTTTAAACATATCTAGAGATGGTTTGTATATATGAGTGCCACTTAAGGGGTCTGGAGTGAGCTTCAGTGCCAATAGACGTTCATGGCAAGTGTGTGTGTGTGGGGGGGGGCTCATTGACAGTTGAACCGGACATCATGACCGGAAAGAATTCAGGGTGTTGATAGAACGTTAAGATATTCTAGTGTATCATCTAATTTTTTGTTCGGACAGCGCATCTCATCTCGTGCACGTCACATCCGGTGCTTGCATCTGTATTTTCTTAGGATTATTGTCTCATTTCCACCTCCTGCTGAACTCTGCATATATCTCTCGAACTGGGCCTATGGCAATCCAAGTTGATCGCGTGTTGAAATTCGTACGCGGTGATGTGTTCAAGTGGCCCTCTGTCAAGTCTCAAGAGCTCAGACAGAAAGGCGGACTTTCCGCAGGGGTTTTTTTTTTTTTTTTTTTTGTAACGTTGGATGCGATTCTGGCATTGGAGAGGAGGAAATAAATTCTAAAAACAGCAACAAAGTCCATGAAATTATTCAGAGCCATAAGTAAAGAATCTGTTCATACAATTTTTTTATTATAAAAATGTGTTCTTTGTTGTTAAAACAAAATGGTGTTCCATGAAAGAAAAATAAATTTTCCTTATTTTTTTTATTTATTGATTTCACTCCAAGGAAGGCAATAATGCCACTAAGATGCAAGGGGTTACTAAGTGTGAGAGAATATGAGAAAAAGAAAACATTTTTAAGGAGAGAGAACAATAAAAGAAAATGAATTAAGAAGACAGACGATAACAATTGACATTGCATTTAAATTTTTGAAACACAAAATTGACTGGGAGGCAAGAAACCGGGAAAAAGTTCCACAACCGAGAAGTGCGAGAAAATAAACTGTTTGCATAGAACTTAGCTATATCTACCCATTTCTATTGTTATGAGACCTATCTGCCAATCTATTACTGCGCTTAAATTCGTGAAATCTGGGTGACAAACAGGAAAACTCATCAGAACAATTAGCATGAAAACATTTATTGACTTGTAAGAAACGTGCGATTATTTCCAAAGAACAAGCTTTTGGAGAGGGATATTAAATTTTTAACGGGAATAGAATTGATTTACGAGGTCTGATCAAAAATTATCCGGACTGTTGCTATAGTAACGGAATTAAACCCCGCAGAGTGAGGTCGTTTGACACAGACTGACCTTGAACTCTGTCGCGCATACACACTAAGTTATTACGTTCTCGCTCATTTTCGTCGTTTATAGCACTGTTTGGAAGGAAAGTGTGTAGAATGTGGTCGCCTTTTTACGGTTTCTCAACCTTTTGCAGGTTATTTGAATTGATTTGTTATGTTTTTGCATTATTAATTTTTTGGTTAAATTTAGACAGCAATTTCAAAATATTTTTGAACAGAATATTTTAAAAAGAAATTCCCTGCACGCTAAATACTGGAACCATTTTGTAAAAATAGACGAATCAGTAACTTCATCAGAGCACGCCTATATTTTCTTTCTGTTGTTATTAACGCTATATTTGTTTGCACACAATTATAGCAACAGTATTGTTTTCATTAAACGAAGTATTGTCAACCATTATTATTCATTTTTGACTAATATTTAATTCATCTTGTTCACACTCCTCTCCGGTCTTCTGAATGGAAGTAGATATTCATTTCCTGTTTAGGATTGGGTTTCCGGTTCCTTCTAAAGGCTACTTCAACTCTATACTCCTAACGTCTCCGCATGAACTCTGAAATGTTTTTCACGAATTATTTATTTCATTTTTCTCCTCCCCCAATAGGACTAGATAGGTTCGCCTATCGTCCGGTTCACACTCCTCCCCGGTCTTTTGAACAGATGAAGAGTTTTTTTCCCTTGTTTGCTGTTTAGGATTGGATTTCCAGTTCCTTCTAAAATCCATTTCTATTTCTAATGTCTGCGATTGAACTCTGAAATGTTATTCACTAATCAAATCTTGACCTCTTCAAATCTAGAGTTGGTCGCTATCTTTCCTGCATAGCCCACAAGATTTTCACTTCCTGCCTTTTCTTACGCTCTTACAACACCAGGCAGTAACCATCTATCTTGAGTGGCTCTTGGGCCTTGTATTGTGTGAATATTAGTAACAAAAAATAGCCCAATCGATCAATCCCGTAATAATCATCGCTTGAATATTCTCATTATGTCTGTATCTATCTATCTGTTCCAGTCTGTTCGTATCTATCTATCTATCTATCTATCTATCTATCGTGATGGTGAATAAAAGAAAGGTACATTTGTAATGCTGTAGAAAGAACCTAAGAAAGCCTTTTATCAAGTTTGAGATATTTTGAACAACAATAGAGGTTTATTTCCTGTTTAGGATTGGGTTTCCGGCCCCATCCAAAGTCTGATTCCACATTATACTTTTAATATCTCCGACTAAACTTTGAAATTTTACTCACTAATTAAATATTAACCTCTTCAAGTCTAATGTTCGTTGTTATCTTTCCTGCATAGCTCCAAGAACTTCACTTCTTGCTCTTTCTTACGCTCATACGATACCACACGGTAACTTTCTACCTTGAGTGGCTCTTGGGCCTTGTATTGGGTAAACATTAGTAAAAAAAATTGCTTTTCAGTCTTGATTCGTAATTAATTCTAATATTAAGATAAAGGTAAATAAATAAACGGTAGATTCTCTCTGCCCGTCCGTGTATCTGAAACCCCCTCTGACTCGAGACACACTAACTCTACAAAGATATATTATACCTTTTTGGAATCAGGGTGATCTCGAGATTGAAATTCTGCCAGCATTAGGATTTGTGTCCGAATGGGGGGGAAGCAGCTAAAAATTAAGATTTGAAAATAATTGAAAAAAATTCGTGATTTGAAAAGTTTTTTTTCATTTATATATGAGTTTAAACTAACACAAAAATGCTGCGAATTTTTAAAAAAAAATGTTTTAAATTCAGTTTAAAATATTTCGAAAACTTTGTGAACCGAGAAAATCAATTTTGTTTCTTCAAAATGCCAAGGAATCAGAGCTAAAGTTTCGTAACGTGAGGTTTTGAAATTCCACGGAGTTTGTGATTTGAAGAACTCAATTTTTGGTCCAAATTGATTGTTCCATGAAGTGAATTGAGGAATTCAAAGTTTTTTCTTCAAAATTATCATTGCTGTGTTCTAAACTAGAGCAGAGGTCTCTTCAGTTTGGGGCCGGAGTCCCAATTCGCCTCCCACATGAGCTAGCTTAAAAATCTGCACGTCGTGTGGCTTCTAAACTTGTCCCGAATAAATAACAGTTGCCAATGCTTCAATTTAATAAAAATAAAATGTTTGATTTTCAAAAACTAATGGAGTCTTTAATTTTTATTTAATTTATTAATTCTTTCGTGGGTGGAAAGGTTGTAATTATGTTTACAAATCTCTCGTTGTGAACTTTACTCAGAAGATGATTAGGAAATTATTTAAATCCCTTTTCGTTAATGAGACTTGACTTTTTTTTCCTCTCGCGTTTCAGCAGAAATAGCCAGTCCCGTGTTAATGAAGCCAGGATCATGGGGATGATTTGTGGCAGTCCTGCCCGTTCGACGGAGCCCTCCCAAAAGAACAGCAAAACCGTAACAAGTAAGTATCTCCATTCTTTGCAATCTTTGAGAAAGTGGGAAATATCAAAGAATGAAACTCAATCGGTCTCCACCCACCCACACACGCACCCATCCCTATTATTTGAACTCATGCGCTTGTCAAAGATGAGGGCACTTGTTTAAATAGTTGTTTGGATAATGACAATATTTTATCTCCTAATTTCAAAGCTGAGAAGAGGGTTCACTTTATCAAACTTAAATAGTTCTACAGAAGGCTGCTGAGCATACCATCGACGGAACATGTAAACCAAAACAAAGAAGATGAAAACAAAAAAGACATGTATACTTAGAATCAGACAGAGACGGTTGAAATTTCTGGGATACATAATGAGGAAAGAGGGCTTGGAGAATTTGACACTCACAGGATAAAAAACAAATATTGCTAAGAGCTACAAAGGATAGGAAGGTGTAGACAACTATGTTCGTTCGCATCCAGAAATGACACGGTAAATACAAAAAAACTTACATGGGCGTGACTGTTTCCGAGATCGTCAGGATGCCATGACCAGTACCCCCCCCCACACACACACACACACTTCATGGAACGTCTCTTGTCCGGTAGTTATTTACTTGTTTTCCATCCAGCTCGGGCACAAATTTTGTCTCGATTTGCATAAATTTAATTTGAAAGTTGTTCTTCGTTCAAAGGAATAAATATATCCATTAAAAATGTTTTCATTTCAGGAAATCCTCAGAACGGCGATTCAGTTGTTTTCAAATTAGATGAAATATTTATTACCTAAAGTCGTCGTCCTGGGTATGACGATAAACTACGTCCGCGTCCTGGGTATGACGATAGACTACATCCGCGTCCAGGGTAAGATGATAAACTACGTCCAACAGCAAGGCCTCTGACCAGGAGGTTTTGAAGAGCGTGGAACCACCTCTTAATTGCTGGTGTTACCAGGTCCGCCCTGACCCAGGGTGGTAGAACCTGTTAGGGTCCCAGGTATAGGCAAATAGTTAACACCCAAACTGGGGTCAAAATACCATGAAAGTGTAAAAGTAGATTTTAATACCAGAAATACTTTGTAAAACAATTATTACCAGCAATAATTTTTTGAAGGAAAAATTATCGGCAATATTTAAAAAAAAAAAAAAATTACCAGCAATACAAACAGCTATACCTTCTTTGAAAATAAAAAAACGTTAACAGCTATATATTTTTTGAAGGAAAAATATTTCCAGGAATAGATTTTTGAAGAAAAACATTACCAGCAATATATTTTTTTGGGGAAAAAAATATTACCAGCAATAAAAAATATGTCGGCATTAAATAACCCATTGAGGTTGATATGCCGTAAAACAAACCAAACCAATATATACTGAGATAGATAGATAGATAGACAAGAAATATTACCAGCAAAAAAAAAATATGTCGGCATTAAATAACCCATTGATATGCCGTAAAACAAAACCAAAAACCAAATCCTAAAGTTGTGCATATACTGGCCTGTAAAAGATTTCGTTAATCAAAAAATAAAAAATCAATCTAATCTCCTGATGCAGAGCTTTTAGATTAATTGGAAATTAAATGGGGAAATTTATTAATCTTAAAATTATCTGTGGCCTAATTTTTTATTTTAATCCGGATTTTTTTTTCTTGACCTTGGTACTTACCTTTTTTTTTTCATTACTGCAGACCGTTTTTTTTTTTAATATTCTTTAAAGCCGAGTAAAGCAAAATGAAAAGTTTAATACAATATAAAAAACCATCAATGTTATATTCACTTAGTCTGTGTATAGATAGACATGAACAGAATAAGCAAAATCTTTTCCTTCGCCACTTGAGGTAAAGTAAAATCGTATTTTGCCAAAGGAAGCACTGCTTGCGTCCCTCGAAGATAAGCAATTGAAATTATGATTTGTAACCAGTCTGCACTGGAACTGGCAATGTCAGTGGAAAACATGAGACCAAGAAGGCGCAATGGGTCGTTCTCCAAGAGGTTCGCATCAGACATGCTAAAGACAAAAAAAATGGTTCTCTATGTTGATTAAATAATAAATGATACCAGTTTAGTTTGATTACTTCTTTCATTCATTCATGTATATTTGGGTAACAACGTTTCTTTTAAACATATTTTGTGGAGCATGACAGACAAGGAAAATTTGGATTTTTTATTTATTTAGGTTTTCTAATATTCTGACATTTTTTTCCCGTTCGGTGGGCGGTAAAGGAGACAACCATGACAAGAAATTAACACAACACACAACAGTAACGCCTTGAAAATCGCTAAAGTAACCGAAAGTGCTTGAGACAATAGTAGACACTACGGACAATAACACAATCACTTAACCCCACCAAACGGAAAAATGCCCGAATATTAGAAAAACTAAATTTTAAAAAATCATCAATTTTTTCCATTTCTTTCATATTCAACAAAACATACATAATTATGTATTTTTGATTTTTACATGCGGACAAAAACAATTGTTTGTAGTGAGCATGTTGTTTGAGTCCGTATGTAAAAATTCTTATAAGAAATAATTATTGCTCTACTCTTGATATTGAGCTCTTTTCTGAATTAATGCAGTGAACGTTTGAATTTATATTATTATCGTTCTCATTACATTTGAATATATATATATATATATATATATATATATAATGTTTGAATTTTTCGAGTTTTCATAAAATTAGTTATGGAGTGGGGGTAACAGATGTAAAAAAACAAAACATTACATGACTTTCAAAAAAATAAACATATTTAAAATAATTTCAATAATTTGTGAATAGTTTCCGAAAGTTTCATTAAAATCCGACAATTTTTATTTTTTTTATTTTTACAAGATTTTCCAAATTAATGTCTGTCCCTACAAAAACAATGCTCTAAAATTTGTTGCTATTAGAGGGACGCCGACGCAAAGAGATATAATCAAGAGTTAATGGATGGAAAAATTTAATAAAGTAATCAAAAAATACTTTGGTCTTTCCTCTTAATAATAACATAAACATGTTGATAAAACTTTGTGTTCACGTTTAAGCCCGTTTTTATCATGCTATGCTCTTTTTTCTTTTTCTTTTGTTTTTTTTTTTTAGCGAAATATATATAATGTCGATTTAAAGAAAAATAATAATAATTCATAATATCCAATTGTGCGCCCCTACACCTTGTTTTGTTCTTGTCATTCCAGAGCCATTTAGCCGAAGTAATGTTGTCATTGCGTTTGGCAAAGGAGCCACAGAAGAATACCAGAACTTCAATCCACTTCACGGAAAAGTTCAATATGGGAAATTGTTTCCGGACTCGACAGAACATCCATTAATCCAGGTGAGACACATTCTTTCAGTTTCAAGACTTAAAACCAGTAAAAGCAGGGGAAGACTACAAAACGAAATCAAGTTCACCACAAATATTTGTCGCAGTTAGCTCCCCTTCATTTCCTTAACCCTTCACCAGGGGTCTCTCTCTCTCTCCCGGGAGTATAAATACTGGCTGACCTTTCGCCTCTTTCCCTTTCCACGGCTTCGCACACGTGCGGCCAAACTGCCTCTCCTGGGGCCGACAACCTCGCACGTGGGGCGAGGTACAAAAACTTTCTCTTAAAATGTCCAATATGTGAACTCTAATACACAACCAGCGTTTCCCATGTTCAGGGAACACGCTAAAACAAAATTCACCCGTACGGACATTTCAATTCAACACACACACAATAACTTTCCATACAGACACTGTAACATTTTATTCATGTCTTCAATGTATTTGTAACTCGTGTTTTAATCTATTTGTAATTCACGTATTAATATATATTTGTTTTGTACATATATATCGGTCTCGTTTGTTTTCTTTTGCTTTCATTGGACTCCATTAAAGTCCAACATTCTTATGTAGCTGGACCGGCCAGCGGAAGCCATAACCTACAGATAATTCATCTTCTCTTCTCACACACACCACACCGCATCGGTTCTACTACATATTTCTCTCTAGTGCTCACTCTATAATAAAGTTTTTGTTTTTTTAACAATCTCTTGTTTCGTTAACTCAAACAAAAATGTAAATCAGTCTTTCTTTAGCCATAAGAATGTCCACCTTTGTGGTATAATTAATAACGTGAATTTTTTTTTTTTTTTTTTAATAATTTAATTAATACCGGATGTTCGTTTTAATTTCCACGATTAATATTAGATTTTACAGTCGGCATTAATCGGTTAAGAAGAATCCTAGCTTAAAATCCGTCCTCATGTGGCACTAATATCAGTCAGATGTGTATATAAATGTTTACAGAGCTTTCTTATACTGGCGATACTAGATAGGTGCATGATTCCTACGGTCGGTGTTCAAGCCCAAGTAAAAGTCAGTAGTTCGAATGCCGATTTTCAAGACAAACAATTCCTCCCTGTTTGTAAGCACAGAATCCCAAACGATTTTTCTGTCTTAGTAGTAGACTTAGCTGCGCTACCTACAGCCCCCAACAAAAAACGGCCAGTCTACTTAAGTATGTGACCTACCTTCTGAGTCCAATGATCCAGAAGAACAAATGTGTCTGATCTCTGAGTTGAGAAAATTCTCTGCATTAAAATATAGATTAGAATTAGACATATGCAGAAGTTTGGTGTTTACTTAACATACTAAACAAATACCATATGATGATAAAAAGAAATAAAAGAAATTATTTTAACTAATCTTAACACTATTTGTAAACGGTTTGAACGTCATTCAGAAATGCAATAAATCTGAAGAAAAAAATAGGTTTGGTTTCCATACAAAATCCACCGGAAGCTTTCATTCACTGTCTACTGTACTTCTTAGATGCTACTTTTAAATAAAGTTGCACATGTAGATCATTTTCTTGAAGGCAAATCACATCTTTAAGAATTAGGCACGTAGATCGCATACTTAAGTAACACCAAAAGGTCTTACTGTGTTCAAAATTATTTTCGGTAATTTTAAAATGCATTCATTACATTTCTCCTGAGCAAGCCGATAGGAAGACCATGTAGAGTCATATTTTGTTGGCTGTTGAGTATAAAGCACAAGTTTATAATGACTTTTATATTCTTTTTGACTCGAATGAAATTCCTATTGTATTTTTATTTTATTTTGTTCTCCACAGAATAAGTACTTCCTTGTAGCTGACCGTGAAGTGGACATGGATGGCCGGCTGTTGCATGAACCACATAGTGCCCAAGTCTACCAGAAGTTGTCCCACGCACCCGTTTATGGGATAGCCCAACCAAATAAAGATGAACTGAAGAAATTATTAGACTCCTTTCAAATTCCAAATGCAGCAGTAAGTTTTTACGACCTCGTTGCGTAATGTCATGTTTTTATTAGGCAAGTCAATGTCTTCGATATTAAACTTGAATGAATCTTATTTTATTCACTTCCATTTCTCAATTCAGACAACTTCTTTTAAATATGGCTCTACAGCCGTGTGTTCTTTTTTCACTTTCACTTTATTACAACCAAACAACAGGAAAATGTATTCAAACACACACGCATATATATATATATATATATATATATATATATATATATTGTGTGTGTGTGTGTGTGTGTGTATACATACAGACAAAGCTTTCATCAACGAACTAATGTTAAAGCTGATTGTTCATGGGTGGGAAGAGATTATTTTTGAGTTATTAAACTACTATATAGTAACTATTAGTAGTTATGATCATAGTGTAAATACTATGAACATGGACATATTGAATAAATAAATATAAACTTAATATAGATATATTAATTAAAGTAACAAAAATAATAGATTTCTCACAGCTACTTTCTCACGCACGCGCTAATGTATCGTACTTTATATACTGTACACCCGTCTTTGTTTACAATTCAAAGGTCCGTCACCGCCGCCAAGCGGTCATTTTGAGAACTAATACGACTCAGTCCACTAAGCCCGCAAATTTTGAAATACATCGCTGAAGATTTGGGAGTTTTTTTTTCCTGCAGATTTTTTTATTTTGACTGCAGATTTTGTCCGTTGCATACAAAGTCCGTTGATGAAAAGTTTGTGTGTGTGTATATATATATATAATCTCAAAGGACAGCCCAAGTCGTTACTTAAGTTTCACACTCACGCGATCTTCACTAACGACTCGGGGTGTCCTTTATTAAATGTTGACGACGTGAATAGTTTTTTGAACTGTTTGACATAATCTGGGCGTTAAGCACTTTAGTGAGGCGGTAGGTATTTGACTTTTGAACTTTCATTCTTTTTTTTCTTATTCAGGAATTTCTCTTGTTAGGTCATCTGGCAAGCTGTCTGTTGGTCACACCAATACAGTTGGCTATTCTTATATATACGTGTGTGTGTGTGTGTGTGTGTGTGAAAATAGAGATATATATTAGGAGATCAGACACACGAACACATATTGTACACTTAGGTAGCAAGAAGTGATTTAAACAACTTTTATTATTTTTTTAAAATCATTTCACCCCAAGCAAGGCAGGAATGCTACTCGTGCACAAGGGGTTACAGAGAGTGAATGTGAGAGAAAAGAATAGGTATAGTGGGGGACTGAGGAAAGGATAGAAAATGAGCGGGGTTCAAGACGATAGATGGCGATTGTCGTTGCATTTAAATTCTAGTTAGAAGCAAGGAAACGGAAGGGAGTTCCACTGTTGGGAAGTGCGAGAAAAGAAACTGTTGGAATAGAAATGGCGGTTACATTTAATTAATTCAACAGTAAAGTAAACTAGATGCCAATCTAGTACCATGCTTAGGCTCATGTAATCGGGTACCGGGGGGGGGGGACTCGTCAGCGCAGTTGCCATGAAAATATTTGTAGAAAATGCAGAGGGAAGCCACAATGCGTCAGTGAAAAAGACTGAGGTCAAGATGCCAAGTCAGGATCGATTACATTGCAGATTTTTCTTTGAATTTTGTCAAGAACCTCGAGATAAGGAGCGGGAGCATCAGACAATATATGGCAACAGTATTCAGTGCACGAACGAATGGTAGATGTGTAAACGTGCAAGAAGTAGGCGTTCCACTTCAAGTCAGTTGAGAACATGAGGCCAAGAAGGCGCAGTGTATTGTTCTCCATGAGTCTAGCATCAGCCATGCTGACTGCAGGCAGGAAGGTTTCTCTATGATGGTTAAATGAGAGCAGTTTAGTTTTGGAAACTGATGACATCACGGAGATCATGGATGAAGATCAGAAACAATATAGGACCCAGGATAGAACATTGGGGCACACCCATGTTCACGTGAAATGATCTGGAAGCGGATCGCGTTCAAAACAATCCTCATTTCATGATTTGATAAGAATGGCTGGAGTAAATCAAACACACGTAGCTCTGGTGCTTACGTAAAAAAACCAACATGCCATATCTCGAGTCACTGCTCAAGCTTCGCCGTTGTTATTAAGAGCTTGATGTATATATTCAGTAATGGCCGTTAGCACACCAGCAGTAGATGTGGCAAAACGGAAGCCATATTGTTTGTCAGAGAGTAGGTCATGAGAGGTATGATGCTTAACCACTTCAGCATTGATTAGAGCCTCGAAGACTTTGCGAGAAAAGCGGTAGGAGACTAATAGGGCGATAGTTAAGGGGTCAGAAGGTTCTACAGAGTTCTTAAAAACAGGAACTACAGAGACAGACTTTCAACAAGCACGAAACAGCGAGGAAATAGTTGTAGAGTTTGGAGAAAATTGGAGCCAGCTCGAGAGCACATTTCTTTAGGACAACGCCTGGGATCCCGTCACCTCTACTTGTCTTATGGAAATCTGTCGCAGTTAGCTCCCCTTCATGTTCTTAACGCTTCACCAGGGGTCTCTCCCTCCCGGGAGTATAAATACGGGCTGACCTTTCGCCTCTGTCTCTCTCTCTTTTTTCCACAGCTCTTTCCACGGCTGCGCCCACGTGCGTCCAACGGGCCTCGCTTGCGGTCGGCAACCGTCGCACGTGGTGCGAGGTATTTCCAGTATGTGAACTCTCACACACAACTAGCGTTTCCCATGTTCAGGGAATACGCTAAAACAAGATTCACCAAACCGTACGGACATTCCAACTCAAACACACACACACAATAACTTTCCACACAGACACTAAACGTTCTATACATGTTTTAAATGTATTTGTAAATTCGTGTATCAATCTGTTTTTATCTGTTTGCTAATATATATTTGTTCGCATACATATATTTGTCTTGTTTGTTCCTTTGGACCCCATTAAGGTCCAACATTTTTTATGTGGCTGGACCGGCCAGAGATAATTCATCTTCTCTACTTCTTCCATTCTCACACGGCCGGTCCACCACAAATCTAATTTAGAAATAACATCCGACGCCCATGATGGGGTTATGCACATATGACCCAGAAGAGCCTCTGTTCTAGTAGAGAAATTAAGTCTGGGTACTCCAATTGAGTCGAGTGTCGAATTGGAAGAGAATTTCTGAGCAAAGCATTCAACCTTATCTGCTGTAGATATAAGGACATCGAATTGATTGAATAGAGGAGAGATGAAGGGCTTGCTTTTGTTCAGCACACTCTTGCAGAGCTGCCAATAATCTCTAGAACCGAACTTGCGAGATGCTATACGTTTTTTTTTTTTCATTTTATCAGTAAACGGCAACTTCGCTTCTTTTGAGGACATGCTTGTACTCGTTACGAGCAGAGACAAAAAGACATCTGTTGCAATTAGACGTGTCGCTCTGGTGCAACCGGAAGAAATGATTCCTGTGGGCTATAGCGGAGGTGCATGCAGGTGAGAACCAAGGAGATGAATGCGGTTTAACTTGGTATTTCCTTGCAGGAATGAAATCATTGATGCCACTTTTCCTATTTATGGGGGAAGTCACAAGGTAAACTGCTCTCTCTAACTTTGGAGGGCAACCAGACTAAGAGAAGAAAATCAGTTTTTAAACCATGGCAAAGTCAGTAAAAAAAACACTCTACTAGCTTTCTTAAGAAAGGTGTACAATTCACAAATAAAAAGAAAAGGAACTCGTGGAGAGTCCTGATCGCCTACATCCTGAAAGGACAGGTTTAAGAAATATGTACATATGTAATTATTTACTTGTGTGTGTGTGTGTGTGTGTGTGTGTGTGTGTGTGTGTGTTATTGATAATGTATGTCATTGGTGTACCCCCTATACTAAATCTTTCATCTTTTCTGAACAGATTGTAAATGGCGACATTTTTCTTCTCTTCAGATTTTATTGGTCAATTTACGTGAGGAACCAGTTCTGTTTCTTTCCGGGGATGAATTGTCTTCCAATACAGTTACATTTTCCATTCGGGAGAAGGACAAGTTGCAGTCATTCATTATTCATGGAATCACAGCCAAACATGCCAGCCTGAACGAAATCGCCATTCGAAAAGAGGTGAAATCAAAATAAGTACTTCTTAATCAACCCAATTAATTAATTAAATCAATTAATTGAATGACAGTTTTTAATCCATTAATCCCAGTGTATTTTTTATCACTTTAAACCCCAAAAGTATTTTATCTGTCCATTCTGTGTTTATCCATTTGATTCCTAATTTTGACGCTTTTAATCTGCAGATTACTTTTATCCAATTAATTATTTTTTTAGACTTTTTATCGAAAATTCCAGAATAATCTCATAATTTAACCAGAATATTAAAGAAAAAAGATTTATTATAAATTACATTTTTTCCCTTTTATCTTTTTGGGTTTTCTTTAAAAAATTCAAAATCTTTTATTTTAAAAGCTGAAAGAAAGATTTCAGAGAAATATCTAAATTTTTAGAGTTGTTCCCCTGTGAAGCAAATATTAAATCTTTTTGCTTGACACGGATGCGTTGATAACACTATTGGCAGCAGTAAGCCCTTTTGTCTTCTTTAGAATCTGTGTAAAAAGAAGGAAAACAACTGGAAGCATGCATGTTCTAAATCTGAAGAGGTTAGCTCTCTCTCACCTCGAACCAAGATCGGGATAGGATGCTAAAATTAGCGCTTCATGTCATAGCTGCAAATGCCTTAGACTCTACACCTCACTGACGCTTTGATTCACCAACAGAGTGTTATGGCTATATCACATTGGAACACTAGTTCCTGTATGTTCACCGAAGTTAAGCAATGTTGAGCCTGGTCAGTACCTAGATGGGTGAATGCTTGGGAATATCAGCTGCTGCTTCCTCTAGAATAAACTTTTCTATCTCTATTTGTTTTCCTCTTTCGTTTGTCGGTTTTCTCAATCAACCTAGCACTTTTATTTTTGTTTGTCGACACCAACACTTTCTCAGTTTCAAACGACGACCCCTAATTTAATAGCAACACCCGTTTAGGGTTCACTCTTTGGGAATTTCTTGGAGGACACTTTTGGATATACGTAAAAATGTACTTATTATTTAACACGAATATTTGTTACAGTGTTAAACAGAAAATATTTTCATCACAATGTAAACAATATCAACAAACAATATGGCAATTAATTTTCAAATATCTGGACGACTCCAGACCCTTGACTAATACACGCCAGCCATATTGAATCATTTGAAGTAGTGGATGACAGAAATGTTTGAATTGGTAATCCTTCATAAACATTTTAAGACTGACAGATGAGGCCTTATAAAATTAGAAAGGCTCTATCGATGCTAAAAGAAAATGAATACTTGGAACCCGTGGGAGAATTTCCTAATGAACAATTTAATGGACTGTCTTACAGACTTTGTGTAGGGGACTAAAAAAATGGAAATGTCGTCTGGTAACTAGAGATCTATTGTCCAGACATACTTCCTCATTGTATTTGTGGTAGGATTTTGATTACTGGAAACATTGAAAGTTTTATTTATTCTGTTCAGCGTGAGTCTTTTAGTATTCGGCATAACAAAAAGTTTCTTAATAACGTAAATATTGGTAGCAGTCTGGGAAAATGTCCGCTAGTGGTAATTTGATGACAGACAATGATAGCGGTAGTAGTAATCTTAGAAATGGGTCAGTGTCAATCTATTGTATTTTTCTTAGCCTTAAGCAGGGCAGAAATAGGATTAGCAGATGACATCTTAATTGCTTCTTCACGCATCACGCATATCTGGTTTCTACGCGGCAGCATCTCTGTTCCTGCTTTCACCATCTTTTCTGCTTTTAGCTTAGAGGTGTCAGTTTATATGTTTTGACCAGGCACCGAGATTCTGGTAGGAACTTTGGTTTTGGCAAACATCAAAATTTTCTTTAAATTGTTTTGATTGGCCCAAATTATTTTATTCTCCAGCGTACATTTCTTTTTTTCTTTTTCTTTTCTTTTTTTTTTTTTAAACGGAACGTTTGAACGTGGAATCTCCCTAATTTTTAGTATTTTTAAGTGGGCTCTGATCCTGCAAACTGCCGGTGTTTTTCGGCTGGATTCAGTCTTTTTTTCTCTCTCTTTATTTGAGGGTGGCTTACTCAGTAGTTAAAAGAAGCACAGAAAGAGTTGAGAGAGAGAGATAAAGAAAAAAGATGAAAAAAGGGTTTTTAAAAGTAAGCGCAAATACCATATTTTAATTCTTTTTATTTGTTTATATATTTTTATCGGGACTCGCTACGTATTAATTGGCCAATGTCGATCATTGTTCATATGAATCCGAAGTTAATTTCCTCCCTGGGTGAAGAAAACCTTTTTTACCATTTTTATTCTTTGGCCTCAATTGATCTGAATTTCCTCCCTGGGTGAAGAAAACCTTTTTTACCATTTTTATTCTTTGGCCTCAATTGATCTGAATTTCCTCCCTGGGTGCAGAAAACCTTTTTTACCATTTTTATTCTTTGGCCTCAATTGATCTTAATTTCCTCCCTGGGTGCAGAAAACCTTTTTTACCATTTTATTCTTTGGCCTCAATTGATCTTAATTTCCTCCCTGGGTGCAGAAAACCTTTTTTTACCATTTTTATTCTTTGGCCTCAATTGATCTGAATTTCCTCCCTTGGTGCAGAAAACCTTTTTTACCATTTTTATTCTTTGGCCTCAATTGATCTTAATTTCCTCTCTTGGTGCAGAAAACCTTTTTTACCATTTTTATTCTTTGGCCTCAATTGATCTTAATTTCCTCTCTTGGTGCAGAAAACCTTTTTTACCATTTTTATTCTTTGGCCTCAATTGATCTGAATTTCCTCCCTGGGTGCAGAAAACCTTTTTTACCATTTTTATTCTTTGGCCTCAATTGATCTTAATTTCCTCCCTGGGTGCAGAAAACCTTTTTTTACCATTTTTATTCTTTGGCCTCAATTGATCTGAATTTCCTAACTGGGTGCAGAAAACCTTTTTTACCATTTTTATTCTTTGGCCTCAATTGATCTTAATTTCCTCCCTGGGTGCAGAAAACCTTTTTTACCATTTTTATTCTTTGGCCTCAATTGATCTTAATTTCCTCCCTTGGTGCAGAAAACCTTTTTTACCATTTTTATTCTTTGGCCTCAATTGATCTGAATTTCCTCCCTGGGTGCAGAAAACCTTTTTTACCATTTTTATTCTTTGGCCTCAATTGATCTTAATTTCCTCCCTGGGTGCAGAAAACCTTTTTTTACCATTTTTATTCTTTGGCCTCAATTGATCTGAATTTCCTCCCTGGGTGCAGAAAACCTTTTTTACCATTTTTATTCTTTGGCCTCAATTGATCTTAATTTCCTCCCTGGGTGCAGAAAACCTTTTTTTACCATTTTTATTCTTTGGCCTCAATTGATCTTAATTTCCTCTCTTGGTGCAGAAAACCTTTTTTACCATTTTTATTCTTTGGCCTCAATTGATCTGAATTTCCTCCCTGGGTGCAGAAAACCTTTTTTACCATTTTTATTCTTTGGCCTCAATTGATCTGAATTTCCTCCCTGGGTACAGAAAACCTTTTTTTTACCATTTTTATTCTTTGGCCTCAATTGATCTGAATTTCCTCCCTGGGTGCAGAAAACCTTTTTTACCATTTTTATTCTTTGGCCTCAATTGATCTTAATTTCCTCCCTGGGTGCAGAAAACCTTTTTTACCATTTTTATTCTTTGGCCTCAATTGATCTGAATTTCCTCCCTGGGTGCAGAAAACCTTTTTTACCATTTTTATTCTTTGGCCTCAATTGATCTGAATTTCCTCCCTGGGTGCAGAAAACCTTTTTTTACCATTTTTATTCTTTGGCCTCAATTGATCTTAATTTCCTCCCTGGGTGCAGAAAACCTTTTTTACCATTTTTATTCTTTGGCCTCAATTGATCTTAATTTCCTCCCTGGGTGCAGAAAACCTTTTTTACCATTTTTATTCTTTGGCCTCAATTGATCTTAATTTCCTCCCTGGGTGCAGAAAACCTTTTTTTACCATTTTTATTCTTTGGCCTCAATTGATCTGAATTTCCTCCCTGGGTGCAGAAAACCTTTTTTTACCATTTTTATTCTTTGGCCTCAATTGATCTTAATTTCCTCCCTTGGTGCAGAAAACCTTTTTTACCATTTTTATTCTTTGGCCTCAATTGATCTTAATTTCCTCCCTGGGCGCAGAAAACCTTTTTTACCATTTTTATTCTTTGGCCTCAATTGATCTTCATTTTTTTCTTCATTCATTTTTTTTCTTTTTCATTCTCTTTTTTACAAATATCTCTTTCGTCCTTTTCTTTTTTGCATACATCTCTTTTGTTCTTTTCATCATTCATAAACTTCCTCATTAATTTTTCATTAATTTTTCTATTTTTTCTTCATCACTTTATTTTTTTTCATTCGTCATCTCTTTCATTTTTCATCCATCTCTCACATTCTTTATCTATTTCCTTTTCTTCATTATCACTTTTCTTCTTTCCATATTTATTTATTCATCATTTCCTTCTTTTATCCTTTTCGTCATGTTCTTTCTTTTCATTACTTCTTTCCTTCATTTTTTCCAATCATCTTTTTCCTTCTTTTCATTCATCCACCTCTCTTCCTATTTTGTCCATCATCAACAGGTGCTTAACCATGCTGCCATGGAAGAGAGCAGCAAATTCTGCTTCTACAACAGTTTGTCTAATGCCCAAAAAGAACCCCACAAATACAGTATCTTGTGTGAAGATTTCCTCCTCACCTCCGACGAGATTTATCATCAACTTCAGTTTGAATATCAAAATCTCAAGTAAGGCCAATTTGTGTTTGTTACATCAAAAACAAAATACATTCACTTTTCCGATCTTTTTAATTCAATTTTGTTTACTTAAATTTCTTACATGAAGTACTTGACTATTTTTGACTTGTATTTCTTTGAGATTTGTTTTATTTTAGGATTGTTCGCAAGTAACATGGAAAAAATCTTAAGAAAAAGCCTATAGTGACATTTGAATTCATGTCCCAAATTAATGTCTAGCTGTACAGATGAATCGCCGACATAGACCAACATTTGGAATATCCATTTTTATACTTTGTTCAGAAGAAAATATTTATTAACAGGCAGCTATTTCTATTTCAAATTTGGCCTCCATGTTGATTCTATTTCCCATCTATATTTGACCTATGCCTGATTTATCTGCTCAAGGTTGTGGCTTTTGAATGTGTTTTATGTTGTTTTATAAAGATGGCTTATAGCCATATCACGTTTAAACACCGGTTCCTGTATGATCACCAGAGTTAAACAATTGTCGAACCTGGTCAGTACTTAGATGGGTGACCACATAGGAATACCAGGTGTAAGCTTGGATGTGCGGGTGGTGTAATGGATAATGACTCAGAATTGTTAACCAGAGAGCTGAGTTCCAATTCCGACTTGGTTTGTTATATTCACTTAGACACAAATGCTCATGGAAAGGATATGTATCCACCTCTTCGACCCCCAACTTTGTTTTAATTTGTAGCACTTGTATCAGTAAATCATTATTATCTACGCCCACCTCACAAAAACATTTTTAAAATCTAAAAAATATTTTCTGGCTTTAAATAACCTGCAAAGGGTTAAGCTGTAGAAAATGGGTCAATCAACCAATAAAGATGGGGATAATAGAAAAAGAATATTGAATATTAAGATCTTATCTCAAACCTTGAAAGACCGAAATCTTCATTAGAGCTAAAAAAACAAAAAAAAGAACTCGACCTATCCTGGATATAGGGGATGAAAAATCGTCATGATTATGGGGCAATGTAAAATTCTCAGCTTGGCCAACTTCTAGAAACCTGACCAAATAGCCAAGCATTATAGGGAAAAGATTCTTTGTTGGGCCAAGAAATTTTCAGCACCTCTTCATATTAATGCAGTGAAGGAAAGCAATCTGCTTCTTTATCAATAAAAAAAGAATTTAACCTTATAAACTTAAATTTATAACTTAAATTTGAATATAGTCATAAGTTTTTTTGTTTTTTTTTACCAGTCTAACAGAACAAGCCCAAACTCTAAAAATCTTACTTTCATTTGATTTTGGCATTCTGTCTATCCATACAATTCATTAGATTCTGCTGTTTTAGCCATCCATATAATCATGGTTTATAAATTGTTAGCAAGAAAACAAAGCCAGTTCACTTTCAATGTTGATTGTGATATCTTTCTCTTTTGTAGATGTAAACGGGTTTGTCTGCCATTGTATGGAGCACCAACTGAAAAACAATTTGATGATTTCATTGCTATGATGAAAGTAAGTTCCCTCTTCTCTTTGTCTTGCTTGTTATTTGCTATTCATGTGAATTCAATTTGCACATTATGTTAATACTACTATCTGGATATCTGTCCATATTTCCGAGATGAAGTATTGTAACTATTTACATTATTTACATTGTTTGGATTGTTGTCCTCATCTTCGTTGCTATATTCACGACGTTTCGGCTGTTGTATGCTCCGGACTTCTTCAACTGATTGGAATTTCAATTTATTTTTGTCCACCGGGGTAGATTCTTCTAGTTCCACGTGCCATGCTTCTTCCGGATGTCTCAGTATCAGTTATCCCCCTTTAACTCAACTCTCCAATTTTTTGTTCACTTCTGCTGTAAATAATGTAAATAACTATCTGGACAGTTTAATGAGACAATGGAAATTACAACACCAATTTGGAGGGCACACACCTGGCAATTTGAAGGGCACACACCTGGCAATTTGAAGGGCACACACCTGGCAATTTGAAGGGCACACACCTGGCAATTTGAAGGGCACACACCTGGCAAGAGCGATAGAAAATAATTTAAAAGACAGGAGAGGGAGAGATTCCTACGCAATGAAGTAATCTACTCGTATATCAAATTTTGTAAATGCAGGACAATTACATCACAAATAAAAAGTTGAATCAAGAGAGACGTTGGGAATAATATAAACAGAGCATGTGAGAAATGAGGAAGTTTTAAGGAAATAGAGAAGAACAAAGAAACTGCTGCCCTTTCATTTTCTGTCTTGCTGGTTTATATCAATCTGTCTATCAATCTATCTATCAATCTTGTTTGCAGCTGCAATAGAATTTTGGGCCTATTTCTGCTGTGCTATGAATATGTCTATGACAAAACACAATATCCTTTCCACTTTCAATATCAATTGTCGTATACTTTCAAGTTTTCCCTAATAACAAAACATTTTCCAGATTTATACTTTTTTTAAAATTATGTGTTGTGGATTTTTTTATTTTTAAAATTATGTGTTGTGGATATTTTTTATTTAAACAACTTTTTCTTTGTTGTGGGTCGATTCAGACCCACAACAAAGAAAAAGTTGTTTAAATAAAAAATATTTTTATTTTCGTGTTTTTTTTTTTTTTTTGGTGGGGGCAACTAAATGTTTCTTAGTGTATGATAGTTAAAGTTCTTGTTTATTGAGATAAAAAGAAAATTTGATTTCTTTGCATGTAATTGTGAAAAAGAGGAGGCAAGGGAGAGAGTGAGGGGTTAGAGTAAGTGTCACGTAGTTTAAGGAAGAATGTAAGTGTTACGTAGCTTGGTGAGGAAGACGGTTGAATAAATAAAGGAATTTTCTTTTAAGCCACATCGATGTGAAACTGTTGCAATCTGTATCTCCTAACTGACCTGTCTGGTTTAGAAACTTTGCTCATATAACCTTCAAAGGGATCACAAAGCTTGTTTTTTTTTTATTATTATTGTTAGCGAGAACACGACCTGTTGGTTGAAAAATGTTAAATACTTATTTTCAAAGCTTTGAATAACTGGAAGGATACACAAATCCTGTAACTGAAAAGCCATTTTTTGTCAGTTAGTGTTTTGACTGTCTTGTATTATCATCTTTGCTCCACATCTGAATGAAAAAAATTGATGTGAAATTGATATTTCTTTTATTTAAAGACATTTATGATATGTTTAACGTTCTTTTTATAGATACAAGTATTTAAGCAAATGCTCTGTTTTTTTATAATAAACAGTATTAAATAACATTTACCGGCCTGAATGTTCCAGAAATTTTCATAGAAAATTTTCGTTCTATGAAAATTTCTCGGACATTCAGGCCAGTAAATGTTATTTAATACTGTTTATTATAAAAAAAAACAGAGCATTTGCTTAAATACTTGTATCTATAAAAAGAACGTTAAACATATAAATGTCTTTAAATAAATTGTCGGACTTTGTCCAATTCAAAAATATATATTTCTTTTATAAACTTTGTTGAATTTTTCTTTTTTTTTTTTCCTAGGGAGATATTTATGATGGAAAGTCCAAAATGCAGATGCATACTATTTTTATTTGCAACAATGGCCATGAACGAAGTACATTGGCAATGGTTATGAGTGGCCTGATGTATGGGCACATTTTTGGATTTCCGCACGAAGTCAGGTAGGCAATTTGAGGGAAAAAAATGGTTTTCCTCTTGACCAGTAGTGTTGCTAAGATGGCAACGGAGCGGGGCTATTACTGTAGACTTTCTTGGTAATTTTCATTGTTTTACGACTATTTTTTAAAATTTTTAATGAAACCCAACGGAACTGGATTTATGAATTTCTCTTTTCCTCTAGAATTGACAACACGAGTATTAAACTTTATTTTTGCCAATAAACAGCCTAATAAAGTTTTTAACATTTTTCATGTTTGTTCTCAAAAAAACATATAAATCCAGATGCTTACAAACTATTTTAATGAATTTATGTGACGAGAGCAAAGGAAGAAAAATGCCAAGAAAATACATTTTTTTTTTTAAATTTATAATTTCAATTATTCATAGCTAGGCGTTTATTTAAATTTTCTTGTTCACATTTTTTAAAAATTTATGTATGAAACAAAACATTGTTTTCATAGCTATTACTTTAAACTGGTAAATAATAAACATTGCAGTTCACATATTTTTATAATCTTGTAAATATAAAATTATTCTTGTGAATAAAGAATCTAATAATTAAATAGTGTTTAACATCTTTGTTGTCACTTCATGAGAAAAAAGTGAATGCATAAATCCAGTTTGTTTGGGTTTTATTAAAATTCTAAAAATAGATTTTTAAAATAACAAAAGTACCGAGGGAGTATAGAGCAACAGTCAGGAGAAAAAAAATGTTGAATACCAAAAACATAATTTTTTTTTTTCCAAGTTTATAAAAGAAATCTGTCCTAAAAATTTCTTTTGTAGACATTCCACAAATTAACAAAAAAAAAAAAAAAAACATAATTTTCTTATTTCATCCTTTTTAATAAAACTTTAATTTAATAATTGATTATATTTTTCAATTCTAAACATGAAAGGAAATAAACGAATGAAAAACAAATGGAAAATATAGCATTCCAAACATCTCATTTCTTATTTGAAACACAACTTGTTGCATCAGGCCACATTCAATTTACTTTTCAAAAAGTAATGATATAATCTACTTTTTAAAACACAAATTTATTTTTACCCTCACCAGTGGTAGATGTAAAAAAAAAATTTTTTTAAATTTCATGTGAGTTGAAACCTTGGGACAACACAACAGGAATTTTAGCCAATTTATCCAAACACAACAATCACATTGTACAGTGCTGTTCGATAAAAGTGACTCACCTTATCCTTTGAATTTATCTCAACTTTCGTTTCATCGGAGAAGAGAACATTCTTCCAGTCTTCTACAGTGAAATTTTTGTAATTGTGAGCCCATTCGAGTCTCTTGGCTTTGTTGGCTTTGCTTATTAGCGGCTTAAACCTTCGTGTACAAGATTTGTAGCCTTGTTCTAACAGCCACTGATGGACTGTTGAAGAGGCAAGACTAACATCTTGCTCTTTGCTTAGACTGGCTGCAATTTCTTGGCTAGTTATAGTCCTATTCTTCGCAACTTCTCTCTTGATTAACCTGCCAGTTCTATCATAACTCTTTTTCTTTCGTCCCCTTGTTTCCTTTCTTGGAACAGGAGTAGCATCATTATGTGCATTAAGCACTTGAGAGATAGTTGATTATGAGGTTATAGCAATTTCTGCAATTTTTCACATAGACTTGCTTGCTTTTGAGAGGGCAATGATAGATGCCTTAAGTGGTTCTGATGCGTGTTTGTACCCTTTCATCTGCTTAGTGACTTGAGTGGCTATTTCAAGCTGTTTTTATGCTGTATGAGGCTTTCTGGAATATTCTGGAATACTCTAGATTTAATTTAAGCTGTTCTAGAATTCTCTAGAATATTGTTCTGAGTGTATTGTAAAATAGTTTTCAATATTTTGTCAAAAGCTCTTTAAATTTACCAGTTTAATCATTAGAATGCGATATCTGAGTCACTTTTTTTGCACAGAGTTTTTTCCTGAATCTCATTTATATCCAAATTTATAATTATCAATAGAATACCTTAGGGTGAATAAACATTTTTCCTAGGTGGTCGGGAAGAGGTCTTTATATTAGTAAGATTAAAAATTATTTTAACCCCAAAAACAATAGACAAAAAATATCTTTACTAAAAAATTCAGGTGAGTCACTTTTATCAAACAGCCCTGTAAAAGGATATTTTTCACTAGTAAAAAAGTCATTAAATTTAATAGATACAAAATGACAATTTTTAACACATACACACACACACACACACACATTATATATATATATATATATATATATATATATGTTTGTGTGAACTATGTGTGTGTGTATCTGTGTGCATGGCATCCCAAGGATGGTGCGGATGAGAATTTTTCCTCCCACTACAATCAAACACCATCCTACACAATCATAAATAAATCTAAAATTAATCAGATTGTTTGACGATCGCAAAGGGTGTGAAAACCAGGGTCACAAACTCACATCACTGCAACTAGTATATATATAAGGAAACTTTGAAGGATTCTCCCCCCCCCCACATCAAAGATCATCCAATCAACATATGAACACTACCACACACGCACACACGTTATCACCCAAATCCAAGGCCAACTAGAAAGTATGATACACAAATGTACACTCGATCATCTTTGGAAACTTCACACATAGACACTACGAGACTGATGCAAACGTGCCCACGAGAATCTAGACACACTAACAAAAGACACACATGAACACCACAAGACAAAGTAAGCGAAAAACACTTCCACTTCTATAATATATTTTTAAAAATTCTGATAAAGCTTAAATAAAGGTGAAGCGTTAAATTTATAAATGTTTCCTGATTGTTTCTTATACTATCAGTCATTTGGATTCATATGTGTGTTATATATATATATATATAATATAATATATATATATAATATAATATATATAATATAATATATATAATATATAATATATATAATATATAATATATATAATATATATAATATAATATATATAATATAATATATATAATATAATATATATAATATATATAATATATAATATATATAATATAATATATATTATATATAATATATATAATATATAATATATATAATATAATATATATTATATATAATATATATAATATATATATAATATATATAATATATAATATATATATAATATATATAATATAATATATATATATATATATGAATATGAAGAAATATAGTCTTAAGGTGTGCTATATTTCTGGGATAAAGTGCTCAATATCAGAGATAGAGCGGGTGTAAATAAAAAGTGAACATTGAAATCAACACTCAGAGGTGACTGGCTGTTTCATGCTCGCTGCAATCGTCAGGCCACCTGTTTTTTTGTTTTTTTTCTTGGCTATAAATAATAAAAATATAAAAACAAGCACAAACAACTTCCGGCAAAATATCCGCCAAAATAGACTACCCAGACAACTGACATGTATATATAAATAGCTGAGAAAAAGAAAACAACACACGTGACCTGACGATTGTGTCTAGCATGAAACAGCCAGTCACCTCTGAGTGTTGACTTCAATGTTCACTTTTATATTTATATATATATATATATATATATATATATATATATAACATTCTTAAAAAAAATAATATTAAAATTTTATAACAGTCTGTGACTAAAAATGGCCATGTACATGAAGGTCAGTTGTACCAAATAATGAGGAATAAATGTATATTTATTAGTGTGTGTGTTTGTATATAATGATTTCTATATCCTGTTTCTTATTTATGAGTGCTCTATTTTAAATATTTTCAAAAGAAATTTTTAATCCCCATAACCACCCATTTTGAAGATCACCCTGCATGAAACAGTGTGTTCATGGGAAAATAATCCAAAATTGTTATATACATACATATTTTTTAAATTAAATATTTTTTCAAAATTTAATTTTTTTAATAAATATTTTTTCAAAATTAAATATTTTTTTCAAAATTAAATATGACTTGAAAAAAAAAAGATAATGAAATAAAACAAAATCAAGAAACAATTTTCCCTAAAGACTCCTACATTGTGGCTTTGTGTCAGATCAAACTTTTGTAAATATGTATAATACTTACTAGCCACATGCAGATACATTTTCTGGGCAGCTTGTCTCATTCAGTCCTGCAATAGTGAGTTCAGTATTTACCACATGACCCACATTTGTGTCCTTGTGGTCAGATCATGTTTATTATATTCAGATATATCAAAAAGACGCATTTCCCTTCAAAGTCTCTTAAGAGTCACTAATGAAACCTGAATTGTGAAATACTAACGCACGGGACACGCATTTTAAAGTAAATTTGCATAAAGAGGATCTGCACTAAGGCATCACTGAAATGACTTGCTGAAATGCACTTGTATTTTTTATGCGTTTGTCTTGTCAGTTTGGAAGTTTAATACCAAGGTTTTCAGTCGATGAAATACTTAGTGGATTATTACTTGTAAAATGTTTCTCAATCAAAGCAAGAAACTTTTGCCCTAACTTACTACTAACCAAAGATTTTCAATAAAAATATGCTAAAATTAAGTTATAGTTGCACTGATAATCTAGAAAAATTATTAAAAACATAAAATTTTAAATAAACATTTAAACCTAAATAAAAATAAGACTAATTCCAAAACGGAAGTCAATAATTTCTATAATGAAATATGTTATTGTAGAAACTCTATAAAGTGTCCATTGGAAAATAAATGCCTAACTGAATCTGTTGTTTATCAATGCACTATTTCATTGACTGAAATCCCAGGTATTAAAAAAAAATTAAACTCTTTTAAATTAAGATGGTGCCAGCATAATTCTTCCTTCTAACAACATGTACATTACAGTTCATGTTTTTGCACATCCCTATCTAAATATTTTTGGTATTTAAAAGAAATTAATAACACCCCCACAGTAAAATGGAAAATATTAAAAAAAAAAAAAAATAGAATAAGTCATTAAATCGCCCTTGCCCCCGTGTCTGCATGAAAATCTATACATTAATTTTCTTAATAATAATGATCTATTAAATTGGCAAAATGAGTTTACTGCTATATGTAAACACAGTAAAATGTTCACTTTAAAATATAGTTAACAAAGTTTCACGAAAGTGTATGTATTACAATTATATATTTTATTATATATCATGGTACATGTAATATTAATTTAATTCCTTTATTTTTAATTTTAAATTACTATGTATTAAAAAGACTTAATGAATAAAATAAGAATTGTATTTTGGTACTAAAATATATAAAAATGTTTTAATTATACCAGTTCTAAAATATGTTAAAATAATTTAAAAAAAACAAAAATTTAACCCATCGTCAGGGATATACATATCTCAAAGAATATTTCTTCTTCATAACTTAAATCTATACTTTTTGCCGGCAGTAAGGTGTCAAGCCGTTAATATGAGAGTTCCCTGAGACATGTATGAATACCAAACATCCCCCTCACATCTAACCTATATTTCTAACTTTTCAAATTCAGCATTGACCTTCATTCTGATTAGTTAAAATTAGCACACCCATAAGATCTAAAAATCTGGATTCCTCCTCTCCATATTAATTTTTAAATAAGCAAACATATTGTTTTCTATTTTCAAATGTAAATCATTTTCACCAAAGTTACCACACATTACCTGATGATGAGTTAAAAACTGTGTCTCAAAACAGAAATTTCCATATCGCAATGTAAAATATTTTTAATATATATATATATATATAGTGTGTGTGTGTGTGTGTGTGTGTGCAAATATATAGAAAAATAGGAAAGAACACGTTAGGTAAATAATCTGGAGTTCTTTAGTATTTTTGTTTTTATCTTTAAAAAACAGTGCTCCATACAGAAGTAGAGCTTAAATTATAATTATTTTTTACAAAATATGATTCCTTCGCTACATAAGAGTTCTCATGTTTCAAAAACAAGAGCCAAAAACTTTTTGTAATTTTTGTGATTTCTTTTTTTTTTCCTTGTTTAATTGCATATTTTCATGTTTTACCTTCTTTTGAATTCTCTCATTAGCGTTACTTCCCATTGTTCGAGGATTCTTCCTTCAAAGCCGTAATACAGTTCTTCAACAACTGAAGCTGGGCACGAGCATGTTTTCATTTAATTCTACAAGTTCCACAAAATTCCTAAATTTTCGCTTGAAGATGAAACGGAGCTTGATACTTTAACTCAATTTAATTTTAACAATTATGTTGAAGTTTTTGGCTCTTGTTTTTGAAACATGTGAACTCTTATGTAGCGAAGGAATCATATTTTTTTTAAATAATTATATATATAGAGAGAGAGAGAGAAAGAAAAGAGATCAATTTTTGCCAGTGTATTAGTTCAAAGTGACTATAACGGCTTTGGCCAGGATTTCAACTTGGCCTGCTGATCCCATTTTCCATAGCAGTAACCATTACAACATCTGCTCATCCTGCTTAGTTTGGTTCAGTGGTTTAATGATAACTGTAAAAGATATTTTAATACCAACATTTACAAGATCTCTCTAAAAATGGAATACTGTTGACATATCTGGGCAGGAGCTGACCAGTCTTCACTTTCCAATATCAATAGAGTCCAAAAGTGTCTCCACGTCCTTGTGGGTGATGAATCATTTTCCACCCCTGCAAACCCTATCACACAGACGAATCATCACAAGCCTCTCACTACTCTATTGTTATTTCCATGAAAAGTCTTCAGACAAACTATATTCCTTAGTTCCACCAGTCCTGACCTTCATGGTCATGCCACCCATATTTCAGTGAACCATCCTTATTCCCTTGATATTCCATTGGAGAGATGAAAGTTCCACTCGCACAGATTCTTCTCACAAACCACTGCATTGTGGAAGAGGCTCCCAAGACGTTGCTTCCCTGATCACTACAATCTTAACCTATTCGAGTCTAGGATTATCTTCCACACATAACTGCATAAACTTTGCCTCTGTAACCCTCTACTTTGAGTGGTTCTTGGGCCTTGTACTGGGTGACCACCACTGTTAAAAAAAAAAAAAAAAAAAGATAAAAAAGCACTCCAGTTAAGCTTGCTAGTG